>JAMPIV010019201.1:0-556030 GCA_024509875.1 Oreohelix idahoensis | reverse complement strand
GTCGTGTGGTGAGTCACTGGGGCAACTACGACAGTAGTTTTTGCCAGGAATAGTCTATGAGATATTAGATATAAGGTCTCTAGAAATTGGCTCGTTAAGAAAGAAAAAAAGACCTATTCGAGATAGGGACAAGAAGACAGGAATGCGAATGCTTTCCACTAGACAGTGTTTTCTAATAAATTATGGAAAGAGTTCTGTTTCCCCACGACCTTAGCTTCTGCCCTTAGATCCCGTAAAGAAAAAGCCCCCAACCTCATCTGAGTAGAGAAAGGTTCCTATAGGTGAATATGTAACACCGACAGCACGAGTGATACATTAACAAACTCTTGATAATGATCAACTGATCGTTGGGTTTATTAATGAAATATCCACACATATAGGGTTAGTAATGGTTAGAACGTGATGATGGTGAAAGACGATTCACACAAAACACACAGATGAGATAATAAAATTACAGTTAATTAAGTAATAGTTAATTAAGGATGAACTGGTGTAGAGTGAAATGATGATGTGATATGATACGTGTTACCAAAATGGTGAGTACTCTACACAGTCCATGTGTCTCTAAATGCTTCTCCTAGATATGAGGATTCACATGTATGCATAAAATGTCCCAAGTTGTTATACGTTATGTCGAATGGGGTATCTCTAAGTCGAGGACGTTCTGATGAATACTGTTGTCGTACGGAGAACGCTGACGAGATATTTATGTATATTCCTTCACTGTTTGAGTATATCTCTGTAGTGTGGATCAACAGTTAATAGTTGTCATATGAACAAAAGGTCTGTGGTCTAATCTCCCGACGGTACTGGTCAGACTGGATATCTTCACGAAATGTTAGTGATATGTAGACTCATAATCTTGCGTATGTAGTCGTGATTCATATACTTTCGAGTCTGCTTCATAAAATGCGCTTAAGAGTGTGTTGCACGTGGTATAAATATGCGATTCCTCTTTTGAGCTCTTTTGCTTGACTTCAGATAATAATGATCTTTCGAGTGATTAGAGTTTATGATGACTCTGTATTGAACTTGTGATAACGATGTATTGAACTTGTGATAACTCTGTATTGAACTTGTGAGCAAGCAGTATATGGTGACGAAAAATGCTGCGTCCACCTTATGACTTGTGGGTGAGACAATATTCCTTTTAATTGAGGAATGAAAGATGTCCTATGGCGAATTCTGCTAGCCAAATGTCCGTTTTTGATAACTTATTTCTGGTTAGACGTCAGACACGTTGCGTGTAGACTCAGACTTCTGATGAACTGAAGACACACAAAAGTCTTCGTAAGTTTTTCACATTTAACATCACTGGTTGACTTTCATTTAAACTACTGCTCATTATTCATCTCCCTCTCTCTGAGTTCAATTCTAATGATGTTAAATATCTTGTGCATGAGAGTGTGTGCATATGGGAGACTGTGATGATGATAAAGGTGAAATATGAACTATTAATTACCTTCTATCATCCTATCATCTTCTATGAAAATCTTCTGATTTTATTAATCAGTTATGCCAAGAATTATTTGAAACTTTATCTCCGCACATTTTAGCTGTGAGGTTAAAATAAACAAAATTAAGAAAATGTATTAATAAGTATAAGATCTACTAACCTTCTTTTCCCTTCGCAAAATCCTTTAAGAACACAATTAATCACGGAACTGAATTATCATCCACTCTGAATAAACACGTGTATTAGGCTATGCGTTTTTGGGTTTGATCTCTTCCTCACAAGGTAAAAACCTGGACTGCCTCACTCTAGTAGATTATGCGGTATTATATATTTCTGGAAGTCACCCTGCCCAAGCTGGGCGTCCAATGTGGTCAACCCACGCTTGTCTGAACCGCGGCCACGTTTTCCCCTGGCCAATCTGGGCGTCCAATGTGGTGTCACAGAAATTACAGTTTGATTAGGATGACCATATGTGTTTTTTACCAGATTTATCACGATACAATGTGGGCTTCAAATGATAATGTCAGGCATGTGGACTCAATCAAAGGACTTTATTTCCCCCGATGAAAGAACAAATGTGGTTCTCTAGATACCGGTCGCGAGTAATCACAACAATGAAATAGCAAATGTGGATCGCAAATATGAGATGAGAGAGCAAATGTCGGAGAAAATACAGTATGAAGAATGTAGGAAAAGATGGAGCAATAAGGCCTTTGCGCTCGTTTATCACAATAGCCCCTCCTCAAGTGTGATGTCAATCGTACTCAGGAGAGCTTAGACTTCTTGCTCGGGATTCTTTAATCCTTTTCCTCATCTTCGTTTTTCTCTCCGGTTTCCACCCTTTCCTCTACTTGTCCGTGCTCTTCGTCCTGCCTCATAGGATGACGGCTTAAAAAATCCGCTCCTACGTTATGTTTTCCTTGGATATAGTCCACTTGGAACGTGTAAGGTTGTAGAACAAGCGACCACCTCATCAGTCTAGCATTCAAATTCTTTGAATTGGCGAGGAAGGTCAGAGGTTGGTGATCACTCTGGATTGTAAATTTCCTTCCGTACAGGTATGCTTGAAATTTTTGTATTCCCCAGACGAGGGACAAACATTCCTTTTCGATTGTGGAATAGTTTTGTTCTGCTCGGTTTAACTTCCGACTCGCATATGCGACCGGAAATAGATTTGGGGGGCTTCTGTCATCTGGCTGTAGTAATGTAGCCCCGATTCCAATGTTACTGGCATCTGTGCGCAAGATGAATTTTCTAGTTAAATCCGGAAGCCGTAAAATAGGTTTTGTGGTGAGTTTCTCTTTTAAGAGTGCATATGCATGTTCACATTCTGCTGACCATGTCACTTTATCTGGGTTTCCTTTCTTGGTTAGCGACGTAAGCGGCGCACAGAGGCTATTAAAATCCTTTATATATCTCTGGTAGAATCCACAGAGAGATACAAATGACCGGACATCCCTTTTAGTGGACGGTCTCGGTGGAAACATGGTCCCATGGGATATAGTATGTCCTAGGAATTCTAGCTGTTCACACCCAATTTGACATTTGGTTGGGCGGGCGGTTAGTCCCGCTTCTCTGAGTCTGTTAAACAGCAAGGATAGCGCTGATATATGTTCTTCAAACGATTCAGTAGCTACTAGGATATCATCCATAAAATTGCTGATGGCGGGATGATTCAAAGGATCCAATAACTTTCGCATCATCCTTGTGAAGACACTAGGAGCATTGTTCAGTCCAAATGGCATCACATTAAATTCGAAGTGTCCATCTGGAGTACTGAAGGCTAACAGATTCCTCACCTCAGCTTTTACCGGTATTTGATAGTACCCTTTACTGAGGTCGATCTTTGAAAAATAGCGAGCCCTGCTCAGCTTAGTAAATAGCTGGTTCTGGTCCGGTAACGGTTCTGGCTGGAACTGTGTTAACGCATTCAGCTGTCGGTAGTCGATGCACAGGCGGTGTTCTCCACTGGGTTTGCGTAACAGCACCACTCCCGCACTGTAAGGGGACTCCGACTTCGAAATTATGCCTTCCTTAAGTAAGTAATCAATTTCTTGCTTTAATGCCGTCGCCTTGGCATACGGAATCGGATAGGTTCTCATTCGGACGGGCGTAGGATCCGTGACTTCCATGTCAAACTCCATCAGGTTTGTCCGGCCCGGTTTGTCTGTCAGAGAGTCGGCGTGGTTTTCCATCAATCTCCTCACACTTTCTTGCTGGGCTTCCGTTAGGGTGGAGCTTATTTTCACATCTAAATGTGATTCCTCCTGTTTCACCGGGTACTCTACGGATGATAATGGCTCTTCTTCCATTTGCATAGCAATGGCCATAGTCATGAGGTGCGCTGGTTCGGCAGGGGCTCGCTCGTAAAACTTCTTAAGCAGATTTAAGTGATAAATTTTCTGCTTTCCGTTCACGGCGATTTTATAGTTGGTGCGAGAAATCTTTTCCGCCACTTTGTAGGGTCCCCTCCAGCAAATCTGCAATTTATTACTGCTACTTGGCAGAAGAAGTAGCACCTTCTCTCCTACTGCTAGTTCTCGGTCCTTCGCATTGCGATTGTAATATTTGGCATGTTTCCGCCTAGCCTCCCGTACTTTCGCTGTGGCTAATTCCCAGCCAGTCTTCAGGCGTTGTTTCAAGTCTGTGACGTACTGGAAGGCTGATGTGACAGTGTCGTCTGCCTTGGCATCTGTCCATGTTCTTAGTAATGCTTCTAATGGACCTTTAATAGGTCTTCCGAAGAGTAATGTGGCCGGAGGAACTCCAGTTGACGCATGCGGTACTTCCCTATAAGCAAATAATGCGGCAGGAAGATACTGATCCCAAGTTTCTGGCTTCTCCTGTGCCAACTTCCGAAGAATAGAGGTGAGCGTCCCGTTAAACCGCTCTACTTGCCCGTTACTTTGGGGGTGATAGGGCGAAGTATGGATATGCCTAGTCTTGAATATTCTAAGCACCTCCTCTGTCAACTTGCCTCTAAATTGTGACCCGTTGTCTGTGAGAATTTCATGCGGGAAGCCCAATCTAGTAAAGATATTCAGTAAAGCGTCAGCTACATGCACTGAGTCGCATGCTGGCATGGCTATGGCTTCGCCCCACATGGAACAGGTGTCCACTAAGGTAAGGATATGGGAGTTCCTCTTCTTAGTTCTCAGCAGAGGTCCAATTATATCCACGGCCACTCTTTCAAATGGGGTGCCCAAGATTGGCATCTCCCCAAGGGTCGCGGGTGCCGTCCAGTGTTTTGGTGCAACTTTCTGGCACTGAGGACAAGACTTGACGAAACGTTCAATGTCGCCGGTGATCCCTGGCCAATAATAGTGGCAGGCGATCCTTTGAGTCGTGGCGCTCATTCCCATGTGTCCACTAAATGGGATAGAGTGGCCCATCTCAAGCACCTGGTTCCTATAGGTTGCAGGAACTACTAATTGGTTGTGTTCCTGTCCTTCATTTCCAGCTCGGCGATACATCAATCCATTTTTCATAAAGAAGTCTCCCTTGGTAGGTGGGTTGTGTGTTCTAGGTAATTTTTTAAAACAGGGCGCCAGTGTGGAATCTTCCATTTGGGCCCTCTTCAATTCCTCGGGGAGGATATTGGTAGGAGGTTCCTGCTCTGCGTCTTTTCTTGACTGTCCTCTAGTCTGTACGGCCGCCATGACTAGTGGTTGAGTAGGTTCTCCAAGGAACACATATCTACATCCCAAGATTAAAGAGTAGATTGGTTCTTCCATGATAGCTGCACGAATCTCTCCTGTCACATAACGAGATTCCACTCTGATAAGTGCAATTGGCAGTGTCATGGGTGCAACATCCTTCGTCGGACCTTGGATGTCGACACTCTCTTCTGTTATCTGGTCAGGGGTGACAAGAGATGCCCTGACCACCGCATCAAAAGCAAGTCCTGTGTCATAAAGGCACTCCACAGATTGTCCGTTTACGAGGACTGATTCGATGACAGGAGGATGAGAAACGTTTCCGGTTCTCTGCTCCTTCCGGGGTGACGATTTTGTCTGCAGACAGGCAGCATGTTGGGGAGGAGGTCTGCGCTTGCACTCATTAGTGTTGTGATTGTTCAAGCGACAGTACTTGCACCATTTATCTCCCTGTCTCTGGTGTGGCGCAGCATTTTTCTTGTTTTGCTCTTTGTAGTTATCTTGTTTTGCGTGCTGTTTATGCGAGATGTGTGGTCCTTTGCTTTGTTGGTCTGGTTGGGAGCGAGCAGGTTGCTTTGGCGCCTGATCCGAAAACTTCTTTCTGGCTCCTTGAGACTCCATGAGAGCATTTTGGAATCGCTCTGCCAGTGTAAGAATATTTTCTAACCGGTCAGCGCCGTTTTCAGTGAGAAATCTACGCATTTCCACCGACATAGATTCTTTCAGTTGCTCTATCACAATCAGCTCTTTCAACCCGTCATAGTTCTCGGTAAAGTTTCCCAGTGTACACCACTTCACTAGGTAGTCTTCAATACGGGCTGCGAACTGTGAGAAAGTCTCTCCTGCATCCTTCCTAGAACCTCGAAATTTTTTCCGGTAAGCCTCTGAATGAAGCTCGTACCTCACCAAGAGAGCTTTTTTCAATGCCTGGTAGTCATCTTGCTCTCCGGCCGGAAGTTTATTAAAAACTTCGTAGGCGGCTCCTCTTAGGCCCTGGGAAAGTTTCAAGTTCCACTTCCGTTCTTCAAGTCCAAACCCTGTTGCAAAGCGTTCAAAGCGGTCTAAAAAGGCGTCCATGGTATCATTCCTTTCTGAAAAAGGTTCCAGCGGAAAGTTCATGGCATTGGGTGGCGCAGGTTGCGAAGTAGGCACACCATCTGAGCGGGGTGAGTACCCTCCATCACAGTTGGAAGCCGCTGCACTTTTTGCCAGCTCTATTTGATTGGTCTGTCCCTGGATTTCCAGTTGCTTCATCATAAGTGCATGCTCTGCTGCGGCTTTCTCTTTTCGCTCCGCTGCTTCTGCTGCTTCTTTCCGCTCCGCTGCTTCTGCTGCGGCTTTCTCTTTCCGCTCCGCTGCTTCTGCTGCGGCCTTCTCCATTGTAAGTTTCTGCATTTCCATCTCTCTTTCATGGAGTTTATCAGTTTCCTCGCTTACATATTTCATCAGGTCTTTTCCACTTAACCCGAATTCACGCCCTGCCTCCATCAAACTATTTCTAATTTTCGCAGCATCTGCCATGATATGCAGTACGGGTTTGCGAAGGGAAAAATTGGCAGTGACCTCCAAACAAATTTAATAGACTCGCACAAGTAATTATCTCTTTAAAACCAGCTAGGTTTAAATTAGTAATCAAGTTCAAATAGTTCTTAAAAATCACTCACTCAGCGTATTCTGAAAAATTAATTAACAGATTATCTCGAAGTTTCTATGAAAAATTTACTAAATATTTATGATAACAGTTTCTCCAGCAGTTACTGAAAAAAAAAAATTTTCAGTTCCCTACAGTATCCTCTGTTCTCAAAAAGTGTTTACTCTGTCCGTTTGATACTCAATTTAAAAAGTATCACTCGTGCTTTAGAGATATAAATTATCCCCCCTATGAAATAGACAAATTATAGTAAGTGTCAGTCTAGGAGATAATCCCTCGAAATGCCAACAAATTTTTGCAATTATCGCAATTGTAAAGCAGGGATGAAAATGTGATTTATCACACTTCTAAGTCCGGGTTCACTAATCCCGGACGAGCCCCCAATTGTCGTGTGGTGAGTCACTGGGGCAACTACGACAGTAGTTTTTGCCAGGAATAGTCTATGAGATATTAGATATAAGGTCTCTAGAAATTGGCTCGTTAAGAAAGAAAAAAAGACCTATTCGAGATAGGGACAAGAAGACAGGAATGCGAATGCTTTCCACTAGACAGTGTTTTCTAATAAATTATGGAAAGAGTTCTGTTTCCCCACGACCTTAGCTTCTGCCCTTAGATCCCGTAAAGAAAAAGCCCCCAACCTCATCTGAGTAGAGAAAGGTTCCTATAGGTGAATATGTAACACCGACAGCACGAGTGATACATTAACAAACTCTTGATAATGATCAACTGATCGTTGGGTTTATTAATGAAATATCCACACATATAGGGTTAGTAATGGTTAGAACGTGATGATGGTGAAAGACGATTCACACAAAACACACAGATGAGATAATAAAATTACAGTTAATTAAGTAATAGTTAATTAAGGATGAACTGGTGTAGAGTGAAATGATGATGTGATATGATACGTGTTACCAAAATGGTGAGTACTCTACACAGTCCATGTGTCTCTAAATGCTTCTCCTAGATATGAGGATTCACATGTATGCATAAAATGTCCCAAGTTGTTATACGTTATGTCGAATGGGGTATCTCTAAGTCGAGGACGTTCTGATGAATACTGTTGTCGTACGGAGAACGCTGACGAGATATTTATGTATATTCCTTCACTGTTTGAGTATATCTCTGTAGTGTGGATCAACAGTTAATAGTTGTCATATGAACAAAAGGTCTGTGGTCTAATCTCCCGACGGTACTGGTCAGACTGGATATCTTCACGAAATGTTAGTGATATGTAGACTCATAATCTTGCGTATGTAGTCGTGATTCATATACTTTCGAGTCTGCTTCATAAAATGCGCTTAAGAGTGTGTTGCACGTGGTATAAATATGCGATTCCTCTTTTGAGCTCTTTTGCTTGACTTCAGATAATAATGATCTTTCGAGTGATTAGAGTTTATGATGACTCTGTATTGAACTTGTGATAACGATGTATTGAACTTGTGATAACTCTGTATTGAACTTGTGAGCAAGCAGTATATGGTGACGAAAAATGCTGCGTCCACCTTATGACTTGTGGGTGAGACAATATTCCTTTTAAATTGAGGAATGAAAGATGTCCTATGGCGAATTCTGCTAGCCAAATGTCCGTTTTTGATAACTTATTTCTGGTTAGACGTCAGACACGTTGCGTGTAGACTCAGACTTCTGATGAACTGAAGACACACAAAAGTCTTCGTAAGTTTTTCACATTTAACATCACTGGTTGACTTTCATTTAAACTACTGCTCATTATTCATCTCCCTCTCTCTGAGTTCAATTCTAATGATGTTAAATATCTTGTGCATGAGAGTGTGTGCATATGGGAGACTGTGATGATGATAAAGGTGAAATATGAACTATTAATTACCTTCTATCATCCTATCATCTTCTATGAAAATCTTCTGATTTTATTAATCAGTTATGCCAAGAATTATTTGAAACTTTATCTTCCGCACATTTTAGCTGTGAGGTTAAAATAAACAAAATTAAGAAAATGTATTAATAAGTATAAGATCTACTAACCTTCTTTTCCCTTCGCAAAATCCTTTAAGAACACAATTAATCACGGAACTGAATTATCATCCACTCTGAATAAACACGTGTATTAGGCTATGCGTTTTTGGGTTTGATCTCTTCCTCACAAGGTAAAAACCTGGACTGCCTCACTCTAGTAGATTATGCGGTATTATATATTTCTGGAAGTCACCCTGCCCAGCTGGGCGTCCAATGTGGTCAACCCACGCTTGTCTGAACCGCGGCCACGTTTTCCCCTGGCCAATCTGGGCGTCCAATGTGGTGTCACAGAAATTACAGTTTGATTAGGATGACCATATGTGTTTTTACCAGATTTATCACGATACAATGTGGGCTTCAAATGATAATGTCAGGCATGTGGACTCAATCAAAGGACTTTATTTCCCCCGATGAAAGAACAAATGTGGTTCTCTAGATACCGGTCGCGAGTAATCACAACAATGAAATAGCAAATGTGGATCGCAAATATGAGATGAGAGAGCAAATGTCGGAGAAAATACAGTATGAAGAATGTAGGAAAAGATGGAGCAATAAGGCCTTTGCGCTCGTTTATCACACACAGCTCATCCGAATGCTAATATTTCTGGCTCGTTGATAAGAGAACCACTTCCTGTAGCCTCCAATATGGCATATCATAATCATAACAAACCTAGAACACACAGTGTGGACAGAGGTAGGTTCAAAGGAAACTATGACATTAATTTTCATAAGGGACAGAATAACTTAACAATAACTTTAATAGAGGAAGACAACAAACCAGAAATTATTCACCTCAGTCAAGACACAACAGTAATCCACGTAACTCAAGTTATAATCGGTCATATCAATATAATAATGGTAACAATTGGAACAATAGCGATAATTATAACTCGAGACATCGAGATAACAATTATAATAGACGACAACGAGATAATTCAACTAATTATTCTCGTAATCGTTCTCATTCTCGTAGATCTTCACATTATAACCATGATACCGGGGCAGCAGTGACAAATGATATCACCCCTAAGGTTCAGGTTTCACCTAACGATAATACAATGAATTCTTCTGCTGCATGCTTTGCTATAAATTATAACGTGGCAAATAGTTGCCCACAATGCAATCTTATTTTTCAGAAGGCAAAGGAGACAGTGCTAAACTGCGGACACATTACACCAGAAGTAGGTCTTGCAGCCAGTGATGGAACAGGCTCTCTGATTTTTAACAGAGGGATAGTAAACGGTTCTGTAGTTTCTGTATTGAGAGACTCGGGGTCCACAACCATTGGAGTGCGACAGTCTTTAGTACATCCTAGCTGTGCAACGGGGGAATATGTCCGTTGCATGACTTTTGGGGGAACTATTGAGTTTTACCCCACAGCTCTTGTCCATGTTAATACACCTTTCTGTTCAGGACAAGTTAAGGTATGCATGCTTCAGAATCCAATTGCAGATCTGATGTTGGGACGCATCCATGGTAGTAAGGATTGTTCCCCACGCAATCTTATTGCAATGCTAACGCTGTCATTGCAACAGCTACATTACGGGCCAACAAAATAAATACATGTGGCACAGTTTTCTCCAATTTCAGTCTCAGTACCATTCTGGAAATCGATAAGGAGAAGGATAAGACTCTCCTACAGGATAAAAAGTATACTAAACTACCAGCCCATCCTAGGAAGATTAGAAAATCATTTCGAGGCAGATATACCTTTTCTCAAGAGAATGCCACCAAGTCGGAAGATAGATGTTGGCGACAGAATCATATTAACAGTGATCTTAATAAAATTGTTGAAAATGGGAAAAGAAGGGATGTCCCGAACAAGGGTAATGATGGTGAAGTTCTTATGAACTTAACTAATAAAATTAGGACAAATAAATATGTCAATCATTATGAGACATCATCTCATAAGACTACCATATCCAAAAGATTAAATAGAAGAACTATTTATCACGTTAGTGACACTGATCCCACTTACATTGGGAAGGGTGCATATTCTCGCACCGTGTTAGTGCGCAATCTGCCACAAGGTACCAGATGGCAGGCACTTAGCAATTTCTTTAATGACACGGCAGACGTTATGTTTGTACGGTTGTTGTCACCTACCAATGACAGGTATGGTGAAGCTATAGTTACATTTCGTAACAATAGAGATGCTCGAATGGTCATCGAGCATGATAATGGTGCTTACTTTAACCATCATTGTCTACGGTTACAATTAGTACCTAATGCTGCGTCACGCAGATAACATGCTATGGTAATACAATTGTCTCATATCATTGATGACTCAGCATAGTCATTCATCATTTCTTTTCCTTACTGGTCCTTATAAGGTTACTGATAAAATTTCAGACGTTGATTACGTCTTAGATATCAAGGGACACAGAAAGATATTCCATATTAATATGCTCAAGCAATTTCATACACGTCCTATACACTTACAGTCAATTTTTCATGAATTAGATGACAATACTGTATCTACTTGTCATTATTCTAATCTATCTGTTATACAGGAGGAAGAATCTTCTTTTCCTGAAGTGCAGATGCCTTTACCTGTACTTACTGTCCAATCTACTGAATCTTGGCGTGATGTGACCATTTCTTCTACGGTTACACCGCAACAGCATCAACGCGTTGCTGATCTTCTACAATCTTTCCCAGATGTGTTAACTGATGTACCGGGTTGCACATCTGTAATTAGTCACGATATTATTCTTAACGATGATACACCAATTCGTGTTCATCCTTATTCTGTACCTCTACATTTTCTGAGTAAGACATCTCAGGAACTCGAACAGATGATATCATTAGGTATTATTGAGACTAGTACATCTCCATTTTCTTCTCCTTTAGTCATTGTCCGGAAAAAGGACAACAACATACGTTTATGTGTTGACTATAGGAAACTTAATGCGCAGACAGTACCGGATAGCGAACCACATCCTATCCTTGACGATTTACTTCCTCGTCTATCCAATGCTACACTTTTTACTAAAATTGACTTAACTAAAGGTTATTGGCAGATTCCACTAACCGAAAGAGCCAAATACTACACAGCATTCTCAACTCCACAAGGTCTTTACCAGTGGAACGTGATGCCTTTTGGGCTAATGAATGCTCCAGCTACCTTTATTCGCATGATGCGAAAAATTTTAGCTGGTAGATCAGATATAATTACCTATATTGACGACATATGTTTGTTTAGTTCATCATTTGAGGAACATTTTTTGGGTCTTAAATCAGTTTTGGAAATATTGCGGGATAACCATTTAACCGCTAAACCAACTAAAATTCAAATAGCATGTAATGAGATAACATTCCTGGGGCACATTATTGGATCAGGACGTATCCAAACAATTCCCAGTACGGTTTCTAAAATATTAAATTTATCTGTTCCTCAAACGAATAAACAGGTTAGGAGTCTGTTAGGTTTAATCCAATACTATAGCAGATTTGTACCTCACCTATCATCCATCACGGCTGTCCTGTCTTCGTTACTAAAGAAGAACATGCCTTTAAGGATAAATTGGACCGACGAATGTGACAAAACTTTTCGCACTATCTTAAAAATATTTTCATGCCCACCTGTTTTAAGATTACCAGATGCTTCTAAAAAGTTTGTTCTACGTACAGATGCGAGTAATTACGGACTCGGGGCATGTCTACTGCAATATCATGATGATGTCCTTCACCCCGTAATGTATATCTCACGCAAACTGAAACCTCCGGAGACGAAATATTCCACTGTGGACCGAGAATTGCTCTCCGTAATCTGGGCAATTACCAAGTTGGAAAAGTTTTTGCTGGGATCTCCATTCCTGATCCAGACTGATCAGAAATCAGTGGCAGCATTACGTCGCTCAAACCATAAAAGTGCTAAACTTGCACGATTTGCTATTACGTTGCAACCCTACGAGTTCGAGATACAGTCGATACCTGGAACTGAAAACGTCATAGGCGACACGTGGTCCAGACATCCTACGGATTCTGAATGAATATTACAATTTCAAGAAAATTTTCTGACTAGTCAAGCATTACATTTGCAATAAACGGTATTGATATCAAGTCAGAATATACAACAATTCAGTTGGACTTCCTACCTAAATAAGGACATTTCGAAATAAACTATTGTGATCAAAATATCAAGTTTTACGGATCGTTTGAAAATTTGAACTTCAATTCCACTTTGAGTATCACTCATTTCGATTGAAAACTGTTAAAAAGGAACAATCTCTGATGTAGAAGGGACAGATACGTTGATGACTTAGCCAATTAACTTTCAAAGTTTAATAAAGGAACTAACGATGAATGGATAATCAAATCATAATTTGATAATATGAACCTTGTGTCTTAATGAACTTTCATACAATTCAACAGGAGGTAACAACGATTGGATCTTCATGTCCAATATTATTAAATTTTCTAGTTATTAAATTAGTATATAATAGATAATAAAGTCAAAGTGTGATGAAATAAAAAAATAAAATATACTAAGAAAAGATGAAACAAAAGAATATCACACCAATTAAACCTTTTAATTAGTGTAATTATTAAGGTAATAGATATTACATTATGACATTTCATATATATAGTTAAAATGTATGAATTTTTTCTGCTCTTTTCTTCTGATTGCGTTAATTTAATTAGGTATCTATCCTTACACTTCATTTTCACACGCATGCTAATTTAATGTATACTTTAATATTTGGTTTCAATTGTCCGTACTTCTCAATTTTTATTTCTTTTACTCTCTTATTCTATTTCTCATTTTCTTCAATTAGATATTAATTAGTTAGTACCATACTTACATACTATAATTAATTATTTTAATTTTAGTTAGTTAGAATAATTTTAATAACACCTCACATTATTAGTTAGTCTATACATACAACAAATTAATTAGTTAGTGACAGTGACATTTCCTTGTTTAATATAAGGTATATGTATGATATGACGTTGATTTTATTATAATATATTACTGACATGACCGCGACACTGTTCTAGATAGAACATCGTAGGTCATACGTCGGGTTTTGTTAAATTTTTGATAATTTGATTAATATTGTTCAAAAAAAAAAATCTATTTAATAGATTTTTTTTGCCCCCGTCTGACAGGAAATCTGTTACGGTGTTATTTTAAATGATGGCGTCTGCTGGGGTTTACCCATGCGCAACGTTTAGGGGTCATTAATATTTATAGAATATGTCGATATTTTACGGTATAGTGAACGCGAAATATATGCGGAGATTATGACGCATTCGCGTTGGGAAGGTCACGCCGGGTGACTTGGTTACAGGGCCTTTGTTACGCTATCCGTCAAGCAAGAAGGTCGTGTCTTGTATTTCTTCCAAGGAAATAAGGCTGAGTATATAGCCTATATTATATAGATGAATCGATGTAGACTTCAGGGTCAGTTCGGAAATTAATCTAAGCATGAGATTAATTAAATTAAACTAATAATGGAAGGAGAATCGTATTATGATTCAAATTGTAGATGTCAAGAACTCATGTGCTCATTTCTGGCTGTTGACTACAACAGCGCACGTATATAGCCACGATGTTCATCTGACATATTGTTTTGACACGGACGGATACTTACTGATATTATTGGAATTCAATTGTTACGCTGAATTGTACATGAAACCTTTGTGAATGTCGATTATCGTTTTTGTATGAATCTCAATACATGTGGACTCAAAGCAGAAGGCTTGATCCTTTATTTACGTTTCGGGTTCGGTTCTACAGATGTTGGTGTTTACCTTTGTCAGCACGATAACTCTCCCACAAGGGAAATCAAATACTATATACTATGCAAATCAGAACGTCGAAGGGATGTTCTGATGCCCAGAGCTAACCATTTATAACCAACATTGATACGTCTAAAGAGTGACTTTACTATTCAATAAATAATACCATAACCAAGGAATCGCAACACCAACCACACCACCACCACCACCGACCCGTCACAATGGGCCAACTCCAACACTTTCGCTCTCCACTGGCTTGGCACCACCACCTGACGCAGGAGCTGCTGTTGTCCCTCAAAGCACCGGGTCAATATCTGGTTCTTATATTCAAACCATTAACGGGACGTTTTGGTCTGTTTAGCTTCTCCCGCCTTCGCAAGCTCGAACAGTCTCAGTAGCGTCCTGTCTGCTCTCTGTCCCTCTGCAAAGTCCCCGACTGACACATCTCGCACGCCAAGAACATCCTCTACTGTCGATGGAACACTTGTAGTATCAGGAGAATTGCGTTCTTTCTCTGTCCTTACTTGTGCTCTGGTCAGCACCACATTAGCCACTAAATTTCAGTTACTTTCCCATTCGTGAATCTCTGCAAGTGTGCAATTGCGAACCCCGCGTACGTTACCAACAATCAAGTCTGCCACTGGTTCATTGAGAACACACGCATGCACCCTTCCTGCCAAGAAGGGGGTGTCTAAGTCAACGATGGATATGGGGTAATATTCCACATTACCCCCAAAGGTGATGCACCTCACTGTCTTTCCTGTCAAGCATGACTCATCAATGCAGGAAAGACGTACCCCTATGGTGGTACATCTCGTGTCCCTAAGCACGGACACCTACTTCGACTGCACCGTTCCCAAACAGAGCTCGAGTTTCCAATCTTCATCTATGGAAGACAGACAGGGCAAAGTATGTCCGAAAATCAGCACAGGTTTTCCATCCGGTACAAATAATTGTCTGCACCCCTCGCAGTCTTCATTATTGATGGTATCTAAAACACATGCCACATTAGGCTTCTCTGGCTCTGTGGGGCACCACCTGGCTGTATGGCCTCTGACCCCACATGATTTGCAAATAATATCCCTCTTCTCTGTTTTGGGGCTATGGTTTGGTGAGGAGCGCGTATCGGAGTCCGAACCTCGACCTTCTGACGACCCGCTTCTATGTTTGGATCCCTTCCCTTTATAAAATGCTTTGCCCTTATCTTGAGAGCCCTGGAAGCGTACTTGTTTTCGTCCTTGGAAACTCTCCTCATCACTATCGCTTCCAGACTCTCTATTATCCCATCTTGGCTGGAAATGTCGTTGTGATCTAAAGTTCCTACAACTGTCCCTACCTGATTGATATGGACGGGGTGGCCTATCGAATTTCGATCTCATTGACCTGTTGACACTTCCTACTCGACGCTGCCATGGCTGGTGCTATACTTTGCCGACACTGGCAACTAACGCGTCTGACAGACCTGACTTCTGAATGGGTTTTCCCGGGTGGGCAAGGACATAATGGTGTCCTAATTGGGCCATGGACTTAATGTCCTTTGGTTGACGTTCCTGAAAAAACGCAACCAACTCACTGGAACACGAGGACAACACTTTGTCCCGTAACACTAAGTCTATCAAGCCATCATAGTCCTTCGTTATCTCCTCCATTTCCATCCATCTATTCAGCAGAAGTTTGATATTCGAGAAAAAATCCTCGAAGTCCTGGTCTGCGCTTGGCATCGCGTTTTTAAAACGCGTCCGGTAACCGTCAGCAGTCAGACGGAACTTCCGGAGCAACCTTTCCATTGCTTTGTCGTAATCGGCCCTTTCCTCTTACAGGAGGCTATAGAAAGTCTCCATCGCATGCCCCACTAGCAGCGTCGATAACAGAGATGGCCACTGATCTCTGTCAGCCTCGTAGGCGACGCATTCGGCATCGAATCTCTGGAGGAAAAAATCTAAACTGTCAATTTTATCATTAAAATTCGGCAGACGCAGCCTAAAGGGACGATGAGCCCCTCCAGGAGTCGAGTTCCGACCACTCGCATCCACTTCCAATTTATTTAATTGTATTTCTTTATCAATTCTCATTGTCTCCTTCTCTAACTCTAAATCTTCTCTCAACTTCTTTTCTTGCAATTCGAACTCTCTCTGTTTCCACTCGTTTTCTTCTTTCATTTTCCTTTCTTGCAATTCTCGCTCTATCCTCTTTTCTTCCCATTCTCTATCTTCTTTCATCTTCTTTTCTTGTAACTCTTTATCTTCTTTCATCTTCCTTTCTTGTAACTCTTTATCTTCTTTCATCTTCCTTTCTTGTAATTTAAATTCTTTCCTTTTTATCTCTCGCTGTTCAGCTCGAGCATCTCTTAAGACATTCTGATTCTCAACTGAATAAAATTCAGCTTTGGCATAGTCATTTAATTCTTTGCCAGTGTACCCACACTCTTTCCCAATCTGAATGAAAGCCTGTAGGTCCATGGTGTACACTCAGAAAACTCACTATTATCTCTGGCTATAGATTTTTCCAATACCACTACTCAGTGGTATATATTTCACTTATATCACCAGGTAACTCTCTGCTTACAAAATATGCAGTAATAAGCAATAAATATTGATATCACTACTTCAGTATACGCATGCATATATATATATATATATATATATATATATATATATATATATATATATATATATATATATATATATATATATATATATATATACATACATGTAAGTATATATCACCTCACCTCTCACTGTATACACATCATCAACATTTACCTCTTATAGTATAAATATAGTTTTACTTTGCCAATTGGCTACTGTCTCAACACTCTGAGAATTTGATCTTTCTGACCACTTAGTCTCTGTGATACACTTAACCAAACTTACAATAGTCGACTATTGTATAATAACAACTTATGAAACTTTCTGGAGCTTTGAAACCACTATGCCAACTTGACAACAAATCAACTTTTACTTCAAAGTCTGTTACTGGCACCCATACTGGTGCTATACTCGTATAATACTTCACTTACTACTAATATTAATAATCTATGTTATGCAAGTGTTTCCCTTGGCAAAATGAGCACTACACCAATGAAGAAACACACGCACACCACACTACGAAAACAAAATTCCAGTCACGAGGAACAAGATGATAGACCAACAAGAGAAGAGGTAGATTAATATATACGATGCATGACTGCGCACGAACGAAAACAAGGGATTCCTGTAAACGTATATACAAGATAGAAAGATGGAACAAGAGAACACACCACTTAAACACAACAACAGAATTACTGAATGTACACGACAATGTAAATACAAACTACACGAATACGCCTAACGTGACCGAGCTATGTGGGCTGATCTGATGACTGTTCCTTCAATAAAGTATCTTCCTTAACTAGGTGACAGGTGGCAGGCCTACTTGTACTAATCTCAATTTGTTATTCTCTTTTTATTTTATCTTCCAAGTAAGATAGTATCTTAGGTACTGGCCATCACCGCCAGAGATGACGATTCCTGGATGAGATGTAGTTTATCTTCCCAACCCTAGCTCGTTCTTCTTCTATGTTGTTGCTAAGTGACTACCTTCGTATAGTGGTTTCTTTCTTATTGTCAATATCTTGTTTAAACTCCCACACAACAACTTTGATAGACTGAGCCTAACTTCTTTGTGTCAATCAAAACTCGATTTATTTACATATAATCCATTTCATGTACAATAGGAGACACTTGGTATGATTCTGTTACAATCTTTTCATAACTGTTTCCAATGCAACATCTACCTCATGTTCATATATATTTCTGCAATGACAATATATTCCTGTATAGTCAATATAAGTTATTCCTTCAGTGCTTTAATTCTCCTCATGTCTCTTCCAAACACCTAATTAAATCCTTGTGGGATTATTCCCTCCTGACTAGCCCGGTCAAGTTCATTTCAAGTAATTCTATTACAATCATTTCAAAAATTCATATATGCAAATCGACAACTAGGTACACTCTGCAGCAGCATCCATATACTTACGCCTGAGTGAGAGAGCGCATAAGTAATTTCATAGATGTCAGCACCTTGTAGACTTTTACTTAATCATATTTATCAATGACGATGCCTCATAACTCATTTGCATAACAGCCCAGTGAGGCTATCCGACTAGTATTCTTCTCAGTCTCTCCTTCGACTCTTATTTAGTCATATTTATCAATTTTGTAGTAAATCTTGTATCTTCAACAATATATTTCTGCTTATCGTACGCTTGCTTAATTATAAGCGTCGTTACCCTTGCAGTAGCTCATCTTAACATCTGAAATATTTCTTCTTATATACATTGTTTATGTACGATAAAAGTGAAGAGCCTTCTTACCGTGATCATACAGAATCCTCACAAAAATCACAGTCCCTACTATCACTCCTATTTGTTAGCCCTATGCTTTAATCACAGGTCAATCTATAAACTTGTTCAGGGAAAACTTCTGTCACCCACAGAGTTCACTCTTCAGAGCCCGGCAAAACACTTCTTGCCGCTTTGGTTTCTCAGACCGGACTAACTTCTTCGTTCTCAAATCATTGTCAGCTGATCCGTTCCTGTTTTTCAGTCAAAACGATTGGTCTGCCTTATTTCCACTCACCGAAAACAGGCTCACGCTTATTTCCGCGTAGGCAACTCAGTGAACTGTCTTCTGTAATTTTTTAAACTCCACTCATTCTTTTCTCGTGTGTTTTGTCTCTTCTCAGCTCACTAAACCTACAAGGCGGTGTTACCAATGGATGTTGTTCAGTAGTGTTACAAATCGAGTGTTACCAAAGGGGTTCTTCAGTGATTACAAGGGCCCGTTGTGTTGCGGCCGTCAATTGCTGTAGCCGACCATCAGTTGATGCGAGGGGGTCCTTAATGATTGTTGTTGCAGACTGTGTATACTGGCTCTTCTATTTACATTTACTTCCATTTATCCCTTGTCTTTCTTAGTCAGTTATGGTATCGTGCTATTGATGGTAAATTACGCGAAGGTGGGATAGCATATCTGTCAACATCATAATATATTCAACTTCCAACGTTCAGAGACTTGATAAGTCATTTCTTGAGTCCACACAAATTTAATATATCAATTCCATACACGAACAGTTCACACATGGTCATCATGAAGAATTATACATAACAATTTCAGTTCATACTTCATATATGATTCCTTTACAAATCAGTCCTTGTCTCGTAACTTGAAAACATAATAGTCAGAGCGACATAACTATATGTACGCGTGGTGGGTAGTCCCACCACCGACAGTGAGATTATGCGTCTGGTAATAATATAATTGATACGGACTGTTAATTCATCTCGGCCTAGGGTTAGTCACTTTACTAACCTGGAAAAAAAACATTCATCTCTTATCATCAGAGTGGACTGACCCATGTCCATAATAAAATACAATAGAACGGTGCGGCATTCCATGCCCGACACTACAAGAATATAAAGACACGTCTTCTCCGTTCGACGGTCATTCAAGAAAGGGTCCCGTCTCTTGGCGACGGTGCGTGACCTACCAACGCTGAGAACGTCATAGCGTTCAATAGTCTAATAATATATTACATTACATTAAACGTTGTAACCCTTAAATCGCATGCTGCTAACCTCTAGCAGACAACGCCAATTAAAATACCGTAACAATTCCCTGTCCACCGGGGGAAAAAAAATCTATTCGATAGATTTTTTTTTAAACCTATCTGAGTGAATAATCTCAAAAATTTAACGAAAAACATGCGACATATGGCCTACGATGCTCTGACTAGAGCAGTATCGCGGTCATGTCAACTAACTAAACGTCATATAATATATTAAAGATCATGTTATACATTAATGTTATACATAAATGTTATAGTAGCTAAGAGAAAGTATGTAATGCTAGTATCTAGTTACTTAATTAACTTAAAGTATGTCGTAATGAAATGTCATGTCAAGACTAACTAATTAAAATTGAACTAATTAATTATGTTAAGTGTGTATTCAGAGTCAAAGTATCTAATACAAAAAAAATTAAAGATAATGTTATGAGAAAGAAAAATTTAAAAAAATAACGTATAGCTTTAACTTGTTTACGTGTGTTTGACAATAATCATATGTGTTGGGTGGTTAATAACTGTCTAAGTTAACTAACTAAATAATAATATGTGATGTGTCAATGTAATTATTAAGTATACACTATAATTATGTTATACATTAGTCTATCTAAGAATATTACTTAGAATTATGTGAGATTCTTTTCTTTTATTCATTTTTTTCATGTTTCAAAATATTTTTTTTCCTTTCATTCTGCCATTTCTTTTCATTATTTTTTTTCTCACATTTCATTTTATTTTCCATTAATTTAACAGCTAAGTTAAAATTAATTAACATTGGATGATCCATCCGTAGTCTTGATCCTTGAGAATTTCCAATGTTGGAAGAAAAAAAACCAACCTGTTGAACTGTCCTGATTCAGCGTAAGTATAGATATTCTTAGCGTTCAAGTTCATATCACGTACCGAAATTAGTTCAACTGGACGAAACAAATTTGTTTCAAATAGTTCTATCCTGAATGGTCATCAATCAAAGTTACGGCGTATATACGAATACATTGTTCATTGATTTCGTAAACTTTGTATAATGTATGTCTATCGTAAGCAGATGCTTGGTTTGTAGTCAATGGTTTATGGCGAAATGTATCGATAGGCTAGCGCTATGCATCTTGGGTAAGTTTATGTGAAAGGTAGAGTTTATGAATCAACATCAGCCGGGTTTCTAGAGAGAGTATCTGCCAAAACGTTCTCTGATCCTGTAATGTACTCGATGGAGAAATCAAAAGGCTGAAGGAGAATAGCGAATCTGGTGAGCTTTGGACTTTTATGATTCGCACGTCGTAGTGATGCTACGGCCTTTTGGTCTGTCTGAACCACGAATGTGGCCCCTAACAGGAACTTCTCCAATTACGTTATCGCCCACACCACTGCTAACAATTCGCTTTCGACAGTGGAGTATTTGATCTCTGGCGGTTTTAGTTTCCGTGAGACATACAATGAAGGATGTCATCATGATATTGGAGCAAACACGTGCCAATTCCGTAATTGCTCGCATCTGTACGGAGAATAAACTTTTTGGAAGCATCAGGTAGTCTCAAAATTGGTGGATGTGAAAAAATATCAATTATTTTAAGAAATATTTTGTTACACTCACCAGTCCATGTCACCTTTACTGGCATGTCCTTCTTTAATAATGATGACAAGACAGCCGTGATAGATGACAAATAAACCTATGCTGTATGGGGCTGAGCATAGTTGAAACATTTAAACAACTTACTGTCTCTTGTAGGTATGGTAAAACAAATAAGACAGAAAACGTGTACAAATATAAAGATGTTAAGAATCAAAAATGTTTTTCGAGAAGAAAAAATCAAGAAATCAATCTATATTAGGATAGATGATATGAAAGATAAGAAATGATGAATGACAATGCTGAGTCATCAAAAATGTGACGAACAGTGTTATCGTAACCTGTTATATGCGTGACGCAGAATCAGGTACTAATTTCAATCTCAAAGAATGGTGGTTAAAATAAACACCATTGTCAAGCTCGATAACCTTTCGAGCATCTCTGTTGTTACGAAGTGTAACCAGAGCTTCACCATACCTGTTATTGGTAGGTGGTAACAGACGCACGAACCTAACGTCTGCCGTGTATTGAAAAAAATTGCCAAGTGTCTGCCATGTAGTACCTTGTGGCAGATTGCTCACTAATACGGTACGAGAATATGTACCCTTCCCAATATAAGTAGGAACATTGTCACTAACATGGGAAAAAGATTGATGTGCAAAATGAGTTAATTGAGGTACCTTGCCATGTATGTCCCTTATATAAGTATTATTCTTTCCATAGACTGGAATAGTATGTTGGGCCTGAGTATAATGACCCTTACCCTGTAATAATGTATCTGTAGCACGTGTAATCGTAGAAGGATCACAAGAACGACCTACATTCTTTCGTTTAAATGTGCTGGTATTAATTTTATTAGGTATCTTTCCGTTATTATTAACTCCAACATTATTTTTCACCATCTTATTCTTCTTAATACTCTTATTTTTAATGTCGACATCATCAACAATTTTCTTTGGATCAGTTGTAGCCTGATCCTGTCTCCAACATCTATTTTCCGAATTAGCCGTAGTATCTTGTCGAGGGAAAGTATATTTTCCCCGGAATGATCTAATAATCTTCACTGGGTGCGTAGACACCTTAGTATCACACTTAGTACTGACTGCATGTCGTAAAATACATGTATCCGCTCTGTTGTTCATCAAGATATTTTTACCTGCCAGTACATCCAGTAGACAGACAATCGACCCTCTTTCTTAATTTATTCCTTTCAGAAGTCAGGAAAGCAATCTCCTGCCTCTGTTTCTTATCTAATTTATCTAAGTTAATTTTTATCTGCTTCTCACTAGCAAGTAAAAGATCGAGTGTGTTAATGCTGTTGCAAGATTGTAAATTTGTTGTCGTGTATCCTTTTCCAGGTCAGCATATCTATGTTTCTCATCCAGGAGTAACGCTTCTAATGCAGTCACCCTGTCATCAATGAGACAATCATCACTCGATGTAGATAATGTAACACTAATACCAGATTCTGTATTATCTTCTTCGTTTTCTGATCGCACTTTATCCATTAATTCCACGTAAGTTTCATTATCTTTATGGGAATCAACCATAAGTGTATTATTATCTTCACGCAATAATGCCAAGTCATGCGTGGAAGATTTCACTTTACCCATCTGGTCATTCAGCAGCTGTTTCACTAAGATTACCTCGTCGTCCAACTCTTTTTCCTGTCTAAAACAAAATTCATGAAATTTATCATTATCTGTATGACATACATTCATTACATTATTGTCATCAAATGATGCAATATCATTTTTCCTTATTTCTATTTCAATCTTAGATTTAATGCCCCTATTTAGACAGAACTGTTTATAGTGTTCCTTATCATAGTAGATGGATCCTAACTGCACATCATCAGTGAGAATCAGCTCGCATTAGATGGCCTGATCTGTATGACCATCTGCTCTTAACTCAGTATCAATCTTATTATCTGCGATTTTCTTAACTTCCTTAATTGGTTGCGATCGAGCTACTTCTGAAGCAAGCTCTTGAATCTTAACACTCTGTGTGTGAGTTTCTAGCTTTAAAGCTACATTTGTCTGATCAATTGTTTTCAGTCGATTAACTTCAGATAACAATGACTGAATGTGCGCACCCTGTGCATGTAGTTTTCGTTGGTAGGCTGCGGCATTATGTTGTGAAATTTTCAATGTGAGTTTATCAACCTCAGACTCTAACGCTTTATTTTTTTCTATAGTGGATTCTAATAAGGTCCTAGAATTTGCAAGCTCCACTTCCAGTGTCCTCAATCTCGAATTATCAGTATTGGTTTCAAACCTTAGTAAACTTGTCTCATTTCGCAAGTCATTTATAGACTTTTCTTGACTGGCAATAATCTCCAATAATTCTTCTTCTCTTTTCTCATCAATGGTTTCTAAACTTGTCATTCCTTTCTGCTTATTCCATGTGTTGTGCGTTTGTTGATCATAATCATTGTCGCCTAGAAAAGCATTATGAATGTTATTCATTATGAAACCATGTTGGACATGTACGTACCGTTCCACAAAAGTACGAAACACTCCACCTAGTAAGTCTGCTATGTCCCTAGCTATAATCATATGTGGGACAGAATGAAAATTACTATCCACAAAATTTGTTAAATCGTATGCTGTACGACGTAAAAAATTATCTAATACAAAATCTTCAAGGTATTGGCCCTGGAAATCATCATTAATCCCTTCCTGGAGGAGATTCCTCAGAAAAGACATTATGTCCGACCTAGACGTATTATCTGATTCCATACCATCAACACCAATTTCTTTAACAGCTAACTTGTTTGGAGAATCCATATATTCCTTTGAGGTCTTCTTTAAATCATGAATTACCGTTTCCTGGGTATCAACCTTTACTCTCCAATTCAAACCCTCAGATTTAGGCGTATGAATCTGAGACATATGTGTACAATCTGTACTTAAAATAGAATTAACCCTATCCAACTTACTATCTACATTGTCCACCTCTCGTATCTCCTCATTTACATCCACCAACTTATGTTGTATTTTATTCTCTAATTCACGTATCCTCTTCTGTAGCTCCTCTAATTTTGCCTGACGTTCTTCTTCTAAAACCTCAATACGACTTACTTCTGCTTCAACTTCTTCATCACTAAACCTCAAATTATTCATAGCCGAATGTATCCTAATATATGATCTTAAATGGTTACCATCCATACCGAGTTCCCGTCCGTTCACTATAAGTTGCTCTAAAGTTACCATGGTAAATATATATATCTATGACTCTTAGTCAGTCAACTCATAGATGCAATAAAGTATGGTTAATCAATATAATCAACTATAATCTTTTCCAATTTTAATGAAGTGATCCAAGGTAAGCATTCTTGACGTTAATATTGTAAGTAATTATTGATCTATAATAGTCAACAATAGAATCTAAGTAATTATTGTACTTATTCAACGTATGAATACTTACTAAATAATTACACTATTATTGAACCCTTAATTGTAAGTTATATCAATATCTGTAATATTTTGTAAAGATATTATATGTAAACACTGATATATATCCTAAATGGTTATGATAGTTATTTATTTAAGATGCTGAAATTACATCAAGCACCTAATCTCAATATTTAATAATGTTGGGTATGATCCATATATAATTGAGTTATTTACTCTATAATAGTTAATAAGTCCACACTGTAGTACTGAGAAAGTGTACTAATTCACATTAATATGTCTTAATATGTTACAAATTTATAATAATTAATCAGTATATATTATGTTATTATGCCGTAGTCATAATATATAAAGTGCAACACCAAGATATTGGACCACTACTGCAAATTTATGCAATGTCCCCGAGTCATAACCAACTTTTCTTAAAATTTAATTAAATTCAATTACAAGATTATTTTTAAACAAATGTTAATATTAATATTATATGGATGATGTATGAGGTGAAGATAAACAAAACAATAAGTTAACCAAGGCTTACAGAACAATATTACAAAACGACAAAGACATTTTCACAAATAAAATGCATTTATAAATTAAGCAAAGTAAACCGGAAATAACGAGAGGTCAAAGAGCAAACTGAATAAAGAATTAACCTACATACGCAAAAAATGATGACGTATACATGGACTCCTCAACGGTTATACAAAATCAATAAACCAAATGATAGTAAGGTCAGAATAACGATATAGATTACAAACATGATTACAGAAATGAATAAAAATTGGAACTAAATACACTAAAATACGCCAATTATAACTAGACTGGACATCTAACATGCAAGGTCAATTAATTGCAATTACGAACGAACAAAAATCATCGGAAGGTCGTCGATGGGTTCTTCGTTAAAAAGCAATTAACTAACGGCCTTAAGGAACATTCAGAATGAATATCGGCATCCTCAGAGCCATGTTATTCATTCCAAACCGCCGCACCAACCTCCCACTAATCAACAATAAAGACATACAGTGGACAAACAAACTTTACGTATATATAAAAATATTTAGACATGCCTGTAAAATAAGAAATGGACTCAGTATTGTGTTATCTAAATGACAACAGTCACAGATTACCGTTATAGCTTTTAACCCGTCATCCGATGCGATCTTCACCAACGGACTAGACCAGTGTCTAGGACTGCTTGCTCCTCGTTGGCAGATAACGACTTTTCCATCTTTAGATTCATTGAGAGCTTGAATTTTTCATCAAAACTGGAGTGTGCTGAGTTTGTCCCTTGAGCGTTAGCATGTACACATGATGTTGTGACGTCAGATTTAACCTTCGTAGTCATGTGTGCCACGACATATTTATGAAATCACGTGATTGTTCATTGAAAGTAAATAGTTCGTAGTGACTCTTGAAAAAATTTTTTTTTGTTTTCGTTCCCAACAATGGCCTACCAGTGTTACCAATGGATGTTGTTCAGTAGTGTTACAAATCGAGTGTTACCAAAGGGGTTCTTCAGTGATTACAAGGGCCCGTTGTGTTGCGGCCGTCAATTGCTGTAGCCGACCACCAGTTGATGCGAGGGGGTCCTTAATGATTGTTGTTGCAGACTGTGTATACTGGCTCTTCTATTTACATTTACTTCCATTTATCCCTTGTCTTTTTTAGTCAGTTATGGTATCGTGCTATTGATGGTAAATTACACGAAGGTGGGATAGCATATCTGTCAACATCATAATATATTCAACTTCCAACGTTCAGAGACTTGATAAGTCATTTCTTGAGTCCACACAAATTTAATATATCAATTCCATACACGAACAGTTCACACATGGTCATCATGAAGAATTATACATAACAATTTCAGTTCATACTTCATATATGATTCCTTTACAAGTCAGTCCTTGTCTCATAACTTGAAAACATAATAGTCAAAGCGACATAACTATATGTACTCGTGGTGGGTAGTCCCACCACCGACAGTGAGATTATGCGTCTGGTAATAATATAATTGATACGGACTGTTAATTCATCTCGGCCTAGGGTTAGTCACTTTACTAACCTGGAAAAAAACATTCATCTCTTATCATCAGAGTGGACTGACCCATGTCCATAATAAAATACAATAGAACGGTGCGGCATTCCATGCCCGACACTATAAGAATATAAAGACACGTCTTCTCCGTTCGACGGTCATTCAAGAAAGGGTCCCGTCTCTTGGCGACGGTGCGTGACCTACCAACGCTGAGAACGTCATAGCGTTCAATAGTCTAATAATATATTACATTACATTAAACGTTGTAACCCCTAAATCGCATGCTGCTAACCTCTAGCAGACAACGCCAATTAAAATACCGTAACAGGCGGTTTAATTCTTTGTTGTCTCACTTTGAAGTTTTTACCTTAACATTATACTCCCTTCTTTAAGGCTTACTAGAAAAAATCATCATATGCTAATTTACTTAACCATAGCTGTGGACTCACCAAACCTGTTTAAGTCTAATTCAGCCTT
This sequence comes from Oreohelix idahoensis, assembly GCA_024509875.1. Taxonomy (NCBI): domain Eukaryota; kingdom Metazoa; phylum Mollusca; class Gastropoda; order Stylommatophora; family Oreohelicidae; genus Oreohelix; species Oreohelix idahoensis. The sequence goes on along the minus strand of JAMPIV010019201.1, from coordinate 528,422 downwards.
GTTTTCACCAACCGTGATTTAGAGGGTTTCCTCCCTTTCCACAAAAGCATCGCTGTACAACATTTTATCTCCCTTTTACTACGACAAATAGTCTGCATCCCAATATATTTAAATTTCCTAAACCATTTTTTTATACTCTTTTGCTTTACTAAAACCCAATCACAGTTCATCTAAACCTTGTCTAAAGCACAAATAATGCTCCGACAAACCCAACGGTGACACTAACACCAACAGGACTTGGAATGATAAGTAGGGCAGTCGCAGGAAAACCCTCTGCCTTACTCCACCACTAAACATACACAGCCACACCCTATAGAGAAATCAGTCTAATTCAATCTTTTCCCACAAGTAGGCCAAGAATGAATTAAACTAACCACCCATCCTCCCTTGAACACACGAATATACTATTACACAAAAGACTAAACAACTACAGTCAACAATGAGGTGCTGGAAGCTGTCTCTTACACTATGCATTAACAAATCACTCCAGTGATAAACTAAATAACATATAAGCAAGATTAACCATATAAAATATCAAAATATTAATATAACTACCTCAAAGTACTAGGAATACAGAGACAGATCTGATCTAACTAACTACTCACATACATACCTATAGACTAAGTTCTACGCAGAAAGTAGGGAAAAGGACAAAACAAAAGGAAAGACAAACAATAACAAACCAAGGAGCACGCTTCAAAAATCAAATAAAGAGATAGCACTATACTACTCTAAAAGATCAGACTATGCGATAACTAGTATTAGATAGAAAGACAGAACGGAAAATTTATAATTTAGAGGAACAAGAAGAAATATCAATATAACACATAATACAAAAAGAAACAAACAAAAACTTAACTTAAGCTCCTCAGCGACGCTTGTCCACGAAACTTCCTCAGCACTGGTGATGAGTGATGAAAACAGCACAAACAAGTCTCTACACTTAAAAACGTTCAATCGATATCAATGTTCCAGAAAATTCCATGGAAGTCTGTATGTCAGCATAACATCCTAATGTCCTCTGGCACAGTACTGCAACTCAATCGAAAGAATGCACTGTCCTGTACGGAGCTATGAGAGCACAGTCTACACTAAATAAAATAAGGGGCTGCTGTAAAACTGGTAAGGAATATAAGTATTTAAATAAATAACACGGTATTTAATCAGTTTTACAAATGACGGTTCACAAGCTTCTGGTGCTTTATCTCTCCATATTTTTGATAGTAGTCTTGGTAAGCCTTCCTTTTACATGCTTCCGAAGGTGCACAAAATTGCCAACCCTGGTAGGCCTATTGTTTCAGCCTGTTCTTGTCCCACTGAACGTATTTCTGAATTCCTTGATAGTATTTTCCAGCCTTTATTCGCCAATCTGCCTTCTTATTTGAAATACACTACTCATGCTATCACTACTTTTGATTCGATCAGATTCACGCCTGATCGTACTTACCGTCTTGTCCTCCTAGATGTTTGTTCCCTTTATACTTCTATTCCACATGCCGATGGTTTCAAGGCACTACAATTTTTTCTCGACCAGCGTACTGATCTTACTATAAGTACAGGTCCGCTTCTTTGCCTTGCTGAGTTGGTTCTTATTCTCAACTCTTTTGAGTTTAATGGCCAATTCTTCAACCAAATCAGTGGCGTCGCTATGGGTACTAAGATGGGCCCTAGTTACGCTTGCCTTTTTATGGGCCACTTTGAATATTTGGTCTTTCAAAATTGTGATGTGCCAATACCCGAGTTTTACCGCCGCTACATTGATGATGGTATTGGCATTACTGACATGTCTGAGGTAGACCTCCGTCGATTTATTGACTATGTTGGTAATTTCAATCCTGCCATCAAATTCACTTCTGAAATCTCTACGACCTCAGTGAACTTCCTTGACATCACTGTGACTATTAGCCCTACTGGTCTTAAAACGTCTGTCTATTATAAGGCTACTGACGCTCATGGTTTCCTTCTTTATACTTCATCGCATCCTCTTAGTTGTAAAAATTCCATTTCCTTTTCTCAACTTCTTCGCTTGCGTCGGTTATGTCACGATGACGATGATTTTCATCAGCGAGCTCAAGAGATGCTTGAGTTCTTTCGCCGACGTCTTTATCCAGAACATGTTTTATCTGATGCCCTTAATCGTATCACACGCGTCACTCGTCAGACGGCACTCACTACTAAACCTTCTGTCCAATCTGACAGACTCAAACTGGTTCTAACTTTCCATCCTCACTGTCTGGCGGTAAAGAGAATTCTGTTTCGACATCTGCCTATTCTCAACTCTGATCCTGATACCAAAGAGTGGTTTCGTGATACACCTTTGGTAGCTTATCGTAGGGATCGGAATTTTAGGGATATTCTTGTACACAGTCGCTTGCGACAATCTAGCCCATCTTACTTTGGTACTAAACCGTGCCAACGCCGGATATGCAAGACCTGTCCGTTTGTACTCCAAACTCAGACAGTCACTTTTCCGAAAGGAAAATTTATCATTAGAGAGTCATTTACGTGCGAATCCAGAAACCTGATTCATGCTATTATTTGCAAGAGTTGTGGCATGACCTATATTGGTGAAACTGGTAGGCGTTTGGCAGACAGGTTTCGTGAGCACTTGAATGATATCTATCATGACAAACATTTACCGGTGGCCCTTCATTTCAATAGGCCTGACCATTCAGGTACTTCCGATATACATGTCACTACCCTCCGTTCATGTGCCGGTAATGACAAGACTCGCTTTTCGTTGGAGAATCGCCTTATTTTTAAAAGCGGCGTGTTAGCTCCCGCTGGTTTGAATATACATCATTTTGCATAAATTCTGGTAGCTTTTCTCTTTTTCATTCTTTATTCGTTGTCTTTTAGATCTATCTTCTTATGTTTTTGTTTTGGTTCGTTTCGTATCTTTTTATATCTCTTGTTTTGTCGCTATCGTACGTCACTTCCTTGTGATTTCTGTGACAAGAGACAACCGCTTTCTTCCACAGATTCTTTGGATCGAGCTAAGCTAACTTTTACTAGTTCCACAGTTTTGTTTATTCTTCTTTTTTTCGTTTCGTTGTTTATTTACTTTCTTGTTTCAGTATTTCTTTTAGATTTTACGGTTTTCTTGTATTATTATTGTTCTTTTCTTCTCTCATCACTGTTGTTGTTCATTTTTTCCATCTGCTTGTATCGCCCATTTGTTGTATATTTCTCATAATCGTATAGTTTTGTAGTACCTATATGTAATTTTTGTCTTTGTCACCTGTCTGTGGCTGACGAAGGGTAAAACCCGTTACGTTCCTTGTTTCTTGTGAACCGTCATTTGTAAAACTGATTAAATACCGTGTTATTTATTTAAATACTTACAGTCTACACTAGAACGATCATGTCAGGTAACCAGGCTTACACTCGTCTACGTGCCGAAAGAATAAACGTATGTCACTTGGCACTCTGCTATGCTAGTGTGCACACAAAGTACGCTTAATCGTTGATATTTACCCCTGGCCGGGCACATCAGTGAGGTAAGGTACCGTTACAGGCGTTGATCTTCACGCCTGGCCGGGTACACCAGTCAGTCAATCGGGCCAACTTATTAACACCAACAGTAGACCAACCGATCCCTCCTGACGACACACACAGTCAGTCACTCGGGACAATCTATACCAGCCAAAAATGACACCTAATCTCCGCTGCTCCAACTGGATCCCTATCACTACGTCACCAAGTATACCTTGCAATATCAAACTGAACTGCCAGCAGCCAGCTGCATTTCTACTCTAACACTTTGACACACTTCTAACAATCCTTGCAAACTCTAGCACAAACAAAATTACCTTTGCAACACAGTGTCGACGACAAAGACTAAAATATTCACCGACTGAAAATAGCACTTTTCACTGAGACGCTGTAACTAGGTCAGCTACCGTAAGCGAGGTCAACCGACCGTAAACAGTTCACTACACTGACTGACAAACACACGGACTTTACACTGGACGACCGAAAATAGCTCACATCCGTGACTTAGCAGTAAATATGAAGGCGCCAACACACCGTGACTTACAACCTTCTAACAATCTGTGTGCATAACTTGTTCTGGCCTGTATATAGAAAATAAAGACACTACGGCCTTTACAAAATGAATATGAGCTCCCCAGCTGTCAGACAAACTATTTATACTGTGGATTTAACACATGATAAATCTGTACTCTTTGGCTCATCATCTAAGGATACGACCACAGCATACAATGGCTGACAATAAGTAAACATAACACCTTCAACAGGTAAGTTCCCTTTTAATAACCACTGCACTCACGGAAGCCATACACGGCCAGCAATACATATGAAATACAATGCAACAGAAATGCTAATATAACGTGCAATAACCAACACTCAATCTATCAGTATCATATACACTGGTATGCCCTACCGAGGGAACATCACAATGACTTTCGCTCACCGGCTAAGTCCTGTACTATGATAAAGCAGTCTTCTTCTTCTTCCGTCCTTAGCCACCGACCGTCAAAGCAGTCAGTGGCCATTACGCCTAGTGGCGTCTTAGGGCAACAGCAGATAGGTTTTCTTTGCCATTGTTTCCCATCACGCCTAGTGGCGTCTTTAGGGCAACGGCAAATCAACCCATTTGCTGTTGTTTCCGTAATCGAAGTGACTGGCGAACGGGTGATCAGCCCGTTGTTATGATAAAGCAGTGCTTAAACACAAATGACTTATCATCGATGGTCTAAGGAAATGCCACTAGGAACTACACCACCACTCTAGAATTATGCAAACTAAGCCTGACCACATGAATAAATGACAAGCACTATCAATGAACAACCATGGCATACATATCCCAGCAAAAATGCTGACAGGGAACATAAGGCGGCCTGCCCGTACACTTGCCAGAACTCCACTGCCTTTTGCGCCAGAATTTGTGTTCACTTCATTTTTTGGTCAGCTGACCTAACGGGTTTTTCATTCTCTCAATGTTGATACTCACGGCGTGACCAATCTAATATTTTGTCGAACATATATACTGTGATCAAAGTAGGAGTTCCCCATTAGGAAGATTAATTATACGTAGAGGAACTCGGGCTCACTTCGGAAAAGCACAACCCTGGATTATGTTATATGTTCACTGGTGTATACGTTCAAGAAGTTGTCAACTAACTAGTAGGTAAGCGAGATTGTATGTGGCCACAGATTGACAGAGGGAGGGAAAGAGGAGTGAGTGAATATTTCTCTTTTTGAATAATCATTGAACTCACTTCTGTATTTTTTTTTGTTCGCTAATACTGATTATTTTACTGGTATAGTTTAATTAGAAACTTGTTCTTTACTTACTGTCTATTCCATACCCTAGTGCTAATCTTTGAACTTTTGGGTTATTTACTTCTTGCGGGATCTTGTCTCAACAAAGGGGACGGTACTTATGGGATTATTTTCATAATTCTGTGATCTTGATTTTTTATTGATTTCTATATGTTTGATGTTGCGATGAGTTTAGATGATAATAAACTAAACCAAAACTTAATTACTTGTGTTGGTCAGCCCAGTCCATACCCATATTCCCATTACCATAGTTTTTTTCACGTTCGTGCGTCTCGTTGTCACATAACTGTGTGCGCGTGAGTGGATAAACGTATATGTTATATGTATGGAGTGTAGGATTGTCTGAAAACAAATTACAGACGTTAAGATAAGCTGGATGAGAATATCTTCTCAATCCAGTGACAGATTCTACCCTTAAGCCATTCCTCGTGAAATCTATTTCTTGTACCTTATTTCTCACTTATTTACCACTTTGCCTGTTCCATTCAGACGGGACCAAATCTATCTCAAATACCTATCTAAATCTACGACAAGAGCTAAGGGGAGCCAAACCGTGACATCTGTGAAGAGGTATAAACTAACATAACCGCTGAATCCTATTGCATGTCGTAAGAGACCACTATTGCATGGATGTAGAAGTGGTTTAAAAATTCATGACTTGTAACAAATTGTTCCACAAGGTGGCGCTTGCATGCGATAAAGCTCAATCTTTTTACAAAGGAGCCTGTGTGATAGGAATAGGAGATAACCGAGATAGGAATAAAAAGGAATAATTATTTAGTAGCAGGACTTAGTTCTTACGTCATCAGCGTCACGAGAAATCAGTGCGCTGACAGGAGAGTTTAGATCACTCTTCTCTCGTCGTTTCGCTGAGGCGATCAGCACAGAGCAGGTCATGTAGACTAACCACATGACCATCTAAGAAGTAATGGCCAGCTCAGGTCCATTGTGGTTATGGTGCCGCTGCATTTTGCAGAAAGGGAAAGATGTTTCCACGAGTATTATGTTTCATTTCGATCTGTGTCCAAGTGTATCGCCAGCAGTTTATTCAAGCAAAACATGGTTTGTAAACTCTCGAATAGTTAGTCAAGGGCAAGTGATCAAGGACAGGTGTTAGAAGCAGTGGTCCAGTGTCGGACATATAAAGCAGACTTTATAAGATCAGTTAACGGCTTAGAACAAGTTTCCAGCACTGGTGGTAACCTAGCTTATACTTCGAAGCCATATTGAATTTATTGTGAACAGCCCATTTAGAAGTAGTGTATAGTAGACAGTGTCCGAAGTGAAGGGTGTTCAGTAATCAGCATAGATCAAGAATTAATCAATTAGTTCCTGACCAGTGAGTTACATGATGTATGAGGGTCAACGTAGAAGTCTCATTTATGCTATTACCATTTATAATCAGGCACAGGGATGCCAGTTGTGGATATGTTCTCAGTCAACAATAAAGAGTTTTGTTGATCAACGACGAGTCGATCAGTTATTTCAGTTGGCATAATGGTCTGATCATTAAACATCACACATCATCACATAAACAAGGCAGGCAGAAATTGAGTGATATATTCAATAACAGACGAGTGTACGTCAAGTCAAGAACATTGCACAAGGTTCAAAACGTAACAATCTAACTACACAAGCACAGAACCTGGGTTGAAACTAACACACCTGTTACAAAGGAGGTCACACATTTGTCACGGAGCAAAGAAGGAGAAGGAAGAAGAATAAGTAATGATAGTCAGTGAAATGAAAGAATTACTTAAACATTTAATTATTGCAACAAATAATTGTTAATGTTTTGATTAAACGAGCTTTCACTGCATTTGGGAAATATATGAAAATCAGAAGGAATCAAACGCAGCACGCAAATAATCGTTTTCAATGCAAAGTCAAAGCACAATCATATTGCATGGCTCGGTGCAAACACGGAGAACAACAACAACAATGAAGCTTAATACTTTCACAAATAAGTGTTTGCGGAAACAAAAACAAACAAACAAAAAATTAAAATTGTTCGACAACATTCTCAATATTAAACGGATGGAAGGACCATACAAATACTAGTGGAAATACAATAAAAGGCGTTGGCATTCAGTGGGCACATACTGAAAAAAATAGCTGCTAGCATTATAATTCAGTTTAATTACTGGAACCCCCAGGTTAAAAAAATAGAGGAGACCTATGCATACTTGGCGAAAGGAATAGGAGACAAACGTGAAAGGTCAAAGAAAACATGGAAATACCCTGAGCAGGTGAAAAAGGACAAAAATAAGTGACGTGAAGTTATTGAAGTCCTGTGCTCAGCGAGGACAATACGGGTAATAATGATGATGGACCTATATGATTGACAGCCAAACCAAGGATACCGTAACGTGCGACTGTCATGAGATTTTTGCCAGCATAGTGCATAGTGCTGGCGATCTTACCAGGTAAGCACAAACATTAGCAGTACTACATCTGCAAAACACATGACCTGCTTTGATGCAGGCTTCCTATAACTGTGTTACCTGCTGTGGTGATTCCTCAACTATTATGAAGGCAAAGATGGGCATTAATTCGTTCGTAGTGAAGCCCTCTGATAGCTTAGGTAAGGCCCGGGCTATTTCACATGGCAAAGCCCCTAAATGTTTGGGGAGACGGGTAAAAAGTGCGTTAATCTTACATACTTGGCTGAAGTGAGACCCGGACGAAAAGGCCAGCTGGTCACCGTGGCTTTATAAGGCCTGTTCGAAGTAATATAGCCAGTAACCATCATTTTCATGAAGCTTAGATTCCTGTTAGTTAATGCTTACTTACTTTACAGTTTTGCGTCAGCTTTTGCAGCGAAGTGTCTGTGTGAGCTGAAGTTCTTGAGCCAAATATTCTGTACTGGTTGCTGTGAGCTCGTGTTGTTGTAGGATTTCTGTGATGTTTTCTATTCACCTGCCTCGTGGTCTTTTCCACATCCTGAAACCAGATCTTCGACTGTCGTTACCGCGTTGTGGTAATGTGTCGACTCCATTCTCATGAGATCGCTAAACCGTTCAATTTTCTGTCTCTCTGTTTACTTGATGTACGATTTCTCATTCTGTCTCTCCTGGTAACATTAATAGCTTTCCTTAAGCATTTTATTTTACAGGATGGGATTTTCGTTTCCTGTGCTTTGGTTAGGGACCATGTTTGACACTGGTAGCAAAACACACTGATATTAGACAATACAAAGTAAGACTGGGAAAATCAAGGAAATACGTGGCAGATGAATATCTGACACAAAATAGAACCGCCTGGCTTGCCAATCCGAGCCAGTCAGCTGGGGAAAAAGGGGTGTGGATCATATTCCACATACATCTTCGACCGAATGTCTCTTGCCAAGTGATATAAAAATTTGTGTTGTAATTAATTGCCTGATAGAACAATTATCTACCCCTTTGTCATAGAGTTATATTTCTTGCTTTTCTGGATTGTTTCTTCTTCCCAAACTGATTCACGCTCCGTCTTTTGTCTTACTGTTGTGTGGCGGCTCCCTTTAATATCCTCATTTATGGTCTCTCCGTGCAAACAACATTTATGCCTCTATACGCCTTTCAAGGTAGACAATTTGTGTGTCCAAGATAGCTTAGTCCCGAACATTCTTTAACTGTAACCGCTCCTGATGGACATACTATTGAATCCAAATATGGTTACATATGTTTTTTTTTAAAACAAAGAATAATGTTCTTAAACGAACTCTTGCATCGTCAATGTTGTAGTAGTCAGCCGAGGACAATAACGTCTACTGAACCAGATGATATGAACGACAGAGTTTTGCCAAACCGCCAAGATATTTAATATTAAAGTTAAAATTAAATATAAGAAATGATTAACAGCGACCACGTTAAAGATTGATGATAAAGCGAAGACGGGGGAAAAGATAGTGAGAACGATTTTAAAAAAGGTAAAAATCGACGAAAGAATAGGCCCACCATCACAAAAGTTCACTATCAAAGTAAACAGGAACGTTTTGAAAAGAGTCAATACATTCAAACTACCACACACATTAATAATATTAGATAGAATATGCATCTCAGAGGTGAAGAGTAGCCCAGACAACTGAAGAGTTCCATAAAATGAAAAGTATTTTATACAACAAATCTTTGTCAAAGTATAGAACAATTCCTATAATATGGAGGTGAGTCGTAGAGTATCAGTAAACAAGCAAGAAAATCCCTGAAAGCACAGAGATGTGGTTTTGCAGAAGGATGGCAAGTGTATCATGACACATAACCTAGACTCATAGTCCGTCGGTTATATAAGGGCGCATGTCAAAAAATAAAAATTCCGTATTGTCTGGTAAGTTATCCAATACAAACCTGAAATAGAGCTGTGATGTAGAGAGATCACGATGTCTGCAAGGGATGGTTGGAGTCACGTTCAGTAGTAGCTTTTATGGACTGAAGGTGTTGCTGCAATCAGTGAAAAGTGCAGTAAAAATCAGGAAGATAACGCTAACACAGCAGGTTTTGTGTGAGCAGATTGTTTTTTTTTATTATCTGATAAAGTTTTGTACAACCGCAGGTGCACAGTAAATTCTCGTTCGAATGTAGGAGAAGGCGGAGATATGACAAGTTTGTAATGCAAATGGACCAAACCCTTTTTTTAAATAGGGAAAGTGGAAGAGATATATTTTTTTTAAATAACGGAGAAGTGGGAAAAAGATGTTTTAAATAAAATTGTTTACCCCACAGCTATTGTTAATATTCTACCCCACAGCTATTGTTAATATTCATATTCCATTCTTTTCAGGGAAGGTTAAAATATGTTTATTAAATAATCCAGTCGCTGATCTCACGGTGAGTCGTATCCAATGGAGCAGGGACTGCTCACCAGAAGAAATTAAAGAGTGTGAAAAAAAGAATTTGTTGACTGCCAATGCAGTTACTACTCGTGCCCAAGCTCAAATAATGGAAAGTGAAAACAGTTCAGAGCTAGAGATAACTACTCAGGATGAGATTGATGTACATTCAAGGATAGACAGAGTTTCATTTGCAAAACTCCAAAAGGAAGATGATTCATTGAACATTTTTTTTATATGGTCACAAATAATGAAGAGGTTAACTTAAATAAAAGCCGTAAACATTGGTTTACAGTTAAAAATGACATATTGGTTAGAAATGTTATTGGTAATTCTAATGTCAAATTTCAAGTCACGGTACCTCTTAGGCGATATATATTACGACATGCACATGACTCGCATTGCGCTGGTCATATGGGATACACTCGAACACGGTCCAGAGTGTTATCTTCATTCTTTTGGCCAGGTGTTTCCAGGGACGTTTCCTTATATGTACGTTCTTGCATTACCTGCCAAGAAGTCAAATTAAAAGGATCTTTTCACGTCGCTCCAATTCAAGCATGGGATATATCTACTAGACCTTTTGATGAGATGGCCGTTGATATCATCGGTTCTTTATCGGTTGCTTCTGCTAGAGGTCACAGATATGTTCTCGCGTGCATTGATCTGTGCACTAGGTGGCCTGAGGCCATCCCTCTGAAACATGCTACGTCTTCAGATTTAATTTTTTCGAGATTTGGATTTCCTCGTAGACTTTTATCTGATCATGGGTCTCAATTTGTTTCTGAAACCATGACATCTGTCATGAAAACACTTCAAATTGACAGATCTTTAAGTAGTATTTATTACCCAATAAGTAATGGTTCTGTGAAGAGGCTCAACAGAACACTCAAGTAATTATTGCATAAGATGACTACCACATATCCTCAGGATTGGGACAGAGTCTTGCCAGCCATACCTTTTGCTTATCGTTAAGTGCCGCACGAGCAGACATGGTTTTCCCCTTTTGAGCTCGTTTTTGGGGCTCGACTAAGAGGTTCCATGGAATTAATCAAAGATCTTCTTACTGACTATGAGATAACTCAGGACACACAGTCAACTTATGAGTATGTGATTAATCTTCGTCGCAAGATTGTCGACGCATGTCAGTTGGCTACATCTTCGTTAGAGGCTGCCACACACAAATCACGACTCTTTTTGAATAAGAATAGACGTCTACGTCAACTATTTCCGGGAGATGACGAGTTTGTGTTGCTTCCTCGGAGGGACAACAGATTACTGATTTCCTGGAATGGTCCATTCAAAGTAATCTCACGTATTTCTAATGTTGATTACGTTGTTGATATAAATGGTCAGAGAAAAATCTTTCACATTAAGATGCTCAAAGAATTTCATAGAAGACCTGAACATTTACAGTCTATTTTTTTTTCGTACGCCCGCTAATACTCGAGGCGAAATCTCAGGTTATTATTTATGTCTAACCTGACATTGATTTTACGTGTGTATCCCTTTTTTCTTGTACAGAGACAGGTGTCCCTCGCCATGCAGGCAAATACTCTCCGATTTCGGAGGTACCCATTACAGCTGGGTCGGCTCAGGAGCCGCCAATCCCTGGTCGACGACATTCCTTCAAATGTCCTCGCCAGGTCTCGAGTTAATCCAGTCCAAATCCCGGTCGACGAAAAATCCTCAAATACCGTCACCCGGGTTTGATCCTGGATCACCCGGTCGCCAGAGCGGTGTGGTAACCACTATGCTAGCGCGGCTCCAGTCTATTTTTTATGATATGGATAACAATGTTGCTAGTTGCTATCACTATTCTAATTTATCAGTAATTCAGGAGGAGGAATCTTTCTTCCCTGACATCCACATGTCTTTACCCTTACTTGCTTTGAATTCCACAGAATCTTATCGCGATGTTGAAGTTTCAACATCCTTAACTGCTCAACAACATTGCAAAATATCTAACTTACTTGAATCTTTTTCCGACGTTCTTACTGACCGACCTGGTCGAACATCAATTATTACTCATGATATCATCCTTACTGATGATATTCCTATCCGTCTACGACCTTATCCTGTGCCTTTACATTATCATTATAAAACTGCTCAAGAGTTAGATCAGATGTTAGAATTGGGAATTATTGAAATGAGTAATTCGCCATATTCATCTCCATTGGTTATTGTCCGTAAAAAGGACAATAATATTCGATTATGCGTAGATTATCGCAAACTAAATTCTGAGACTATTTCTGACGCGGGATCTCATCCATTATTTGATGATGTACTTGCTCGTCTCTCTTATGCTATCATATTTACAAAAATAGATTTGACAAAAGGTTATTGGCAAATCCCATTAACCGAACAATCTAAACCTCTTACTGCGTTTTCAACTCCACGTGGGTTATTCCAATGGAACATTATGCCTTTCGGGCTGATGAGTGCACCTGCCACATTCATTCGCATGATGCGAAAAATTTTGTAACATAGAATTGATATCTTATCATTGTTGAAGGGGCTGTTCTCGTCTGAACATTTCTGTGGGTCAATGATTATGTTGTTTTAACTCGGTTAGCTTAATTGGTTGACAACCGTTCTGGTTCCTTATAAACTTCCATTATAAACGTGTTAATAGTATTGTCCCTTATAAAAGAGTGCATCGTGCATGAAATAATAATCAATAAAGACGTAGCAACGAGCCAACTTCAAACGTGATTGATTTTTGGTAAGTCCTTGGGTTTTTGAGTCCAAACATGGGTACACAATTTTTTGACGAAATATACGAAGACATCACCAGTAACCAGTTCATAAATAGTACATTGCATTGCATTCCAAATTAAACATATTACCGTCAGTTCTTCCAATTACTTAAATGTCGTCAGAACATAATGGGCTATATACTCGCATTGCCGCTGCGCAGTCAACCGGTAGTGAGACCCAATTAGTTTGCAAACACAGATCAAAAGATGATCAATAATCCTTCCGTCCATGGTTCTCCATCAACAATATAATATTCCATAATTTCATTATAATAGTGTCTGTAGTCATTTCAATATAAATTTCGGCATAATATAAGGCCTAACACTGGAAGGAATAAAACACGTCTTCACGGCTTGACGGTCAGAATAAAAAAGGTGAACTATATTAGTCACCAAGCGTGACCATATCAACGCTACCGCGTCACAATCGAACTATGCGATTGGCGTTCACTAAAGACCATGAAGCATAACGAAACATTCTATATTAAAAATCTCTCACCATAAAAATGCGTACTCAAAACGCGCTGCCAACTATAGCAGACGACATCGTTAAAACATGTCGTAACAATTCCCTGCCCGACGGGGGGAAAAATCTATTCTATATATTTTTTTTGAAATATCCTAAGTAATCATATCAAAAATTTAAGAAAAATCAACACACGGCTTACGATGTTCTGTGTCGAACAGTGTTGTAAGTCATGTCGATATAATATCAGTCATGTAATACATGGACATTATATGAAAGTAACTAAAGATAATGTCAACTGTCAGTAAAGAATTAACTAAAAGTATGTTTTCACCAAATAATAATGTCTTCTTCTTCTTAGATCCTTAGCAACCGACCGTCAAAGCAGTCAGTGACTATCACGCCTAGTGGCGTCTTGTAGGGCAACAACAAATTGATTCCACTTTGCTCGGTCGGTGGCCATCCTTCGTACAGTGCCCCAACTCTCGTTCATTCTTTGCATCTCAGCCTCCACAGTCCTCCGCCAAGTTGTTTTTGGTCGGCCTCTCTTTCGTTTTCCTTTAGGGGGCCAAAGCATAGCTGTTCTTGTGATGGCATCGGGGTCTCTTCTGAGGACATGACAAACCCAGCTCCAGCGTCTGCCAGCTATGATGGTGTGCATGTCGTCTTGCTTGCTACGAGTGAGTAGATCCTGGTTGGTGATGGTATTCTGCCAAAAGATTCGGTGAATTTTTCTTAGGCATGTTGTGTGAAAAGAGGACAATTTCGACATTTCCTTCTCTGTAACTCTCCAGCATTCCGCACCATAGAGAATCACAGAAAGCACACAGCTCTGATATAATCTTAATTTTGTGCTTGTGGTGTATTGGGAGGACTTTCAGATGTTGTTTAGGCTAAAGACGGCTGTTCTTGCCTTATTCATTCTGATGTTAATGTCTTTGCCTGCCCCAGCGTCTGGTGTTACTATGCTTCCTAGGTATGTGAAGGTATTTTTCTGTACCAGTTGCTGATTCCTTACTGATATGGGCTCAGGGTTGCTCACATTAAGCGTCATGACCTCAGACTTCTTTAAATTGATGTTCAAGCCCACCTGCTGGCTAAACTTATTAAGTCTATCCGTTTTTTCCTGGATGTGTTGATGTGAATGTGCTAGTAGTGCAATGTCATCTGCATATTCCAGATCTTCCAATGTAGAAAATATAGTCCATCTTATTCCTCTTGGACTGCCCTGTGTTGTCTGGTGTATCACCCAGTCTATGACTGTTAAAAATAGAGTGGTTGATGAGGGGCATCCCTGTCGTACTCCTGTCTTCACCTCAAAGGTTAGGTTGCTCTGCCCAACACTACACGTAAAGTTGGCATAGAGTCTTTTTATGATTGACACTATGCAGCCTGGAATTCCATAATCCCTTAGTATTTTCCATAAACTGTCCCTATGTATGCTGTCAAAAGCCTTTTCAAAATCAACGAAATTTATGTAAAGCTGTCTTTGCCATTCTGTGCACTGCTCTATAATGTTCCTGAGAGTGAATATATGATCTACACATCTTCTGTTCTTTCTAAATCCTGCTTGTTCTTTCCTCAGTTTGTGGTCTACTGCTTTTGATATTCTCTGTATAATTCTCCTGCCTAGTATTTTGCTGGGAACTGAGAGAAGAGTGATTCCTCTCCAATTATTGCAGTCTGCAAGATCTCCCTTCTTGAGCAATTTGGCAATTATTCCTTTGTTCCACTCTGATGGTGTTTTCCCAGTTTTCCAGACTTGTGCAAATAGTGGTTCTAATAGTTCTGCTGCTAGCTCAAGGTCTGTCTTAAATAGCTCTGCATTTAAGTTATCATAATAACAATGTGTTATGTACTAAAATGTATCCTAACTTATTAAAAATTAAGTAATTAATCAGTGTTATCGGTGTAGGAAATAATATAATTAAAATTTAATTACCTAAAATAACGTATTGTGTCATCGTAAAGAAAATAACGAAGAGTAAAGACAAGTAAAGTAAAGAAGAGAATAAAGTGTAAGTTATCTAGTGAGATGTGAATGACTTAATAAAACATATGTGAAGACTACCTAATATCTATTTAACTGACTATCAACCAACAAAATAATACATATAATATTACGTACACATATTTGCTAAATTTATATAGTAATTATCATATTTATAAAAGGTAAAGGTAAAGGAACCCGTTACACGCCCATTGAGGCATATTGGGAATATGGTGTTAGGCCCATATTATCTTGACCGTCGGCACACTAGGGGTGATGTGGTCGGCATCACGCCGGCCGCCTTAACCTTCCCAGAGTAGCTCTGGTACCCATTTGGGGCTGGGTCGACCCAGGAGCCGTTTGTGGCCTAAAAATGTTCCGCCTCATCTGGGGATCGAACCATAGACCACTGCGCTAGGAAGCCAGTGCACTAACCACTATGCTACCGCGGCTCCATCAAATGTTTTACCAACGAAGTATCCCCACGGCCACGCTTGCCTTCATCATATTTATAAATACATTTAATTAAATTATTCAAATGTGTGAGGTTTTTTTTTCTCTTTTCCTTCTTTTATGTATTTAATTTTTTCCGCACATTATATATATATATATATATATATATATATATATATATATATATATATATATATATATATATATATATATATATATATATATATATATATATATATATATATTTTTTAAACAATAAATAATAAAACTAATAATGTTAGTTCTGAAGATCCACCCGTCGTTATTCCCATTTGCGGATCTACGAGTTTGTTCCACACGAAGAATGAGTCTCATTCGATAATCTTGATATACATTGTTCATATTGAAGACTGAGTTAAGAATGTTCATCTGTCTTTCGTGTAAGGCTGGATCAAGAATTTCACATAATTTATTCAGTCAATCTGATTCCGATTTGAACACGAAAAAAAAATCAAAAGACCACACGAATATTCCTTTTTGAGTGTATCCTACCAAGTGGAAGCCGAGTGGACACAAACCAAAGTCCAAACGTTGAAAAGTAACAATAAGTTTCGTGGTATATCGTAACGTTTCTTGGGAAGAATGTAAACATGGATGAGTTCCTCACCAGTTTCTTCGACGTGTTATTCGTATGTCTCGATTTCATAAAAACATCAGCTGTGTGGCATTTATAAACATGTATGTATAGTTTTATTTCCGTTCTTGAAATCTTGAATTGTAATTTTCGTTCTTGAAATCTTGAAAGATAATTTTCGTTCAATTGACTTCAACAGGATTTCTGGAGAGTACGTTGGCCATTACATTTTTTTCGGAAACTTGACTAGTCCCAAACGTACTCTGGATTAGATAGACTTGACAACATAATTGAATGTTAATCATCAGTAGCTTGTACTAATGTCCCCAGAGGCACGAATTTCGATATCATCTCAAGACGTGTTATGTCCCAGGAGAACTTGACATTTGGAATCGTAAATTCGTCATATTCTTCGATCTTTAAGTAAACTCGCTCCTAGTCCGTAATTGCTGGCATCTGACCGGAGATATATTTGTGTAAAATTTTGTAATACATGTTGACCTCAAATTTAGGAGGTATTTAATAAAAAATGATCTATAGAAATTTCGTTGACGCGATGTTAGCCTATGCAGTCCGTGTCATTTTCAATGGCATGTCTTTTATCAAGACAAATAGACGATATACGAAACTTATGCTGCATTGGCTGAGCATAGTTTGAATAATCAACAAAGTTACCGTATGACGTAGGCATTGTAAAATTACATAAAGACAGAAACCATGTGCACGCCAAGAAAAATCGCTACCCCATCTATATAGATGAAAATAAATGACCCTAAAATAAAAGGAATGATGACTGATTATGCTGAGTCATCAAAGAATGTGATAAATAATCCTAATATCTATAGGCTAATATCTGCGTGAAGCAGAATCATGTACCAATTGTAGCCTGAGTGAATGGTGATGAAAGTAAACCCCATTGTCACGCTCCATAGCCAAACGAGCGTCTCTATTGTTACAAAATGTAACCAATGCTTCACCATATTTGTTGTTAGTATGTGGTAACAGACGTACAAACCTAACGTCTGCAGTGTAATTAAAGAAATTACTAAGTGCCTGCCATGTAGTACCTTGTGGCAGATTGCGCACTAACACCGTGCGAGAATATGCATTTTTCCCAATATAAGTAGGACCATTGTCACTAACATCGGAAAATGATTGATGTGCAACTTTAGTTGCCTGAGGTAAATTGCAATGTATGTCCCTCATGTAAGGATAATTCTTTCTATAGACTGGATAATTATGTTGGGCCTGAGTATGGTGACCCTTACCCTGTAATAGTACATTTGTAGAACATGTAGTAGTAGATGGATCAGAAGAACTAAGTACATTCTTTTGTTTCAATGTACTGGTATTAATTGTATTGAGTATCTTCCTATCACTCTTATCACCAACCATATGTTTCAACATGTAACTCTTCTTAGTACACTCCTTTCCCCTGTTGACTACGTCAACAGTTTTCTTAAGATCAGTTGCCGGCTGATCCTGTCGCCAGGACTTGTTCACTGACTAATCTTCCCTGGGTGTGTAGATACTTTATTATCACTCGTAGTACTTGAGGCATGTCGTACAACAGAGTTATTATGTCTGTTGTTCAGCAATAACTTCTTGCTCAACACGACGTCTAGCAGACCATCAACTCTTTTCCTTACTTTCGTACCCTCTAAATTTAGGAGTGTAATTTCCTGTCTCTGCCTCTTATTTATTCTCTCCAAGTTAGTAGTTTTCTTCCTATCATTAAAAAGTAAAGACTCAACTGCATTCAGCTTAGTTGAAAGTTCATTAATCTGCTGTTGCTGTCTCTTTTCTAGTTCCGAATATCTATTATTCTCCTTAAGGAGCAATGTATCGTGGTAAGCGAAAATTTCATTAGTCAACTTTTCATGTTGACTTATAATTCCCCTGAATTCCTGATTCTCGTGTTTAATTTTTTTTCAATTTATTCTCCAATTGAATGTAAGAACTCTTCATATCCTGAATTAACACTTCTTGTGTATCAACCTTTAATTTCAAACTCAAAACCTCAGATTTCAGCTCCTGAATCTGAGCCATATGTGTACAATCTGCATTTAAAGCAGTACTACTCTTATTTAATTCAATATCAAAACTCTTCTTGTCAAAATTCTCCACATCTCGTATCTTCTTAATTACATCCACTAACTCCTGTTGCATTTTCTTATCCTCTAATGCAAATATCCTTTTAGTTTTTTCTAAATCCTCAATACGCCTTACTTCAGTTTCCAATTCCTCATCACCAGGTCCTCCGCCTAAATTTATCCTAGCCACCTCTTTTATGGCCGATCGTTTTAATAGGTCGCCCTTTAAACCACATTTCCGTCTGCTCTCCATCAATTTCTCTAAAGTAAACATCTTAAAGTTAATAATCTATGTATTTACTCAACAATATGTATTAATTAACAATATAATGTATTCAATTATTTATATATGTTCAGTGGCCAACGTAGTATTATTTCGAAAAAGAATACACTACTTACTCTCTAATATGACTATCATATTCAATGGAATATATAAATTAAGTTATTTATCAATATATTATATCCTCATGCCCTAGTCATAATGAACAACCAATAGTGACTTGGTCTACTAATGCAAATTGTTGCCATCACTCCGTCAAGTATTTTATTTTAATCAAAATTACTAAAAACAAAGTTTTATTATATTATTTCCCCATCAATTTATATCATTATTATTATATTATCAATTTATAAATTAATAAATACAAGACGAATAATAAAATTCAAGTTGTACAATACATTAGCACATCACAATCGACAGATGCAAACATAAAATTGATTCTATAAAACGAGCAGAAAAATCGGAAGTAGGGTCAAGGTTAAACCAAGTCTAGAAAAACACGAACACTAAAATGATGACGTCACAATGGACTCATGTAACTGACAAATATGTTATAATTATGAACTAAACGATAGTCAGATCAGGATAAACGTGATAGCTTACAAACATGCGACAAGAAATGAATAAAAATGAAACTTAGTACAGAAAAATACAACAGTTATTTACATAACTTTACAGCTAAATGACTTAAGGTCAAATAATTTCAGATGCAAACGAAGTTGACCATCGGCAATTCTCAATGGGCTCTTTTGCAAATGGAACTACTCAACTAACCTAATAGAACGGTTTCAAATCGACCGACCTCTGTAAGAGATATTGGTTGATTTAAAACTCCCGCCATCCTCCCACTGATATATACATTACAACGTAAATACATATTAATAAAACATTTAACAGTAAAAAATGACCTCAAAAACATGCCTATGAAATCGACAACATGGACTTATTCTGCTTAGGGCACAAACAAGTACTTAACTTTTGAATCGCGACAAGTTCCTACAGTGACAACATGCGCCAACGAACTATGGAGATTGCATGCAGTGATGATGACTGTTTGATATAACTTCTTCCTTTGTTTGAGGCATTAAAAAATTTTTTTTTCCACTGTCGCTGACTTGTTGGGTGACTTTGATAACCGTTTGTACTGTTGCCAAGGGCGTGATGTCAGGTGCGCATGCGTAAGAGATGTCAATGTCGATCGTAAGGACATTTTGAAAACCCGATATTTTTGATCGTAGATTAGTTCTTTAACGTGAAATAAAATTTCACAGCCACATCTGGCTGCCAGTTGTTGAAAGAGCTGTTCTCGTCTTAACATTTCTGTGGGTCAGTGATTATGTTGTTTTAACTCGGTTAGCTTAATTGGTTGACAACCGTTCTGGTTCCTTATGAACTTCCATTCATCTCATCTCAACCCGTAACCCGTCATGGGTCGTAGGGGTGCCATGGTGGAAGCATCAGCAGACAGGGTCCTCCACTGCTCTCTATCCTCAGCAATGCGTACAAGTGTGGAAAACCGTGTCCTGCCCATTCTTTGATGTTATCAGCCCAGGATTTTCTTTGCCTTCCTCTTCTCCGTTTACCTTCGAAATGCTATGAACTTCCATTATAAACGTGTTAATAGTATTGTCCCTTATAAAATAGTGCATTGTGCATGAAATAATAATCAATAAAGACGTAGCAACGAGCCAACTTCAAACGTGATTGATTTTTGGTAAGTCCTTGGGTTTTTGAGTCCAAACATGTGTACAAATTTTATTGACGAAATATACGAATACATCACCAGTAATCAGTTCATAAATAGTACATTGCATTGCATTCCAAATTAAACATATTACCGTCAGTTCTTCCAATTACTTAAATGTCGTCAGAACATAATGGGCTATATACTCGCGTTGCCGCTGCGCAGTCAACCGGTAGTGAGACCCAATTAGTTTGCGAACACAGATCATGAGATAATCAATAATCCTTCCGTCCATGGCTCTCCATCAACCATTTAATATTCCATAATTTAATTATAATAGTATGATTTGAATATAAATGTTGGCATAATATAAGGCCTAACACTGGAAGAAATAAAACACGTCTTCACGACTTGACGGTCAGAATAAAAAGGGTGAACTATATTAGTCACCAAGCGTAACCATATCAACGCTACCGCGACACATTTGAACCAAGCGATTGGCGTTCACTAAAGACCATGAAGCATAACGAAACATTCTATATTAAAAACCTCTCATCATCAAAATGCGTACTCAAAAGGCGCTGCCAACTATAGCAGACGACATCGTTAAAACATGTCGTAACAATCATTCATAGGTGATATTTGTTTGTTCAGTTCATCTTTTTAAGATCACTTTGTAGGACTTCGTTCCTTATTAGAAACTCTTTATTTCCATCATCTTACTGCTAAACCTACTAAGGTACAAATAGCATTTAAGGAACTTACGTTTCTATGACATACTATTGGTTCTGGTCAACTTCAAACCATTCCTCAGAATGTGCCTAAAATCCTAAACATATCTTTTCCTCATACCAAGAGACAAGTAAGAAGTTTGTTAGGATTAGTACAATATTACAGTAGATTTATCCATATCTTGTCTGATATCACAGCTGTCCTTTCGTCATTATTACGAAAGGGCATGCCAATAAAAATAAATTGGACGAAAGATACACAGGTCGCTTTTGAGAAAATTTTAAATATTTTTCTTCACCTCCTATTTTGAGGTTGCATGATACTTCCAAAATCTTTATACTTCGAACAGACGCAAGTAATGTTGGCTTAGGAGCTTCGCTGTTACAGGACTACAATGGTACACTGCATCCTATCCTCTACATATCCAGAAAGCTGTCGGATGCGGAAAAGAAGTATTCAACAATCGAAAAAGAACTGTTAGGAGTTGTATGGGCTATTCAAAAGCTGGAGAAACTTGTGATTGGTGCTCCATTTATATTACAAACTGACCAACGTTCAGTTGCAGCTTTGAAACGTGCCAACCATAAAAACCCAAAATTGGCACGATTTTCCATCCTATTACAGCCATACTCCTTCGACATTCAACACATTCCAGGTTCGGACAATGTCGTCGCTAATGTTTTGTCCAGGAACCCGACTTCCGTACCTGAAGCCTAATTAATGCACCGAAGACATTCGTGAATTCGTGACTTTGTTGTAATCAAGTCAACCTCTTTCCAAACCAGAAAGTGTACAGAAAGACTACCTCTTTCTAAACCAGAAAGTGTACAGAAGAATAGACTGTCTCGTTCGAAGACTGCAATGGATTTTGTATCATATTGTTGGACAAATATGTATTATTTATTGCTGAATATCTCACGGGACATTTCGGAGATATATGTTGATGCGGAGATCAAACTTTTACCAAGTTTTCGTCTTAAGACTATGGAACGCGCACTTTCTACAATTCAAGAAACTACCAGGATTGGTTACTACTGTATTGATACATGGAACTTTCGTATACGGAGTTTCTCTCTATTGACAGTTGTGAATGTTACAATGATGTATTACTGCTCCGAACACTCTACATTCCAATGATTGTGATGTTTCCAGGATCTAACACTGAACTGACTTTTCATGTTATAATGTATATTAATGTATAGTTATATTGTGTATTTATGCATAAGTGATATTTAAATTTTAGTTAAGTATTAATATATCATTATTATATTTAGACAGATTGAGTAATATCTTTTATTTACTTATTTTTTATTGGTAGTAATTTTAAATAGATACCACACAATTTCTTTGTTCGCTTTTTGCTATTCTTCCTTACTTCCCTTTATTCTCAAGTCTACTTTTTCTTGTTAAAAATATTTTCTTTTCTAATTTTCATTTCTAACTACTTTCTATTGTATTATTTATACTCACATGAATTACATAATTACTTTAGAATAATTATATATCTATTTATACAATTTTATTATTTGAAATAACTACATACTTATATTTTTAACATATTCTTCTCTTTAATTTAATTAATTAATACTACAGAGTAGTTAATTATACCATTACTATTTTTAGATATTAATTTTTCTTATATACTTCTTAAGTATCATAAACTTCTCAATTTGTTGACTATTGACGACATTTTCTATTAGTGACGTTCAATTATGTATATACTCTGCTCTGACATACGTTTGACGTATAATTAGTCTAGATAACGACATGAACATTAGTTTAATATAAACATATCTGGATGTTTATATGATTTTTTTCCGCGATGTTTCGTTCAAAATCTCAGTTCGAAATTCTTTATCCTCCCTCATCTTCCTTTCTTGTAACTCGAATTCTTTCCTTTTTAGCTCTAACTCTTCGCCTCGAGCATCTCTTAGAGCATTCTGTTTCTCAATTCTTTCTTTTTCCTTCTTCTCCTGTTAAGCTTTTTGGTTCTCAACTGAATAAAACTCAGTCTTGGCATAATGCAATAATTCTTTTCCCGTGTACCCGGCTTCCTTGCACATCCGCATGAAACTATCAATGTCCATGATGTAAACTCAGAGTACTCACTCTTATCTCCTGCTATAAATCTTTACAATGCAATTACTCAACTGTATATATTCCACTTATTAAGCAGATACATTTCTGCATACAATAATATTCAGTAATAACAGTAGTAAATAATGATATCACTTCTTCAATCTACATATATATATATATATATATATATATATATATATATATATATATATATATATATATATATATATATATATATATATATATATATATATATATATATATATATATATATATGCATGAAAGTAAATATCACCTCGTAGTTTATTGTATACTTATTATTCCCATTTACCTTATATACTGTTCAAAAAAAGAAACGCAACATTTTTGGTGTTACTTTTATAAAAGATATTCGCTGATACTACCTATCGACTGTGTCCACCTGGTCATTAATTTCTCGTGGTTACCGGAATTGTACTCACCTCATGATTCGTGAGGTCATGAAAGAGGTCAAGGTCAAAACAACATTTTTGACAATAACTCGTGACAGGTTCATGAGAATCCCGTGAAACTTACTGAACACAAAACTCTCTGACCATGTTATTGAATGCTTATAAAAGATTGAAGCTCCTCGAATAAATTCAGTTGAAAATTCAATGCGCAAGTATGGCTCATCTCACCACAGAACAACGACTCATCATCATTGGACGTTTACAGACTGGACAGTCACAAAGTGTAGTGGCCAGACAATTTAATGTGGTTAGAAGCACCATTAGTCGCTTTTGGAGGCAATTTGGAGAAACTGGCTCAGTGGCAGACCAGCCGCGCAGTGGAAGACCCAGAGTCACAACTCCTGCCGAAGACCACTTCATACGGCTGCGTCACCTCAGGAATCGACTTGCATCTGCGTCCTCCACAGTCCAGTCAATGTCAGCAGCTCGTCGAATTTAAGATCAAACGGCCAGGAACCGGCAGCACGACTCTGGTCTTTGGGCTAGAAGACCCTACAGAGGTCCTGTTCTTACGGACCGGCATCGCCAGAACCGACTGCAGTGGGCAAACCAGCATCGTCAATGGACCGTTGGGAATGACTGGAGACTGGTTTGGTTTAGTGATGAATCATTTTTAGTGCTCCAGCGATACGATAGACGGAGAAGAGTTTACCGCAGAGTCCATGAGCGCTACGCCCAGAACAGCGTTGATGAGGCTCCTCCACATGGTGGTGGAGGTGTACTAATGTTGGGGGCGATCAACTTCATGGGAAGAAGTGACCTGGTGCAAATTGAAGGACGCATGAATGCCCAACGATACATCGCTGAAATTCTTATTCTTCACGTCCTTCCTCTTCTGGCAGCACAAGCGTCGATTTTTTTAGCAGGATAACGCTCGACCTCATGTGGCACAACTCACCACCCAGTTCCTCGCTGACAACAACGTCCAGACTATTCCGTGGTCAGCCATGTCATCAGACATGAACCCCATAGAACACTTATGGGGTGAACTCGACAGACGACTCCGCCAGCGAGACGTGACTCCAGCCAATCTCCGACAACTGTCTCTTGCACTGCGGGAAGAGTGGACAGCCATCCCACAACAACAGATCCAACGGCTAATCGGATCCATGTCAAGGAGATGTCGTTCTCTGATAGAGGCCAGAGGAGGCCATACACCTTACTGAAACGGAGGCCTTAGTCGCAAAGAATAAAAGTCCAAACCAAATTTAATGAACATCATTTCATTGTTAATGTCTGAAAGTTTCTTCATGCCAAGATTGAAACATTAATTCCGTAAAATAAAATTTTGGTACAAGTTTGAAATTTGGTGTCCATTACCACTGCAATAATGTTGCGTTTCTTTTTTTGAACAGTATAGTATCAATAAAGTCTCACTCAGCCCATTGGCTATGGTGTCACCAATTGGAAAATTTGGTCGTTCTGACCACTTATTCTCTATTATAACCTCAACCAAACTTACAATAGTCGATAGTTGTATAATAACAACTTCCAGATACCTTGACACTACTATATAAACTCAGTTCAAAATAGGTATTACTTCAAAATTCGTTTCCGGCACCCACACTGGTGCCATACTCAAATAACACCTCACTTATTACTGAACTCTATAATCTTTGTTAAGCAAGTACTACATGTGGCACAAATGAGGACTACACAGATGAAAGAACACATACATCACATTACGAAAACAAAATTCCAGTCACGAGGAAATAGATGATAGACATGAAGAGAAGAGGTAGATTAATATCTACAATGCGTGACTGAGCACGAACGAAAACAAGGGATACCTGTAAACGTATTTACAAGATAGTAAGATGAGACAAGAGAAAACACCACTTTGTCACAGGATAGACATTCACTAAATTTTATATTCGTCACACTGTAAAGTGGATACACTGTTATTTATCTTCAAAAACCCGTTTGGTCGGTTTTGGAAAAAAACGGAAGTCGGAAGAAACCTTCTGGCGCGAATTCATTCTAGATATGTCCGCCGGCCTATGAGGTCGTTGATGGCCGTTGTCAGCAGTTTTTGCTGGAAAGTCTATGGATGCCAGTTTTGTTCTGACTTCTTGCCGTTGTCATATGTTCAGGAGTAATTGATTCGTTACTAGATTGATATTGTGGATTCTAGTGTTTTTTGTCCTGGTTATTTCTTATGATAATGTTAGCGCAGTTATGTATTGCGTTAACTTAGTAATGAATGTCGCATGTGAGCGATAGTCAGGTGTAGCCATTTTGTCAATGGCCATTTTGATATTGTATTGTGCTACAGAGTTTTGTCAAGTTATTATTAGGCATTCTTATTGTATTCCTTATGTATTGATAGCCGTGTGTGGCTTCTCTGTGTGTTACGTGTATTAAAAGGGAACTTAACCTTTTACCGGTGTTATGGTGAGTTTGTGTCAGCTAGTGTAGTTGTGGTCATACTTCTAGCAAATGAGCCTTGCTATTCTTATCGTTAGCATATTCATATGATGATGATAAATCCACACCATACTAGTAGTTTCTCACACACTTAAACACCACAAAAGAATTACTAAATGTACACGACACTATAAATACACACACCACAAACACAGCTAACACCAACAGGGCTTGGAATTTTAAGCAGGGCAGTCGCAGGAAATCCCCTCTGCCAAACTGCACCACAAAACAAACACCGCCACACCCTAAAAGAATCGGTCTAATCCAAACTTTTCCACAAGAGAGGCCAAGACTGGATTAAACTCGCCACCCTTCCTCCATTGAACACACCAACATACTATAACACCAGAGACTCCACGAAAACCACACTCAGCAATGAGGTGCTGGAAGCTATCTCTTCCACTAAGCACTATCTTCACTTCAGTAAAAGAAAACTAAGTAAAGTATCAGTAAAATTATATTATAATGTATCCAAAATATACAATCCAAATATTTCCTGACTACAAAGAAAACACAGCAAGATCAGCTTTAACTAACAATTAACATACCTACATACAGACTAGGCTAAGTCCTACTTGTACAATAAGGAACAGACAAAACAAAAGGAAAGAAAACAATAACAAACCAAGAAGTAAATAAAGAATCAGCACTATATTAGAATACAGATTAAGCTAAATGATAACTAATAACCGATAGAAGGACAGACAAGAAAATTAAATTCACAGGAAAAAACAAGAAAATATCAATATAATATATTATACAAAAGCAGACAAACAATCTCATCTCAACCCATAACCCGTCATGGGTCGTAGGGGTGCCATGGTGGAAGCATCAGCAGACAGGGTCCTCCACTGCTCTCTATTCTCAGCAATGCGTACAAGTGTGGAGAAACCGTGTCCTGCCCATTCTTTGATGTTATCAGCCCAGGATTTTCTTTGCCTTCCTCTTCTCCGTTTACCTTCGACTGTTCGCTGGAGGATCGTTTTCGAAAGGGAGTCATGACGAGTTACATGCCCAAACCAGGCAAGCTTTCGACGTTTCACTATTGACAAAAGTGGTTCTTGATGGCCTGCATAGGTGTTTATCTTCTCTCTAACATAGACATTTGTTTTGTGCTCTTTATAGCAAATGCGCAAAATTCTTCTATAACATTTATGCTCGAAAGCCTGAATCCTTCGCTCCGTATCTGCAGTGAGTGTCCAGCCCTCACACCCATACAAGAGAATAGATAACACAAGTGATTTGTATAATTTGATCTTCACAGGAAAACTGATGTTACTTTTCCAGATCACATTCAACCTTGTCATGGCAGCTGAGGCCATCTCAAGTCTTGTCTTGATTTCTTTATTTGATCTTCCATCACTACATATAGTGGACCCGAGATATTTAAAGGTGTTAACTTCTTCTAACGTTTGCCCATTTAACGTAATGTTGGTCGGAACATGTTTCTTATGGCTATTCACCAATATCTTGCTTTTTTCTATATTAATTTCCATCCCATATGTTCTTGTTACTTTCTCCAGTCTAGAGGTAAGGTCTTGAAGTTCTGATTCTGTTCCAGCTATCAGATCAATATCATCAGCAAAACGTAGATTACACAGAGGTCGGCCTCCAATCGATATGGTTGATTTATAATCGTAGAGAGCCTCCTGCATAATATGTTCTAGATAAATGTTAAAGAGCACTGGTGACAGGATACATCCCTGGCGAACTCCTACAGTTGTTTTGAAAAATTCTCCAATGTCATTGCTTGCAAAAACAGCACTGCTTGCGTCCTTGTATAGTGCTTCAATGATATCTATGATGTTGGTATCAAAATTGAATTTTCTCATTATTTGCCATAAACCTTCATGCCAGACTCGATCGAAGGCTTTTGTGAAATCGATGAAGTTATGGTATAAATCATGTTGATGCTGGAGATGTTTTTCGATCAGTAATCTAATATTGAAGATTTGTTCTGAGGTACTTCTTTTTGGTCTAAAGCCAGCCTGTTCCTCTGACAAGATTTCTTCTGATTTCTGTTTTATTCTGTTCAAAAGTATCCTTAACATCACCTTACTTGGATGACTAATAAGGCTAATGGTTCTGTAGTTCTTGCACATTTTTAGATTTCCTTTCTTTGGAAGCGGTATTACTAATGACTGCGTCCATTCTTTTGGCCATTTTTTTGTACTCCATATCTTCTGGCAAATTGTTGTCATGATTTTTACTATATCTGGTCCTCCATATTTCAAGAGCTCTGCTGGTATATTATCCACACCCGGTGACTTCCCTCCTTTCATCGAACATATAGCCTCTTCCACTTCTTCCCGTAGTATTGCTGCATTTCCGAGTTCTCTGTTTTCGCACTTAATGTTGTTTAATATGCCTAAGTCAGTGTCAAGTTTACAGTTATATAATTCTTTACAATATTCTGTCCACCTTCTCATTACAGCTGTTTTTTCATTGAGCAGAGCCCCATTGCTATCTTCTATGACAGTTACCCTGGGCTGTTGGGGTTTTGATAGTCTTCTTAATGTGTCAAAAACTGCCTTGCTGTTACCTTTTATTAGCCCCGTATTAATGGACTCACATTGATCAGCTACCCATTTTTCTTTGGCCTGTTTCATTTTCTTTCTAATATTTTTATTCACCATACTGTATTGCCATGCTGCTTCAGGAACCTCTTTCTTAACCTTTTTCATTTCCCGCCGTGTATCACATAACTTCAGAATTTCATCTGTAACCCATGGTTTGTTTATTTTCTTTCTTTTACCAAGTATTTCTGTTGCTGATTCAATGAGCACGTCTTTCATGTTCTCTGTGATTGAGTTGATATCATCCTCCAAAAAGTTGAGAGCTGCGAATTTTCCTCCAACAGTTGCCTCAAAGATTCCCGCGATTTCTGGATCTTTCAATTTGTCTAAATTGAATCTTAACTGAGAACATCTGTTTTGATTATAGTTCTTTTTGAGTTTAAGCTTGAGCGTCATCAATACCATGTCGTGATCACTACCAATGTCGGCGCCAGGAAAGGTCCTAGTCTTGGCTTTATTAATGCTGGACTTGAATCTTTTGGATACAAGAATAAAATCAATGTGGTTATGTATCTCAGTTTTTGGGGCATGCCACGTTGTTCTTCTTGATAACTTATGAGGAAATAGTGTATTTGCAAGGGTTAGTTTATAGTTGCTGGCAAATTCTAGTAGCCTTAGTCCTCGATCGTTGGTTTCTCCAGTCCCAAATTTCCCCACTGTGCCAGCCCAGTGACCGTATGCATCTGGCCCTATTTTAGCATTCCAATCACCTATCACGATGAGAAGATCTTTCTTTGGAATTTTCTTAATTGCTTCATCCAGATTGTCATAAAATGTATCAATTGCCTCATCCTCATAGTCAGTAGTGGGGGCATATACCTGTATGATGGAGATGTTCTTTGGATGTGCTGCAATACGAATGGTGATAAGCAGACAAACAATAACTTATCTGAAGCTCCAACGGCGCTTGAATATGGAGAATCCTCAGCACTGACGATGAATGATGATCACAGAACAAACGAAACTCCACACTAGACAACGTAAAATCCACAAGAATCTCAGTCCAGGAAATAGTTTACTATGCAAGTCTGAGTGTCAAATACTTTCCTAAATGAATATACTGTTCTCTACGGTGCTCACCCAGCACTGTTCATAATACACATTGCAAAGTCTACTTCTACAAAGATCAGCTGCACCGCTACTATCAACCGTCTATACGTCGAAAATAAACATGAGTAAGTGTGACAGACAACTCAGCCGTCCCTGAATTTGTTAGATGATGGTAAGAACCCTCTCATAACATCGGTACCCCTGAAGTGTTGGATGATATGGTACGACCCTTCGTAACGACCCCTTCGCATAGCATCAGTGCCCCCGAATATTGTGGTAACTCTTCGTCAAACGGGATTTTTTTTTTCACCTGGACTCATTAGCAATGCAACCTTTCCACGCAGATGGTCAACACGTTTGCTGATTAATATGTGGACAGTTTATCTACCGTTCATTCTGGTCATCGCATTGATTTACGGAGAGGTTAAATCACGCCCACGGATATCTCTTGAGCATTCATATGCAGTTATTTTCATTAACTTGGCCCATTGGGGGGCGTTGCCAGCAACAAACGATAGTAGCGACCACGATCAAAGACAGGGGGGGGGGATCTCAGGAAAGACTAGCGGCGCGCTATCAAAGGCAGTAGTGGTCCCTGAAACGAGCGACGCAAGTTTCCTGCCGGTATTTCGCATCTCGGTGTTAACCACAGAACCGATCGCAGTGGGCGCGAACGGGAAAGCCGACGCGCACGCAGCGAGCGGAGATACAGAAGACCAGGGGCGGCATCTCTCTTTAGTCTGGCGGTCAGATCCCCTTAAGTCTCCTGAGATCTAAAAAGGTGTCAAATTTTCACATGTCCCACTCATCTTACATTCCATTTTAGATATATACAGACCATGAAGAAATGCATTTTATCACTCGTTGGCCAGACCTTGACAGAAGCACTAGCTATATTTGAAATCGTGTTAGATTTTCCCCTGGATTTTCATATATATTTGCAGTGAATTCTATTCTGCGCAAAACGGTAAAATATAATTTTGTAAAGTGATCAGTGGTCTAGTTCATTCATTCTATTTCACTGGATTTTGTGTTAATTTAAATCTATTAAATTAAACCATCTCAATAGTTCCAGTTGTAAATGTAATGATATATCTATTATATTATTTCAAAAGATAATAAATGCTTAAATGCTTAAATTAACTTTTAAAAGTCGCAAAGGAATTTATAACTAATTGAGTTAAGTCATATATATAGATGTGTGTTTTAACCACTTAAACTCGCGAAGTGTCTTCTTAAATATATAATTAAATACGCGAGTGTATATTATAGTCTTAACAGGAAATTCATCACGCTTTAGAATGTCATTTGATTTTTCGGTATATTACATGTTTTTTTCTTTCATACAGAGTGATCGTAACCTGCGATCCCAGCAATAAAGAAATCATACATCTTTAAACTTCCAGACATATTGATGAAACATTTTAAATTTAATCTTGTGGCTGTCCGATGCGGCCTAGCTATCATAATTACATGAAAGAAAGCCTACCCAAGAATATTTAAAAAGAAACCATCAAATTAAATTACAATCTGTAAGATAAACTGGAAGATGAACAGTGCCAGTAGCGATATTTTATTTACTGCCCTACTGTGAGAGAGTACATATTTACCTGAACTGTGATTGGGCCTAGTTTTTCCTCACTGGATTTAAAACCTACCGGTCAGTTGCTATCATCACGCCTTGAAGGAATTTACCTCCAGCAGCAACATTAAAGAGACCACTCCATCCTCACCCCAGTGTTGAATTGTGTCAGTGCCATCCCATAGACTCCTTTTTTATATAATAAAACACCAAAACTCTTAGGCTTCAAGTCCGGCGATAAGTGGGAATATTTGCTATCAGCTAACCTCGCTACATCTGGGGCGGGACATCGAAGTACTAGACATTTTCACATGTCAAGAGTGTAATTGCTGTTTATATAATTCTATGGATTTCTGATGCTGCAATCGGTAAGTGTGTGTGAGTATATGAGTGTGGGCCCTCACGCGCGTGCATGAATGACAGGAGATTTAATTTTTCAAACCATTTCTTAACTTGCCTACCGGGTAATACATTTTCTGTATACCCTGCATTGTTCCTTTAAGTGGGATATTTTGTTAACTCTGTTTAAAAACCCCCCTCCCCCTTTCATTTGCTTAGTAAAGGGAAGAACAATTGGGAATAACAGGATTTCTGTCTACCACACATACCTAATATTGTAACACCTCTTTCAGAGTAATTAAATTCACTGTTTTGTTACATTACCTATGTTCCTGATAACTATCTATCCTTGGATTGGGTTTATCTTTGTCTAATACAAGCGGGAAGGACTTAGTCGATACCAATCTTCTTCCCCCCCCCCCCCCCCCCTCACCTTGTTATTTGTATTTTCTGTACTTATGATATTTTTTCTGTAACACTTGATATTTATTTGTAATTTGTGTTTTTAAGGTTAATAAACATCATAAACCTATTTAGTACTGTGTTGGAATACCCAAAGCCCAACATTTCCCCTATCTGTTTAATATAGTTTGTATTCACGTGCGTCTGTGTTTGATGCACCAAATCGGTGTGAGCGAAGGGGCGTGTCTGGAAACTGGCAAATAATTGTTTGACCAGGAGAGTGAAGAGAAGATTGAGAGGAACGATTTGTCGTAAATAAGTCTGTCCTTACTCTCCCCAGCACTCTGTGAAGCAACTATTTACTCTCTACATTTTCTATCACTGAGCTTTTCACCACCATTTTTCACTCTAAACAGGACCACTATTTCTAAGACTCTTTCTCTCAAAATAAATTTACGACAATATTTGGTTGCTCGTCTGGAATCTTGAGCCACATTTGATGCAATCGCATATTTGGCTGGCTCGCCGGGACAAAGATAATTTTGAGTCTGATTAAGTCTGGGTCTAACTAGATAGAGTGTGAATGATATGTCTTTGTGAATTAGGGAAATAAAAAAAAATTAATTACACCCCTAGACAACGCCTTTTAGTATTTGGGTCGTCCACGCAGCATATTTACAGGTTGTTTTCTTTCCACAGCAGTAGAAAGTACGGATAATCATAAATTCGGTTAGCTAAATTATCCTCTGACAGAGAAAATTAAATTGTTTCTTTATATGATTTGCTGGGATTGCGTGATTGGTTTTACCGTCACTAAAGGTTTTTGAAGTTAAAAAGAGTTGAGCTTAGCTAAAGGCGCCTTGTTCTGACTTCTTTAAGTCTAGTTAACACGTCTCTTCTCATAAACTGACTTCAGGGGCGGAGTTTTGTGATGGAGAATTAAAATTGTAGGGAAAAATTTTTTTTTCCTTTTAAATTGTTTTAATATAAATCTTTCTCTACTGTTAGTAAAAGTAGATTTTTTTCTAGTGTAACTTACCATTTTAACGTGGCATAGTAGCTTGCGTTAAAAGTCTTAAGTGACAATAATAGCAGTGATAAGTTTGCACATTACAAAGTAGGAGGTAAATAAGTAAATTTATACTTTGTGTTTTTTCTCGTAGCGGCTTTGAGTTTTTTTCCCCTTCTTGTTCTTTCTTACTATTCTCTAGTCTTAGAAGCATCCAGTTCTTTGGCATGGCAGAGAGAATTAGGATAAGATCCATTTTGAGACAGGAGGCGAAGGACTCAGGATTAGAAGGAGAAGCCGCGAACCTGTTTGTCAACAGGGAACTTGAAAGGTACGACACAGAGCAACAGAGAGCAGAAGCTGAGAGGAAGGAAGAAAAACAGAGCAGAAGCAGAGAAGAAAGAAGCGGAAGAGAGGGCAGAAGCTAGGAAGAAAGAAGCGGAAGAACGTCAATTGGAGCAACAGAAAATCGAAGCAGAGATGGAAGCGCGTAGGGAAAGAGAGAGGGAGAGACAGCATGAACTGGCGCTTAAGGCTTTAGAAAGTCGGGGCCTCTACTTCAAATAATGGAGAGCCGTCTTCGCCCCAGTCTCAGTCAATGGATCTTTAGAGTCTTTTCCCAGCCCCAATGAAAAAATAGACACCTTCCTAGGGAAATTCGAGAGGCTCGCAAATCTGTATGGGTTAGAGAGTTCACGTTGGGCACTTAAACTCTCAACTGCGTTGAAAGGTAATGCGTATGACGTGTACACAAAGCTGGGAACCAACCAACATGATTACGACATGCTGAAGAAGGCCTTGCTAGAACGGTTTGAGATGACCGCCCGAAAATTTCTGCAAATGTTCAGAAACAGCCGGAAAGAGAGCACGGAAACATTTCCGCAGTTCTCTTCACGTCTCACGGGCTATTTGACAAAGTGCATTGAATTATCTGACCTACCTCTTACATATGAGGGACTACTTGAACTTGTTCTTGTGGAACAGATAAAGTCAACTTTGTCAAACGAAACCCGTAGATTTTTGGCTGAACAGGGCGCAGTCAGGCTTGAGGACATCCTCAATAAGGCAGAACGCTATACCAATGCAATGGCCGAACTTCCCAGCACTAAACCCACAGATGAGCCATCTCGTAAACAAAATCTAGAGCAGTCATCCTATTCCTCAAATTCCTCTCAGAATTATAACCAACGAGAAAATAATACCCAGAGACCTCCCCAGGAAAAATCGAAATTCTACAAAACCCGATTTTCCCCAAATAATAATTCTGATCAAGCCTACGTGGCAGCGCGGCCACCAAGGTCAAGGAAAAGGGAAGACCCCTACACCAGGAACGTCTGATCAGGGCAAGCAAACCGGGCCTAACCGCATCGGATGCCTGCATACAGCCTCGCCAGGTAGAGTCAATGTCAGTGAACCTGAGGGGGACCGACAATCAACGCGAGGAACTGTAATTTTGAATGGTACCTCAACTACTTGTCTCTTTGACACTGGACTAAGCTTTAGTTGTATTGTCGCCAGACACCTAGTCAAACCAGGTCAGGAGACAGAGGAAACCGTCAAACTTAGTGGAGTTTTCAGGAGTGATGCACCCAGGACGCTTCCTATCGCACTGGTAGAAATACACTCTGATTTTGTCAGAGGTGTTATTAAAGCGGCCATAATGGATGATCCGATCTACCCAGTTATCCTGGGATGTAGATACGTGTTTATTGGGAGACCTAAGGAGCCGATTGTGGCAGCGGTAACCACAAGAGGGCAAACCAAGAAGGAGAGGGAGCCTGCGCCAAATTTGTTGCCGAATGAACTGAAGGAGGCGCAACAAAAGGACCCTACTCTGGAGCTCTGCTTTAGAAAACTGCCCATGGCTAAGGACCCAAGACACAACGGAGACATCTTTTCTAAGGATGGCGTATTGTATCGTAGAACGGGCAACCCGGACACGGGGAATAACCAGCTCCTAGTACCGACGCAGTACAGAAGCCAGATCTTAGAAATGGGGCACTCTCTTCCCTTTAGCGGACATATGGGACAAAACGCCACTATTCAGCGAATAAAAAACCACTATTGGTGGCCAGGAATGAACTCTGACATTATCAGGTATGTGAAATCCTGCGCCCAGTGCCAACGGGTAGCACCCAAGCACTTGACACCCCCAGTACCCATGGGGCAAATGCCAATAGTAGGGACTCCATTTGAACGGGTTGCTGTCGACATCATTGGACCCCTGGAAAGGACCAAAAGAAGGAACAGGTTCATCCTGACCTTAGTCGACACTTGCACAATGTGGGCCGAAGCTGTACCGCTAACATGCATAGATTCCAAGCATGTCGCAGAAGCCCTCGTGCAAATTTTTACACGGTTGGGATTCCCTCAACAAGTTTTGACGGACAATGGATCCCAATTCCGTAGCCTGTTAATGGAGGAGATCTTTAAGATCTTGAGGGCCAAACATATCCACACAAGTCCCTACCATCCGGCCGGAAATGGGCTCGTGGAACGTTTTAATGGCAGCCTCACCACCATGTTACGTAAGCTGGGTCAGGAGAAACCGGAAGACTGGGACCTATATATATCGGCTGCCTTATTCGCCTACCGAGAGGTTCCCAAGCGTCTACGGGATTCCCGCCTGCTACACTTTTATTTGGCAGACCTATAAAGGGGCCACTAGAAGCCTTACTTCGGTCCCTGACAGACCAAAAGGCTGACGAGACAGTCGTCTCTGCAAGCAAGTATGTATCTGAGCTCAAGGAAAGGTTAAAGCTAGGATGGGATCTAGCTACTACCAACCTTAAGAAAGCCCGCGCTAAACATGCTAAAAGATACAACAAAGCTGCAAAAGAGAGAGAACTACAACCAGGGGAGAAAGTTTTGTTGCTACTTCCAACCGGAAGCAATAAACTTCGCATCGGATGGCAAGGGCCGTTTACCGTCCTTAAAAAGATCTCACGTACCAATTACAAGATCTCCATCAAAGGAAAGGAGAAGGTCTTCCACATAAATCTGCTTAAGAAATATTTGGAAAGACCGGTGCCATCCTCCGAGCATCTCCTGGCTGTCGCCATAGCAACGGAAGACGAGGAAGATGATGATGGTTGCATGGAGTACCCATTGCAACCCACAGAATCCTTTAAAGATGTCAAGTTCGGCGACAATCTCTCACCAGAACAACAAACAGAAACCAGGGCTCTACTAAAACAGTACAGTGCAGTCTTAACGGATGTACCTGGTCGAACAAATCTCATTGAATTTGATATGAAATTAACAAACGAGACCCCTGTTCGAACCAGAGTTTACCCCATCCCGTACGCTAAAGCTGATGCACTTCGCGGAGAAATAGACAAGCTGCGTCAGGCAGGAATTATCAGTGAGTCTACATCTCCTTACAGTTCGAGTGTAGTGCTGTTGCAGAAGCCCAATAAGGAAGTTCGGCTGTGTATAGATTACCGGCTGCTAAACGCTGTAACGGAATTCCAGCCCGAACCTCTCCAAACTGTTTCTGAGTTGTTCACCAAGCTCAGCAAAGCAAAGATTTTCTCCAAGATTGACCTCAGTAAAGGTTATTATCAAATACCAGTCAAGGAGGAAATTAAACCTTTGTTAGCTTTCAGCACTAGTGAAGGACATTACACATTTAATGTGATGCCGTTCGGATTGCATAACGCACCAGGAGTGTTCACCAGGATGATGAGGAAGCTTCTAGAACCTTTGCAAAGTCCCCATATCCATAATTTCATGGATGACATATTAATTGCATCGGAAACCTACGAAGAACATATTGCTACGGTTGCTATGCTCCTCAGGAGACTACAGGAAACTGGTCTCACAGCCAGACCTAGCACATGTCTCATCGGGTTTGAACAGTTAGACTTCCTGGGGCATACTATTTCTCACGGCTGTTGTTGGCCTATTAAGAAGAACGTGGAGAAAATAGTGGCAGCAAAAAGACCCGGAACAAAGAAAGACGTACGTTCCTTCATATCACTATGTGCGTGTTATCAGAAATACATCCAGAACTTCAACGGACTGACGGCACCTCTGACTGACCTCACAAAGAAAGGTTGTCCTGATAAGGTCATATGGGATCAAAAGTGCGAACACGCGTACAGCACTTTGAAAGGACATTTTGAGGTTGCCTGACCTCAAGAAACCTTTTGTACTGCGGGTCGACGCGTCAGGTCAGGGCATCGGGTCAACACTGCTTCAAGCCGAGGACAGTGACCTGAACATGCTATTTCCAGTTGCCTATGGCAGTCGGAAATTAAATAAAGCTGAACGGAACTACAGCGTAGTTGAAAGAGAATGTCTCGCTCTGATTGACGGTATCAGACGCCATCATGAGTTTCTCTATGGTACATCTTTCACGGTGCAAACAGACCACGCTCCGTTAGCCTTTCTTGGTGCCAATAAAGAATTTAACGCAAGGATCATGCGTTGGGCCCTTCTTTTAAGCGTTTATTCTTTCAAAGTGGAATACATTCCGGGAAGACAGAATGTCGGGGCGGATTTCCTGAGTAGAAACTGGACTACGGAGGAAGAGGAGGAAGTTGAAGATACCAATCATCCTAAAGCTACCGATCAGGGCAGCTTCATTGTCATAAATCAAACATGAAAAGATGTTTTCATGTCTCAAAAGAGGGGACGATTGTGACAGACAACTCAGCCGTCCCTGAATTTGTTAGATGATGGTAAGAACCCTCTCATAACATCGGTACCCCTGAAGTGTTGGATGATATGGTACGACCCTTCGTAACGACCCCTTCGCATAGCATCAGTGCCCCCGAATATTGTGGTAACTTTTCGTCAAACGGGATTTTTTTTCACCTGGACTCATTAGCTATGCAACCTTTCCACGCAGATGGTCAACACGTTTGCTGATTAATATGTGGACAGTTTATCTACCGTTCATTCTGGTCATCGCATTGATTTAAGGAGAGGTTAAATCACGCCCACGGATATCTCTTGAGCAATCATATGCAGTTATTTTCATTAACTTGGCCAGTGGGGGGGCGTTGCCAGCATCAAACGATAGTAGCGACCACGATCAAAGACACGGGGGGATCTCAGGAAAGACTAGCGGCACGCTATCAAAAAGGCAGTAGTGGTCCCTGAAACGAGCGACGCAAGTTTCCTGCCGGTATTTCGCATCTCGGTGTTAACCACAGAACCGATCGCAGTGGGAGCGAACGGGAAAGCCGACGCGCACGCAGCGAGCGGAGATACAGAAGACCAGGGGCGGCATCTCTCTTTAGTCTGGCGGTCAGATCCCCAAAAGTCTCCTGAGATCTAAAAAGGTGTCAAATTTTCACATGTCCCACTCATCTTACATTCCATTTTAGATATATACAGACCATGAAGAAATGCATTTTATCACTCGTTGGCCAGACCTTGACAGAAGCACTAGCTATATTTGAAATCGTGTTAGATTTTCCCCTGGATTTTCATATATATTTGCAGTGAATTCTATTCTGTGCAAAACGGTAAAATATAATTGTGTAAAGTGATCAGTGGTCTAGTTCATTCATTCTATTTCACTGGATTTTGTGTTAATTTAAATCTATTAAATTAAACCATCTCAATAGTTCCAGTTGTAAATGTAATGATATATCTATTATATTATTTCAAAAGATAATAGATGCTTAAATGCTTAAATTAACTTTTAAAAGTCGCGAAGGAATTTATAACTAATTGAGTTAAGTCATATATATAGATGTGTGTTTTAACCATTTAAACTCGCGAAGTGTCTTCTTAAATATATAATTAAATACGCGAGTGTATATTATAGTCTTAACGGGAAATTCATCGCGCTTTAGAATGTTATTTGATTTTTCGGTATATTACATGTTTTTTTCTTTCATACAGAGTGATCGTAACCTGCGATCCCAGCAATAAAGAAATCATACATCTTAAAACTTCCAGACATATTGATGAAACATTTTAAATTTAATCTTGTGGCGGTCCGATGCGGCCTAGCTATCATAATTACATGAAAGAAAGCCTACCCAAGAATATTTAAAAAGAAACCATCAAATTAAATTACAATCTGTAAGATAAACTGGAAGATGAACAGTGCCAGTAGCGATATTTTATTTACTGCCCTACTGTGAGAGAGTACATATTTACCTGAACTGTGACTGGGCCTAGTTTTTCCTCACTGGATTTAAAACCTACCGGTCAGTTGCTATCATCACGCCTTGAAGGAATTTTACCTCCAGCAGCGAAATTAAAGAGACCACTCCATCCTCACCCCTGTGTTGAATTGTGTCAGTGCCATCCCATAGACTCCTTTTTTATATAATAAAACACAAAAACTCTTAGGCTTCAAGTCCGGCGATAAGTGGGAATATTTGCTATCAGCAAACCTCGCTACATCTGGGGCGGGACATCGAAGTACCAGACATTTTCATATGTCAAGAGTGTAATTGCTGTTTATATAATTCTATGGATTGTCTGATGCTGCAATCGGTAAGTGTGTGTGAGTATATGAGTGTGGGCCCTCACGCGCGTGCATGAATGACAGGAGATTTAATTTTTCAAACCATTTGTTAACTTGCCTACCGGGTAATACATTTTCTGTATACCCTGCATTGTTCCTTTAAGTGGGATATTTTGTTAACTCTGTTTAACCCCCCCCCTCTTTCATTTGCTTAGTAAAGGGAAGAACAATTGGGAATAACAGGATTTTTGTCTACCACCCATACCTAATATTGTAACACCTCTTTCAGAGTAATTAAATTCACTGTTGGGTTACATTACCTATGTTCCTGATAACTATCTATCTTTGGACTGGGTTTATCTTTGTCTAATACAAGCGGGAAGGGCTTAGTCGATACCAATCTTCTTCACCCCCCCCCCTCACCTTGTTATTTGTATTTTCTGTACTTATGATATTTTTTCTGTAACACTTGATATTTGTTTGTGATTTGTGTTTTTAAGGTTAATAAACAGCCTAAACTTATTTAGTACTGTGTTGGAATACCCAAAGCCCAAAATTTCCCCTATCTGTTTAATATAGTTTGTATTCACGTGCGTCTGTGTGTTTGAAGCACCAAATCGGTGTGAGCGCAGGTGTGTGTCTGGAAACTGGCAAATAATTGTTTGACCAGGAGAGTGAAGAGAAGATTGAGAGGAACGATTTGTCGTAAATAAGTCTGTCCTTACTCTCCCCAGCACTCTGTGAAGCAACTATTTACTCTCTACCTTTCTATCACTGAGTTTTCACCACCATTCTCCACTCTAAACAGGACCACTATTTATAAGACTCTTTCTCTCAAAATAAATTTACGACAATATTTGGTTGCTCGTCCGGAATCTTGAGCCACATTTGATGCAATCCCATATTTGGCTGGCTCGCCGGGATAAAGATATTTTGAGTCTGATTAAGTCTGGGTCTAACTAGATAGAGTGTGAATGCTATGTCTTTGTGAATTAGGGAAATAAATAATTAATTAATTACACCCCTAGACAACGCCTTTTAGTATTTGGGTCGTCCACACAGCATATTTACAGGTTGTTTTCTTTCCACAGCAGTAGAAAGTACGGATAATCATAAATTCGGTTAGCTAAATTATCCTCTGGCAGAGAAAATTAAATTTTTTCTTTATAAGATTTGCTGGGATTGCGTGATTGTTTTTACAGTCACTAAAGGTTTTTGAAGTTAAAAAGAGTTGAGCTTAGCTAAAGGCGCCTTGTTCTGACTTCTTTAAGTCTAGTTAACACGTCTCTTCTCATAAACTGACTTCAGGGGCGGAGTTTTGTGACGGAGAATTAAAATTACAGGGGAAAAAATTTTTTTTTCTTTTTGAATTGTTTTAATATAAATCTTTCTCTACTGTTAGTAAAAGTAGATTTTTTTCTAGTGTAACTTACCATTTTAACGTGGCATAGTCGCTTGCGTTAAAAGTCTTAAGTGACAATAATAGCAGCGATAAGTTTGCACATTACAAAGTAGGAGGTAAATAAGTAAATTTATACTTTGTGTTTTTTCTCGTAGCGGCTTTGAGTTTTTTCCCCTTCTTGTTCTTTCTTACTATTCTCTAGTCTTAGAAGCATCCAGTTCTTTGGCATGGCAGAGAGAATTAGGATAAGATCCATTTTGAGACAGGAGGCGAAGGACTCAGGATTAGAAGGAGAAGCCGCGAACCTGTTTGTCAACAGGGAACTTGAAAGGTACGACACAGAGCAACAGAGAGCAGAAGCTGAGAGGAAGGAAGAAAAACAGAGCAGAAGCAGAGAAGAAAGAAGCGGAAGAGAGGGCAGAAGCTAGGAAGAAAGAAGCGGAAGAACGTCAATTGGAGCAACAGAAAATCGAAGCAGAGATGGAAGCGCGTAGGGAAAGAGAGAGGGAGAGACAGCATGAACTGGCGCTTAAGGCTTTAGAAATTCGGGGCGCTTCTACTTCAAATAATGGAGAGCCGTCTTCGCCCCAGTCTCAGTCAATGGATCTTTAGAGTCTTTTCCCAGCCCCAATGAAAAAATAGACACCTTCCTAGGGAAATTCGAGAGGCTCGCAAATCTGTATGGGTTAGAGAGTTCACGTTGGGCACTTAAACTCTCAACTGCGTTGAAAGGTAATGCGTATGACGTGTACACAAAGCTGGGAACCAACCAACATGATTACGACATGCTGAAGAAGGCCTTGCTAGAACGGTTTGAGATGACCACCCGAAAATTTCTGCAAATGTTCAGAAACAGCCGGAAAGAGAGCACGGAAACTTTTCCGCAGTTCTCTTCACGTCTCACGGGCTATTTGACAAAGTGCATTGAATTATCTGACCTACCTCTTACATATGAAAGACTACTTAAACTTGTTCTTGTGGAACAGATAAAGTCTACTTTGTCAAACGAAACCCGTAGATTTTTGGCTGAACAGGGCGCAGTCAGGCTTGAGGACATCCTCAATAAGGCAGAACGCTATACCAATGGAATGGCCGAACTTCCCAGCACTAAACCCACAGATGAGCCATCTCGTAAACAAAATCTAGAGCAGTCATCCTATTCCTCAAATTCCTCTCAGAATTATAACCAACGAGAAAATAATACCCAGAGACCTCCTCAGGAAAAATCGAAATTCTACAAAACCCGATTTTCCCCAAATAATAATTCTGATCAAGCCTACGTGGCAGCGCGGCCACCAAGGTCAAGGAAAAGGGAAGACCCCTACACCAGGAACGTCTGATCAGGGCAAGCAAACCGGGCCTAACCGCATCGGATGCCTGCATACAGCCTCGCCAGGTAGAGTCAATGTCAGTGAACCTGAGGGGGACCGACAATCAATGCGAGGAACTGCAATTTTGAATGGAACCTCAACTACTTGTTTCTTTGACACTGGACTAAGCTTTAGTTGTATTGTCGCCAGACACCTAGTCAAACCAGGTCAGGAGACAGAGGAAACCGTCAAACTTAGTGGAGTTTTCAGGAGTGATGCACCCAGGACGCTTCCTATCGCACTGGTAGAGATACACTCTGATTTTGTCAGAGGTGTTATTAAAGCGGCCATAATGGATGATCCGATCTACCCAGTTATCCTGGGATGTAGATACGTGTTTATTGGGAGACCTAAGGAGCCGATTGTGGCAGCGGTAACCACAAGAGGGCAAACCAAGAAGGAGAGGGAGCCTGCGCCAAATTTGTTGCCGAATGAACTGAAGGAGGCGCAACAAAAGGACCCTACTCTGGAGCTCTGCTTTAGAAAACTGCCCATGGCTAAGGACCCAAGACACAACGGAGACATCTTTTCTAAGGATGGCGTATTGTATCGTAGAACGGGCAACCCGGACACGGGGAATAACCAGCTCCTAGTACCGACGCAGTACAGAAGCCAGATCTTAGAAATGGGGCACTCTCTTCCCTTTAGCGGACATATGGGACAAAACGCCACTATTCAGCGAATAAAAAACCACTATAGGTGGCCAGGAATGAACTTTGACATTGTCAGGTATGTGAAATCCTGCGCCCAGTGCCAACGGGTAGCACCCACGCACTTGACATACCCAGTACCCATGGGGCAAATGCCAATTGTGGGGACTCCATTTGAACGGGTTGCTGTCGACATCACTGGACCCCTGGAAAAGACCAAAAGAAGGAACAGGTTCATCCTGACCTTAGTCGACACTTGCACTATGTGGGCCGAAGCTGTACCGCTAACATGCATAGATTCCAAGCATGTCGCAGAAGCCCTCGTGCAAATTTTTACACGGTTGGGATTCCCTCAACAAGTTTTGACGGACAATGGATCCCAATTCCGTAGCCTGTTAATGGAGGATATCTTTAAGATCTTGAGGGCCAAACACATCCACACAAGTCCCTACCATTCGGCCGGAAATGGGCTCGTGGAACGTTGTAATGGCAGCCTCACCACCATGTTACGTAAGCTGGGTCAGGAGAA
Source organism: Oreohelix idahoensis (assembly GCA_024509875.1). Classification (NCBI taxonomy): domain Eukaryota; kingdom Metazoa; phylum Mollusca; class Gastropoda; order Stylommatophora; family Oreohelicidae; genus Oreohelix; species Oreohelix idahoensis. The sequence goes on along the minus strand of JAMPIV010019201.1, from coordinate 484,899 downwards.
ACCGGAAGACTGGGACCTATGTATATCGGATGCCTTATTCGCCCACCGAGAGGTTCCCAAGCGTATACGGGATTCCAGCCTGCAACTCGTTTATTTGGTAGACCTATAAAGGGGCCACTAGAAGCCTTACTTCGGTCCCTGACAGACCAAAAGGCTGACGAGACAGTCGTCTCTGCAAGCAAGTATGTATCTGAGCTCAAGGAACGGTTAAAGCTAGGATGGGATCTAGCTACTACCAACCTTAAAAAAGCCCGCGCTAAACATGCTAAAAGATACAACCAAGGTGCAAAAGAGAGAGAACTACAACCAGGGGAGAAAGTTTTGTTGCTACTTCCAACCGGAAGCAATAAACTTCGCATCGGATGGCAAGGGCCGTTTACCGTCCTTAAAAAGATCTCACGTACCAATTACAAGATCTCCATCAAAGGAAAGGAGAAGGTCTTCCACATAAATTTGCTTAAGAAATATTTGGAAAGACCGGTGCCATCCACCGAGCATCTCCTGGCTGTCGCCATAGCAATGGAAGACGAGGAAGATGATGATGGTTGCATGGAGTACCCATTGCAACCCACAGAATCCTTTAAAGATGTCAAGTTCGGCGACAATCTCTCACCAGAACAACAAACAGAAACCAGGGCTCTACTAAAACAGTACAGTGCAATCTTAACGGATGTACCTGGTCGAATAAATCTAATTGAATTTGATATGAAATTAACAAACGAGACCCCTGTTCGAACCAGAGTTTACCCCATCCCGTACGCTAAAGCTGATGCACTTCGCGGAGAAATAGACGAGCTGCGTCAGGCAGGAATTATCAGTGAGTCTACATCTCCTTACAGTTCCAGTGTAGTGCTGTTGCAGAAGCCCAATAAGGAAGTTCGGCTGTGTATAGATTACCGGCTGCTAAACGCTGTAACGGAATTCCAGCCCGAACCTCTCCACAACTGTTTCTGAGTTGTTCACCAAGCTCAGAAGAGCAAAGATTTTCTCCAAGATTGACCTCAGTAAAGGTTATTATCAAATACCAGTCAAGGAGGAAATTAAACCTTTGTTAGCTTTCAGCACTAGTGAAGGACATTACACATTTAATGTGATGCCGTTCGGATTGCATAACGCACCAGGAATGTTCACCAGGATGATGAGGAAGCTTCTAGAACCTTTGAAATGTCCCCATATCCATAATTTCATGGATGACATATTAATTGTATCGGAAACCTACGAAGAACATATTGCTAAGGTTGCTATGCTCCTCAGTAGACTATAGGAAACTGGTCTCACAGCCAGACCTAGCAAATGTCTCATCGGGGGGTGAACAGTTGGACTTCCTGGGGCATACTATTTCTCACGGCTGTTGTTGGCCTATTAAGAAGAACGTGGAGAAAATAGTGGCAGCAAAAAGACCCCGAACGAAGAAAGACGTACGTTCCTTCATATCTCTATGTGCATTTTATCATAAATACATCCAGAACTTCAACGGACTGACGGCACCTCTGACTGACCTCACAAAGAAAGGTTGTCTTGATAAGGTCATATTGGATGAAAAGTGCGAACACGCGTACAGCACTTTGAAAGGACATACCCCATTTTGAGGTTGCCTGACCTCAAGAAACCTTTTGTACTGCGGGTCGACGCGTCAGATCAGGGCATCGGGTCAACACTGCTTCAAGCCGAGGACAGTGACCTGAACATGCTATTTCCAGTTGCCTATGGCAGTCGGAAATTAAATAAAGCTGAACGGAACTACAGCGTAGTTGAAAGAGAATGTCTTGCTCTGATTGACGGTATCCGACGCCATCATGAGTTTCTCTATGTAACATCTTTCACGGTGCAAACAGACCACGCTCCGTTAGCCTTTCTTGGTGCCAATAAAGAATTTAACGCAAGGATCATGCGTTGGGCCCTTCTTTTAAGCGTTTATTCTTTTAAAGTGGAATACATTCCGGGAAGACAGAATGTCTAGGCGGATTTCCTGAGTAGAAACTGGACTACGGAGGAAGAGGAGGAAGTTGAAGATACCAATCATCCTAAAGCTACCGATCAGGGCAGCTTCATTGTCATAAATCAAACATGAAAAGATGTTTTCATGTCTCAAAAGAGGGGACGATTGTGACAGACAACTCAGCCGTCCCTAAATTTGTTAGATGATGGTAAGAACCCTCTCATAACATCGGTACCCCTGAAGTGTTGGATGATATGGTACGACCCTTCGTAACGACCCCTTCGCATAGCATCAGTGCCGCCGAATATTGTGGTAACTCTTCGTCAAACGGGATTTTTATTCACCTGGACTCATTAGCTATGCAACCTTTCCACGCAGATGGTCAACACGTTTGCTGATTAATATGTGGACAGTTTATCTACCGTTCATTCTGGTCATCGCATTGATTTAAGGAGAGGTTAAATCACGCCCACGGATATCTCTTGAGCAATCATATGCAGTTAATTTCATTAACTTGGCCAGTGGGGGGCGTAGCCAGCATCAAACGATAGTAGCGACGACGATCAAAGACACGGCGGGGATCTCAGGAAAGACTAGCGGCGTGCTATCAAAGGCAGTAGTGGTCCCTGAAACGAGCGACGCAAGTTTCCTGTCGGTATTTTGCATCTCGATGTTAACCACAGAACCGATTGCAGTGGGAGCGAATGGGAAAGCCGACGCGCACGCAGCGAGCGGAGATACAGAAGACCAGGGGCGGCATCTCTCTTTAGTCTGGCGGTCAGATCCCCTAAAGTCTCCTGAGATCTAAAAAGGTGTCAAATTTTCACATGTCCCACTCATCTTACATTCCATTTGAGATATATACAGACCATGAAGAAATGCATTTTATCACTCGTTGGCCAAACCTTGACAGAAGCACTAGCTATATTTGAAATCGTGTTAGATTTTCCCCTGGATTTTCATATATATTTGCAGTGAATTCTATTCTGTGCAAAACGGTAAAATATAATTGTGTAAAGTGATCAGTGGTCTAGTTCATTCATTCTATTTCACTGGATTTTGTGTTAATTTAAATCTATTAAATTAAACCATCTCAATAGTTCCAGTTGTAAATGTAATGATATATCTATTATATTATTTCAAAAGATAATAGATGCTTAAATGCTTAAATTAACTTTTAAAAGTCGCGAAGGAATTTATAACTAATTGAGTTAAGTCATATATATAGATGTGTGTTTTAACCATTTAAACTCGCGAAGTGTCTTCTTAAATATATAATTAAAGACGCGAGTGTATATTATAGTCTTAACGGAAAATTCATCGCGCTTTAGAATGTCATTTGATTTTTCGGTATATTACATGTTTTTTTCTTTCATACAGAGTGATCGTAACCTGCGATCCCAGCAATAAAGAAATCATACATCTTTAAACTTCCAGACATATTGATGAAACATTTTAAATTTAATCTTGTGGCGGTCCGATGAGGCCTAGCTATCATAATTACATGAAAGAAAGCCTACCCAAGAATATTTAAAAAGAAACCATCAAATTAAATTACAATCTGTAAAATAAACTGGAAGATGAACAGTGCCAGTAGCGATATTTTATTTACTGCCCTACTGTGAGAGAGTACATATTTACCTGAACTGTGACTGGGCTTAGTTTTTCCTCACTGGATTTAAAACCTACCGGTCAGTTGCTATCATCACGCCTTGAAGGAATTTTACCTCCAGCAGCAAAATTAAAGAGACCACTCCATCCTCACCCCTGTGTTGAATTGTGTCAGTGCCATCCCATAGACTCCTTATTTATATAATAAAACACAAAAACTCTTAGGCTTCAAGTCCGGCGATAAGTGTCAATATTTGCTATCAGCTAACCTCGCTACATCTGGGGCGGGACATCGAAGTACTAGACATTTTCACATGTCAAGAGTGTAATTGCTGTTTATATAATTCTATGGATTGTCTGATGCTGCAATCGGTAAGTGTGTGTGAGTATATGAGTGTGGGCCCTCACGCGCGTGCATGAATGACATGAGATTCAATTTTTCAAACCATTTCTTAACTTGCCTACCGGGTAATACATTTTCTGTATACCCTGCATTGTTCCTTTAAGTGGGATATTTTGTTAACTCTGTTTAAAAACCCTCCTCCCCTTTTCATTTGCTTAGTAAAGGGAAGAACAATTGGGAATAACAGGATTTCTTTCTACCACACATACCTAATATTGTAACACCTCTTTCAGAGTAATTAAATTCACTGTTGGGTTACATTACCTATGTTCCTGATAACTATCTATCTTTGGATTGGGTTTACCTTTGTCTAATACAAGCGGGAAGGGCTTAGTCGATACCAATCTTCTTCACCCCCTCACCTTGTTATTTGTATTTTCTGTACTTATGTTTTTTTTTCTGTAACACTTGATATTTGTTTGTGATTTGTGTTTTTAAGGTTAACAAACATCATAAACTTATTTAGTACTGTGTTGGAATACCCAAAGCCCCAAATTTCCCCTATCTGTTTAATATAGTTTGTTTTCACGTGCGTCTGTGTGTTTGAAGCACCAAATCGGTGTGAGTGCAGGGGCGTGTCTGGAAACTGGCAAATAATTGTTTGACCAGGAGAGTGAAGAGAAGATTGAGAGGAACGATTAGTCGTAAATAAGTCTGTCCTTACTCTCCCCAGCACTCTGTGAAGCAACTATTTACTCTCTACATTTTCTATCACTGAGCTTTTCACCACCATTCTCCACTCTAAACAGGACCACTATTTCTAAGACTCTTTCTCTCAAAATAAATTTACAACAGTAAGTTCCTTGGCACTGTTCTATATATGTGTTATAGCAAAAGTTAATCACACAATATTCACACTTCCCGGATCACAGCAGCCTACACTGTGACATCTACTGGACCCGCCCGGTAGGTCAGCAGGGCACAAAACACAAAAGACTTCATCCCTGGTTGGGCACGTCTGAGGAGTAGCAAGGACCTTCTCCCCTGGTTGGGCATTTCTGAAAAGGAATGACCTTCACTCCTGGTTGGGCACGTCTGAGAAACAATGAAAGGACCAGAAGCTCATCGCGATGACTTGAGGTACCAACCACTCTATCAACCTCCTATCAACTACAAACACCTAACCACCATCTCCTTCCACCCTATACCGAGGTTGACCAAGCTATTTTCCATCTGACATCTCCACATGCAGTCTGTGCCCCTATCTAAATGGTACCAACACCCCAAGCTCCGCTGCTCCACCTGGGTCACTGTCGCCAACCACCCAAAAAGACTCAGAGATATGTCAAACTGACCCGTCTTACGCACCCTGTACCACTAATCTAATACTTTGACACTCGTACTTAAACCTGCCAAGATACCAAAACAAAGAACTTGGAACTGAACAGTACAATATTTCATCGACAATAGACTGCAAAAATCAACTGACAAATAGCCATTACTGAACGCTGAAAATAGGTCAGAGCCAGTAATCGAGGTCACGTCAAACGACCGTAAACAAGACACTAACAGACCGACACACACACTAACCTTTTCTGGACGGACGAAAACAACTCACTCCCGTGAGTTGACGAAAGAATATGAAGGGGCTAACACAGTGGCCTACCACCTTCTAGAATACTGTGTGCACCATAATGGCCTTATCAACACCAATGCAGGCTCTACGGCTGTACTATCAAATAATATGAAACAATAATGCCAGTTAGCTGGGAACTAAACTATTAAGTCATACAGGCTCCACGCCCCACGCCTTAGCAAGACGAGACACCTCAAATATCAGAAAAGGATATATATATATATATATATATATATATATATATATATATATATATATATATATATATATATATATATATATATATATATATATATATATATAAAATGTTACACAGCACACACACCAAGCACACCAGGCTACTTGTGCAGTGTGAACAAACCCTCTACTGGTACTATGGATTTTAGGCACACTCACACTAGACACTTCGCTCGCTGTCTCAAAGGGTACGACCACAGTACACAGTAGCTGACATGAATAATCCAATAACACCTAAATCAGGTAATTCCCTTTTAATAAGTACTGTGCACACATATGAGCCACACATGGCTAGCAATTCACATGAAATGCAATACACAATGTAATGAAAATGTCAAAACTACTTGCCAAAATCATCAGCTCAACATAATCGCAAAATAGTCACCGACATAATCTAACCAGCGACTACACAATGATTATCGCTCACAGGCAAAGTCCAATACTGAAACAAGGCAATACATAATTGCAAGATTATACCGTAAAAAATATCCAGGAAAGAACCACTAGAAATCACATCACCATTCTAGTAATCTATCAATAATCTTGAACACCTGAAACAATCGGCATGCAATGAACAAGAATGGCATTCATGAATCCCAGCAAAACCGCTGACAAAGGGAACAAGCGTCCGTACAGGACCGCTGACATCTCCTAGACTAAATCGCGCCAAAAATTCTACATCCTCTTCCGTTCTGGCCCGACTCGCCAAACGGGTTTTGTATTCTACGCTGTTGCCACTCTACAGCGTAACCAACTAAATTTATTTCGGCGAATATCTATACTGTGACAGGCACATTGAGTGGTCTGTTAGTCTTTTGAATTTTTCGGCCTGGTGCTGAGCCCTGCTGTCTCTTCTATCTGTCATTGGCTGGAGGCATGTAATCTTTCGAGTTCTTTTATAGGTGTTGACTTCATGCCTCCCGTTATAATTCTCGTTGCTTGATTTTGGAGTCTGCTAATTTTATCGAAGTTTGTCTTAGCTGCTGTTGCCCACGCTGCCATGCCATATTCAAGGACTGACATCACTCGCCCTGTGTACAGCGTTTTAAGCACTTTCTCATCTGCACCCCAAGTTGTTCCAGCAAGTTTTTTCATAATTGCCATTCTTTGTCTTGCTCTCATTCGATTTCTGTCTACCTGTTTTTTCCAAGTCAGACGGCGATCAAAAATAATGCCTAGGTAGTTTGGATTTTCATTTAAATGACGATTTTCTGTTTAGCACTAGTTGGAAGCTCTGAATTTACGTTTCTTTCAAGAATGCTCATGTGGGTCAATAGAAGTGGAAAGGAGCGTTTCAGTGTTCAAAGCTTTGTTGGCAGACAATAGGAAGTCATTCTCTTTGGAAAAACTGCGCGTGGTTTTTGTTGTGAACTATAATTTTGTACTCATGAAATAAAAACTTTCAGTTTGACAATGAAGCTGTAAATATATTCAGTTGTAATTTTATGCATTTTGTGTTCCTTAACAATTAACTATTTTGTTAGTAAAATTAAAATTTTCAGTTTGGCACTGAAACTGAAATTTCAATTGCATTTGTTTATGATTTCTTTCTTCTTTTTTTTTTTGTCTTAATAATGTTTTTGGTTAATAAAATAAACTTTCAGTTTGGCAAGAAAAACAATTAAATTGTAGTTTTTGTTTGTTTTTTCTCTCTTGATTTGTTGTATTGTTCATCTTCTAGTTAGTAAATTAAGAAATTTCAGTGTGACGCAGTAAAAATAAATAAATAAATATTAATATTTTTAGGTTCTTTTGTTTTATGCGCCTTATTTTCGTCTGTTTTATTAATAATGGAAACGAACTTTAGATTAGCACGGAAACTGAAAGAAAAGTAGTATTTTTTAAGGAAATATTTTAACGTTAGAGAGCATTTTATTGCTTTTTTAGGTTATAAATGTATGCGTTATAGGTCACTTTCTAATAATTTTAGGTCATTAAAATTCTAGTGCTAGCCATAACATTTAACATAAAAAGGGTGGTGTATAGAAGAAGACTTAATCGTTTTTTTTAAATTGGAAAATGTATGTGGATCCATGGCAGATCTAACTGACAGTTGCATATGTTCAACTTTTATTTCGAAAAGCTGATGTAACCTGGCGCTACTTATTTTTTCACCTTCATTACAGTTATTTTTTTTAACTTTGCAAATCATCATCATTACTAAAAAATGGTAAAGGCTCCCTTTACACGCCTATTGAGGCATATTAGGAATATGATGTTAAGTCCGTATTTTCTTGACCATCGGCACACTAGGGGTGATGTGGTACGCCGGCCGCCTTAACCTTCCCATAGTCGCTCTGGTACCCAATTCATGAGGCAGGGTCGACCCCGGAGCCACTTGCGGTCTAAAAAATCCCCACCTCAACTAGGGATCGAACCATGGACCACAAAGCTAGGAATCCAGTGCACTAACCACAGCACTACCGCGGCTCCCATCATCCTCATTATTTTCCTTTGTGCTGCGTACGAGCATGGAGCACCACTGAAGCTGGTCCGCACATTGGAAGCTTGTATCAAGCAGTCACGTGGTCTTGTAACCATGGTGTCTATGGCTATTTGTTTTACAAAATGAGGTCGCCAGCCTCATGCACAACCTCATGTTAGTTGCCTCATACGTCATTGCTGACGGTGCTGTAGATCTATTATGTCTTTGTCTCTTCAGAAACCCCCGCATAGAACAACTTGGGCATAGAACAACTCGGGCATAGAACAACTAGGGCATAGAACAACGCATCCCCAAACCTGCACAAAATGCCATGGCTATACTATCCTTACCAAAGTTCCTTTGTCGCTAGAAACTAGTAGTCTCGTGCATCAATATCACTGATCCTCTTCTGTCACTTAAAATAGATGATACAGCGCACAGGTAATACACTGAAGTATTCGATGATGTCAACGACAAGATAAAACATTTATGTTTTTAATTTGATTAAATCCGCACCCTTCATCACCCCAGGCACGTGGATTTTAAACAAATTCTCTTGTCCTGTGTCATCTGCTCAATATCACTCATTGTGTTCTTTATCGCTCCAGTTTGTGTCCCCAGTTGTCTTCTCGGGATGATTTTCTGTCTTCCCTTTCCTCTCTCTTACTATGCTGATTATAGAACAAGGACTGCCTTGTAAAGCTATCAACAGGTTTTCTCAATGTGTGTCCTATCCATCGCCAGCGTCGTCTTCCCATCTCCTGTTCGACTCCCACCTTCTGGTTTTTGTTATCAGTTTCACATTTGCGATCTTACCGCACAGTTTCAATCTTTCTATTCTACGTAAGCATCCATATGAAAGCATGTAACTTCTTAAGTGTTGTGTTTATTGTTCTCTATGTTTCACAGTCATACAATAGGAATGACTTGACGTTATACTCTTGTAGATGTCCGTATTTTTTTCTCGTTGTATTCCTTCGCGTCTCGTGCTCTCAACAGTTTTCTGTTATTACGATATTTTCATGTGGTCATCTGTCTTGAAAAAGCTACTAGGGTGAGTTTGTACATGGGGCTGTCAACTCTCTCATGTCAAACAAATCATATGAGGGTCTGCGCAGTGATGGCCTCAAAAGGAGCGAAGGGGATATTAAGAAGGAAGCAAGAATATAAAATAAGACAAAATAAAGAACCAGCCGGTTGCAGAATAAACATCAATTTATAAATAACTAACAATAGTACAAGACAAACTCGCGATACAGTAACAGGAAATCAATATACAGCCTTACAACATGAGGCAATCTGATCATCAGAGGTTTTCCCCATTCAGACAAGTATTTCCGCCCTTCTAAATCCTTTACATCTAAGTGTCAGAACCCTGATGGTTGTCCACCTGTGCTAGGGACTGAGCTTACTTCGCTTTATAGTAACCTCTAAGGGCACCCTTTCATCCCGATGCAGATGTTAATGTAATAATATTGTTGTACATAAATTACTGTCTTGAATTTCATTGCCCATTGCGGTTGTTCCACAGCTAGCCCTGTGATTTTTCATCAGGTTCACCAAGTTTAAGTGCTCTTGTTCTTCAGCCCTAATTGTTTCAGTATATTATACCTTCATAGGTATCTGAAAATCCATTTACCAGGGAAGTTATTGTGTAAGACTCTCAATCCATGCTTCTGAATGCTCAACATGGATGGCTACGGTATGAATAGAAGACATCCGTAGAAGCCTCGAATCTTCAAGAACTGATGTGGATCTAATGTTATGGTTTTGCAGGGTTACGCGACAAGGAGGGAGCTGACAGGCTTGCTTCGAGAGCACGCATGGTGGGGACACTGGATATGGAAATGGGAAAGATATTACGGACAATTAATGTTCACTTGCTAGAGAAAAACACTGCATTCGATGTATCAACAAGGCTACAATTGATGAAATTCGGCAGCAAAAGTAAAACTAGCAAGGATTGACGTATGAGATAATGCACACGTCGTGTATACAACCAGCGCGCTACAGCAGCAATTATCATTCATACCCTTCGATATTTGCTGAGGAAGACTGAGAATTTAATGGTTTGCACGGATCAATAATAACACCAATAACAATACTTTCAGGGAAAACAAAATACAATTAGTCTTGCTGCACGTGCTTCTACGGTGATATCTTTTGTCCTGAACCCCTCAGGTCTAAAACTCCGTGACCAAGGCATTATATAGAGTGTCCTTTAAGTCTGGTTTCTTGCAGATAGAACATCACATAACGGGTGATACGGATTTGAAGTTACACTGCTCGGGCGAAGACGGAAATTATCATAATGCATGTCAAGGAGATCCGCAGACCTCACGCCTCTGGATTATTATCTCAGGGGTAATTTGAAATCCGTTCTGCTTGAAGACACCACACTTAAGACTTTGAAACACGTTCAATGCTGTGAGCAGCATCGTATGAAATGTTCGTCACCAGAAGCGAGATCCGTTGGAACGTGTTTCACTAGGGATGTTCCCAATGGTACAGGACTTTTGGGACACTCTGTATTTGACCATTCTACTATACTACTAGTGGTAGTAGAAGTATCCCTTTCAGTCATTACTGACTATAGGAACGCACCCCCAAGACAATGTCAAGGCCAACGCAAGGCTGGGCGCTTGGGTAAAGAGGTCAAGCTGTTGCTATGGCAGCATGACCCACGAAGCTGGTGAACACAGTGGAACGACATAGCCGATAGTCTGGTACCATTCTACTAGAAGACAGTAAAAGAATTAGTAGATAACATAATAGAATATTTTATAAAGAATCAGCAGATAATAGAATAAAATATTCCACAAAGAACTAAGTTATTAGAAATAAATTTTCTTTTTACAAAGAACTAAGATATTAGAAATAAAGTATTTTTTACAAAGAACTAAGATGTTAGAAATAAAGTATTTTTAGAAAGAACTAGCTCTGTGTAGTCCCTGGACGGTCTCTGAAAGTATAAAACTACTGCATCACCTCCAGGCATGTCTTACAAGGTGGCTAATAATAAGGTTGAGCATTAGCTGGTAACCTCATTATGAAAAAAAATACAACTTGCCACAAAAACCACCACGGCAAGAGCAAGTGCCTGCTTGGGTCAGTCTTCCTGAAAGGGAGATCAGATGTGGTGGTGGTGGTGGGGGTGGTGGTGGTGGTGGTGGCTCATTGCTCCGGGAATCGGGAATGAAAATGATGATGTTAAAGAACTGGCAGATAGGAGAATAAAATATGATACCCGATCTATAATACTGCTAGATTTGACTTCCGTGAAAGTGATAAACTATCATGACTCAAGGACACTCAGTTACGATCTGTGATTGTTTGGCGCCTACTGAAAGCAGAAATAGAACATTATTAATTGTAGAACGACGAGAAATTTAAAAAGTCGGCCATTTCAGAGGCGATAAAACATATCAACTTGTTTTATTATTGTTATTGTAGACCAGAATGGATGTCATTGCACTCTTGGCAAACACGTAGGTGCTCGGTCTATTTTGGCAAATGTCGAATGGTATGAATGCTAATTATTTACGTATGTACCGGCATCACACCAAATATTGTTTCCATGCAACAGTTTTTAAGATATTTTTTTTCAACGAGCAAGTAACCCGCCAAATAATTATATAGTACTCTTCCTGATGTATGCCCGGATGTCAGCATTAATCCTCCCTTCCATTCCATTTCCACTTCACTGAATTTTTGTACTCAAACTTCTCATGAATCATGGCCAATAGTCAAAGCACGATGAAAAAACAAAATAAATAAATAAAAAATAAAAACTCAAAGGCCTTTTAAATCTGGTGTTTAATAAAATCGGTGAAGGCTCCCACTGCGTTCATCTATGAAGGATCTGATTACGTTAATCTATGAAGGATCTGCCTTTACACCCTCAGGCTGGATGAGGTGTCTGTAGCTGAGATCCGGATTTTGTCTGGTTTTCACTTTCTACTTTTCAACTTTAAGTTGAACCGAAGGGTTCCAAATTTTGAATACTTTTAAAACAATGTGTTCATGGTTGTTCTGAGTCGTGTCAGCCAGTTACACGTCATCATTTACGGCAAAAATTCCACGAATTCATCCTTGCGTGTGATCCCTTATGGGGTTAAGAATTCCGAGGTAGCGCTTCAGATCAAATTTGTTGTCTTATTGCATGACATCAAAGCCTCATTCATTTCTCATCTACGACATTAGGATCTGATTCATTTCTATTTTTGCAGCCGAACGACTCTGAAATAAAAACAAAATTCATTTCATAATGTTATTATTTTTTGCTCACACCAAAAAAAAAAAAGAAATTGTGCACAAAAACAAAAGTGTCTATAAAATGATGTATTATCAGAGTCAGAAAATAAAGTCTAGATGTTTACAAGTAGTGTATGGGAATTGTAGATGCAATGTACGTCTGAGAATAACATACGCGTATTATATGTATTTTATGGCACAAAATAAAATACACGTTTAATACGTTATTACATGTTAAATTAATCATATGCGTAAGTTTGACATAAGGCGCTTTACATAGGTATAGCGTGAAATTACTTCATTGGCTCATAATGTGTAAAAAAAAAAAAAAAAAACAAGTTGTTTGTTTTTATGTAACAAGAGTTTTATTGACACTTTAAAGGCTAATATCATATATATATGTTTTATTTTATTTAAACACAACATTCAACTATTGCTTGAATTGCTAGACGTACATGTGTTAAAACGTTCATATTTACAGAAAAATGGCCATTTGACGAACTGGTGCAACGTATTTCAACGTACGGAAGTTTTACCGTACGTATATAATACGTATTTTATCGTAAAAAAATACAGTACGTATCATCCGCACAGTCGAACATTGGTAGTACTTGTATGTACAACGATTCCTTGTCAATGGAAATATGGAAGGGCGTTCTTCAGTGTTATATACAGCCAATCGTAACTCATGGAAGTGAGTCATGGACAATTAGTAGACTCGTAAGTAGGAAAATCAATGGCGACCACAGAGAAGCTGTTTTATAGAAGAATGATAAGAATAGCCCGGACATCTAAAAGCAATAATCAGGATGTCTTAAAAGAAGTCAGTGCACAAAGGAATCGTCTGATAGAAATTAGAAGGGAGCAATCAACTTTCTTTGAGCAAATAATTATAAGCTAGAATATATCGTGACAGGAAAGATTTAAGAAAGGAAAGACAGAGAACAAAGAGAGAAGATACATGATGGTTTGACATCATGCCTTGACAGAAAGCAACAACAAAATTGTTAACAGTACCGGAGACAAAAACGTTGTAGAGAGACGTGATCGCCTACGCCACGTTACTTGAAAAAGAAAAAGGAAGTATTTACTAGATCGATATTTCATATATGCATATTCTGTCATTACACTGCAATAATAATATCTCGATTTAATATGTGTCACCTATGATATGAAAGTCCGGATTATTTGTTTCAGCTTTGGTTTATATCACCTTGTATAATTGATTCTGGTGTTAGGTCCGGTTACCAGAATGGTGCTAAGGCACAGATGGTTATATACCTCTAATCGTTATCTTAGAGGTAGGTATTTGCCGATGTTATGGTTATAGTCTCATCATCATGTGACGTATCCTTTCCAGAACGTTGTGTCCATTACAGCTGCTCTGAACGCATCACGATTCTGGGCAAATTGACCTGCATCAGCCAAAGACAAGTTCAGACTCTCTGTGATGTCCTGGGTCCACCGTCGTCTAGGTTGACCCCTTCCCCTTTTTCCAGGGACCATGCCTTCCATCACTATTTTTTCCAGACTATTATGTCTTTTTATATGACCGAGAAATTTCAGCTTCCTTAATGCGATGGTATTTAGGAGCCAATGTTCCTGTACGTTTAGTGAGTGCAGTACTTCTCTGTTGGTCTTTTTTTCTGTCCAGGGTATTCTCAACATCCTTCTGTATCATTTCATTTCGAATGATGTAACCTTTTTTGCAACTGTTTTATTTACCATTCCTTGGGCCAAATTCCGTTTTGTCAGATCTTGCAGCATAATGCAAGGTATATACGAGCGCTGCCTTCTCCTCCTGCCTGTATCATTTCAGCTGTTATTTCATCACAACCAGGAGATTTTCCACTTTTCAAGTGTTTGATTGCATACCGGACTTCCTCTATGCTAGGTTCACGTTCCGTTTCATCCATGACGATGTTATCTGCCGCTTTGTTTATTTCCGTATACATTTCTTGATAGTACTACTTCCATCTGTTCAGAATATCTTTACGTTCTGTTAGAGTGTCTCCTTTCTTGTCGTTTATTGCTCGAAGTGATGATTTAACGTTGCTGTTCTTCAAAATTCTAACTTCAGAAAACATATTCTTACTCAATCCCTGTTCGTGCACTTCCTCTATTCTCCTGCAGGTGTCGTTTATGTATTGTTGTTTGTCTTGTCTGATTTGTTTTTTAATCTGCTTTGTGTATTCCTTGTACAACTCCTGATTTTCTTTTTTGGACTTAATTTTTCTTTTCTCTACTACCAACTTCAGTGTGTCGTCTGAGATGTATTCTCGTCTCTTTATACTTCTTTTAGGAATTAACTTCTGTGCATTTGTAATATAAACATCTCTGATGTTATTGGCAAGTTCATTTGGTGTCATTTCCTCCTGTACTGCCAAAAGAACGTCAAATTTGTTCTGAATATCGACACTGTACTCTTCTGGTTTGGCGCTTGTGTCATAACGTATTACTTTGTGGCTTGTAACGACTTTTTTCAATTTGATCTTGAAGTTTGCAGCAAGAAGTTCATGGTTGGAGTCACAGTCTGCTCCTGGGAGCGTATTGATGGATGAGATACAAGATCGCCTCCTTTGTTGTATTAAGATGTATTCTATTTGGTTCTTGCTTTTTCCGTCCGGTGACGTCCGTGTATATAGTCTTCTAGGGTGTTGCATGAAAAGAGTATTTGTTGACTCGGTTGTTTTCTAGGCAGAATGTTGTCAAGCGTTCTCCTCTCTCATTTCTCTGGCCCAATCCATAACTTCCTTTCATTCTTTTTTATGTTCTAATCTTTCGTTTCCAACTTTATAGTCTATAAGTCTCTAATTCTAGAGGTACCGGGTTCGATTTCAAGTTGAGGGAATAAAATTTATGAAATTTTTTTTTCAGAACCAGTGGTCCTAATGATATACTTCCCCCTGGTCTCCTGGGCAATGAGATAGGATGCCTGGCCTTCTCGGATTAGGGCGAAAAATAGGAGGTCCCGTGTGCAAGTTGCGCACGTTAAAAATCCCGCGGCAGTTGGAAATTGTAAAGAATAGGCCTTTCAGGCCGCTGCCCTGGCAAAATTGAAAAATTAGAAACCTACCCACCTCAAAAATATTTATAGAATGTGTGGTTCCTATATACATACATTAGGATTAATGCCGGTGCTACGGAGTTCGTGCACTGTGCTGAGATCATCCCTGTGTGATCTAAAGAGGAGGCTAGAGCTCTGACGGAGTTGTCCTTGAGCAGTGAAGAAAGTCCTTAAAACTAAACACAACTAAACCAATGGTTATAGTCACAAATATAAGCACTATTAATAAAAGTGGAAGGCATTTGCATTGTCTATACTGTGGTTCATACTGAGAATCATCATGTATTACTGATAAACTCTCTTGTTTGCTCATCAGTTGATAAATATAAGCTCACTAGAACATCAGCAGAGTTAAATACTGTGTTGTTGTGTTGCTCGTAGTTTGAGTATGGAATGTCAACTCGACCTACGCAGTGGTGTGTAGACATAGATTGAGAGTATAATATGCGAATGATAAGAAGAGTTCGTGGTGTTGACAAATGTTCTTTTCTCACACTCATGTATGGCTGGAAGTCATCGACACCAACGACTGTGTACCTTTGCTACAGTTTAATTGGACGTACACACTCGACAGCACAGATAGTGACAAATCACAGGTTGGCATAATACATCATGGTACAGTGGATAAATGGTCTTGCAATGTTACATGGGCACTCATGTAGAATAATAGTATAATGGACTGTCAGTAGCCAAGCACTCAGTATTGCCCATATATATATCATCTGGGTTTACTGACAAAGCACGTCAGATTATAAACAATATTCAAGATGGCTTCTAGACCTAACCTCGTCTAGCGAAGATTCCTTAACATCATGTTCAGCACATATTTTTCCATATAATCATATTGAACCGCTAGAAATGGGTTCTCATGTGTAGCAGTGACCTCTGGACTCATCAAGCGATAATACGGGCATCCCTTTTCTCTTCTTGAAAGTCACTACATGTTTTGGTTCCAAGATGGCTTCTCTCGTGAGCTGTCACTCACGTTTGGATACAGATAATGAATCTGTCCTAAAGTTAGTCATTCATTAAATGTTTCATTGCGCTGTAGATTCTAACATGATACAATGAAATGCATCCTACAAGATATAGTGCTGCTAGGAATGAATGTCGTTTTCATCAAGTTAAATATATTCTCTTAGACGTACAAATCATGCCTATCGAAAAACGGTGGCTTCGTACGAGAGTTCAAAAGGAGTATCTTTTATTACCTTGGTATCAGAAATATGATTCTGCCATTCCTTGGCAATAAGAATAAACACTGGGGTAAAGCATACACGATAGGTCTAGACGACTATCACTTTCCCCATAAATACTGAGATCACTTTTTCCGGCGACAAGCCGACATAGAAAAACACAGCCCCATCAGGGCGAAGCCAAATCACACCTCTCTAGCGACACTTCCGCCGAATAGCCTTTGACCTT
This sequence comes from Oreohelix idahoensis, assembly GCA_024509875.1. Classification (NCBI taxonomy): domain Eukaryota; kingdom Metazoa; phylum Mollusca; class Gastropoda; order Stylommatophora; family Oreohelicidae; genus Oreohelix; species Oreohelix idahoensis. The sequence goes on along the minus strand of JAMPIV010019201.1, from coordinate 467,962 downwards.
CTAGAGACAAAAGAACATATAGTTCGACTTAGATATGTAAAGATATACAGATATAAGACAGACTCGTCCTACTCAGACAAACAATACACATAAATTCAGGCCATAGATATTCTGAAGCAAGAACAATCTATTACTACCCAAACAAAGAATAAATCGCAGTAAACTGGATTCATCCGCGGAGTTCGATCGAAGAGACGACACAACTTTCAAGGGAAGTAACTCAATAATGACTTTTCCTTAAGCACTAAAAAGTATCTATTTTGTTTACAAAATATTTGCGAACATAACAAGTATACCAATGTATAATATTGTAAGATATCAAAGACTGCACGTAACAGTCTTACCACACCTCCCGGGAAAAAAAATGGAAATTTTTTTTTTTTTTGAAATACATCTAGGAGCAACGTACAATAGGCTCACAACGCATGAATAATGCGCAGATGAAAATATCAGGAATAAATATAACGCCTAATATGAGGCTAAGTCGACTGGTGAGAATGTGTCTCATAAACTGAGAGAAATTATTTCTCTACAAGTATATTTTTCCAGGAAGGTGTCATCAAAGTATAATACAATTCTGGCAATTACACAATGCCTAAAAAATTCATATCATCATTTCGTATTAGATATCTTAAATTTATGATTTATGAAGAAAAAATCATCAAAGCACAGCGGTGAATAAACATCAATGAACCGCTATGTAGTGATACAATCATTATATTATTAAATTACAAATGTGTATCTATCATGATATAGAAAAGGAACTACTATAGAACTAGACATATCAAGAAGTCTAAGCCCTAATAGTTATGTGGAATCATGTGGGCATCTTGACAGAATGTCTGCCATCACATTATCTGATCCACGAATAGCTCGCACAGAGAAATGAAAAGGTTGAAGAGCAATTGCATATCGAGTAGACCTCGAGCTCTTCAAATTCTTACTCTGTATAGCAGTAAGAGCTTTTTGGTCGGTTTCTACTATGAAATGTGCGCCTAGAAGGAATCTCTGTAGTTTGAGGATCGACCAAACCATAGCTAATAGCTCACGGTCTAAAACCGAATAATTCCTTTCTGCCGCATTAAGTTTTCTGGAAATATACATTACAGGATGCAGAGTTCCAGAGTACTCTTGCATTAGTGCCGCTCCAATCCCAGTGGATGAAGCGTCACTACGAAGAACGAATGTCTTATCTTTAGTAGGTAGCACTAAAATAGGTGGTGTTGAAAACAATGTTTTAATCTTATCCAGAGAGCATTGGCATTCCTGAGACCAGTGGACCACATTAGGCGAACCTTTCTTTAGAAGTGTTGAAAGAGGTGCCATGATAGAGGATAGATTCTGAATGAATCTGCCATAAAATTGAATAAGACCTAACAGACTTCTCACCTGTTTTTTAGTCTTAGGGATTGAGATGTTAAGTATCTTACTTGTATTATGGTCCTCTGTCTTTAGGAAACCATGACCAACTCGGTGGCCTAGGAAAGAAATTTCGCTAAAACCAATATAGGCTTTAGAGGGTTTCGCTGTCAGGTTGTGCTCACGCAAAGTAGACAGCAATTCATCTAACCCTGAATAGTGATCTTCCCAAGTATCGCTGAAAAGACAGATGTCGTCTAGATATGCAATGACATCTGACCGATAAGATAGGATTCGGCGCATCATGCGTACGAATGTAGCTGGTGCGTTCATAAGACCGAAAGGCATAAAATTCCATTGGAACAAACCTCTAGGTGTTGAAAAAGCCGTGAGAGGTTTGGCGCGTTCAGATAAAGGAACTTGCCAATATCCTTTAGACAAATCAAGTTTAGTGAAAAAATGAGATTTGGAGAGTCGAGTAAGTAGCTCTTCCAGTAAAGGCATAGGTTCGGCATCGAACTTCGTTACTTGATTCAATTTTCGATAGTCAACGCAAAGACGTATGTTATTGTCTTTTTTACGCACAATAACCATCGGCGAAGAATATGCAGAGGTGGATGGTTCGATTATTTTCAAATCTATCATCTCATCCAACTCTTTCTCGACCTGTGCTTGAAAATGTATAGGTATAGGATAAGGTCTAACCCTAATAGGAGTATGGTCAGTTAGAACAATGTCATGTTCAATGACATTCGTTTGTCCAGGGATGTCAGTGAGTACATCCTGAAATGTTTGCAACATAGTTGAAACTTGTCGCTGTTCTCCTAGAGACAAATCAGGAGAGACAGTAACGTTCTTCCATGATTCACTAGAATGAAGTGGGATCATTGGAAGAGGAAGATTTACATCTGAAAAACTTGTTTCCTCATCCTGTATCACGGACAGTGATGAGTAATGACCATGTTGTACTGGAGAATTGTCCGTTGCTTGGAAAATGGGTTGCAAATAATCCGGACGTTCATGGAATTCAGTAAGCATATTGATGTGGAAGGTTTTATGCTTCCCATCAATATCGACAATATAGTCGACATCGGAAATTTTCGATATTATATCGTACGGACCTTTCCAAGAAATAAGTAATCTGTTTTCCCTACAAGGTAGTAATACAAATGCTTTGTCACCAGGACAAAGTTGTCGTAAGCATCTCTTCTTATTGGCAAATTGCCTTGCCTTCTGTTTCGCAAATTCAGAAGAAGAAGTTGCTAATTTGCATGCTTCGATAATCTTTTGTCTCAACGCGATGACATATTCGTAGGATGACTTTGTGTCATCGTCAATATTGTCAGATGTTATGAGATCGTGAAGCAACGACATAGGGCCACGCGGACGCGCGCCAAAGACGAGTTCAAAGGGAGAAAATCCTGTATGTTCATTGGGTACCTCTCTGTAAGCGAAGAGGGCCGCAGGTAAAACTCTGTCCCAGTCTTGAGGATGATCCTCAGTTATCTTCCCCAGTAAGTTTTTAAGTGTTCTATTAAGGCGTTCGACCATACCATTAGACATTGGATGGTAGATACTACTTAAAGATCTATCTATCTGCAGAGTAGACATTACTTGAGACATGGTATCTGATATTAGTTGGGTGCCATGGTCTGACAATATCTCTCCGGGGAACCCCAGACGAGAAAATATAAGCCAAAGAGCATCTGCAATATCAGCAGTAGTAATGCTCTTCAGAGGAATAGCCTCTGGCCAACGTGTGCACATATCAACACACGTCAAGATAAACTGATGTCCTCTGGCAGACTTGATCTTAAATGGACCAATAATGTCTATGGCCATTTTTTGAAACGGCCGAATAGGAATGTCCGCCGCCTGAATGGGTGCAGCATGCCGTGGACCTTTGGATTTAACTTCCTGACATACTTTACAAGATCGACAATAAATCCGTATGTCCTTGTTTACCAATGGCCAAAAGAAAGCCGCAAGGACTCTTGACTTAGTACGGGAAAAACCCATGTGTCCAGCACACTGAGAGTCGTGAGCGTGCTGCAAAATTTTAACTCTCAAATTCTTGGGAACCAGGATTTGAGAATGACTTGACGTAATGGAGTCTTGAACCATACGTACAAGTACGCCATTCTTCTTTGTAATCCACGATTTACGACTTGTGTCTTTATTCGGATCACCTTTAGTTGCAAGAATGAAGAATTTCTTCAGAGTGGGATCATCTTCTTGCTGTTTTATAAACGAGTCACGAGAAATTACCAAGGGATTATCTTGGTTATGCACTTCATTATCTTCAGTAGATGAAGTTTGAGGCATATTAAGAGCCTGAGCTCTAGTCACTACAGCGTTAGCAATCTGCATGTTTTGCCTTTCCCACGTGGAAATTTGTTGCGGAGTGCATTCTTTGACTCCATGAATGCGACCGATGATGAGGTCAGCGATCGGATTCGGAAGAAGACATGCGTGTACATCTCCTGTAAAGAAAGGAGTAGCAATCCTAATGATAGCAGTAGAGTATTTCTCTAATGTGCCGCCAAATGTTACACATTTGACTACTTGTCCAGTGGCACGGGAAGGATCTACGAGTGACTGCCTAACACCAATTGTGGTGAATCCAGAATCAAATAGCACAAGGACTGGATTGTTATTCACTAAACCCTTATGTAAGACAAGAGAACCTCTTCCATCATGCGCGACTGATGCAGGAAGAGCAGGAAGAGGATGGCCACAGCTTAAAGTAGACACTGTGGTTGGCTCAAATAACGTTTTGCATTGGGGGCACTGAGATGCTCTCCCAAAATCAAAAGCGGCACATGCCATATTACTAGCATCATTATTATCTTTACTCTGTTTATAGGCTTCATGGGACTCTTGTTGTGCAGAGTTTGCCTGAAAATGTGGTTTATGTCTTTTGTTTTGAGATCTACCTCGGTTATTATCACCTCTGTAGTTATTGTTACCTCTATTGTAACCCCTATTTGGGTTTGAGTCATAGTTCCCTTGGTTACCATTATCATATTCATTATAATGAGTATCTCTGTAATTATGATCTTGTTGACTCCAAGACGGATAACCCTGATAGTTTCTATAATTACTTCCTCTACGGAAATTCCTATAATTATGACCACCCCTGTGTCGAGAGCTATCAGCTCGTCTCCAGTTCTTTGAAGAAGAACCCTGAAATGATTGGTTACCTTGGTTTTGATAACTATTATGGTTACCTTTTTTATCAAATCTGTTTTGAGGTCCCTGAAATCTGTGTGAATAATTGGGATTGTATGGTGTTGCTGAAGCAACTGGCATACTCTCCTTAATCTTAGTGTTGCCAAAAGTCACGTCGGGGTGTGCAGTGACATATTGGGAACAATATTCTTCCATTTCTTTTAGAGATTTGGGTTTACGCTCATGTATAAATTCAAGGAATGGTTTGTTAACACATGACATAATCTTATCTCTGAGCAACAAATCCATAAGTCCTTCATACGTTTTTTCTGTTTTGGAAAGCTCAATCTAACGATCAACTGTGAGACGTGCCTTTGCAGTGAATTCTGAGAATTCTACACCATTCATTAAATGTTTTCATTGCTCTGTAGATTCTATCATGATACAATTGACTTCATCCTACAAGATATAGTGCTGCTAGGAATGAATGTCGTTTTCATCAAGTTAAATATATTCTCTTAGACGTACAAATCATGCCTATCGAAAAACGGTGGCTTCGTACGAGAGTTCAAAAGGAGTATCTTTTATTACCTTGGTATCAGAAATATGATTCTGCCATTCCTTGGCAATAAGAATAAACACTGGGGTAAAGCATACACGATAGGTCTAGACGACTATCACTTTCCCCATAAATATTGAGATCACTTTTTCCGGCGACAAGCCGACATAGAAAAACACAGCCCCATCAGGGCGAAGCCAAATCACACCTCTCTAGCGACACTTCCGCCGAACAGCCCTTTGACCTTTCTATGGACAAAAAGAACATATAGTTCGACTTAGATATGTAAAGATATACAGATATAAGACAGACTCGTCCTACTCAGACAAACAATACACATAAATTCGGGCCATAGATACACTGAAGCAAGAACAACCTATTTCTACCCAAACAAAGAATAAATCGCAGTAAAACTGGATTCATCCGCGGAGTTCGATCGAAGTGACGACACTCCTTTCAAGGGAAGTAACTCAATAATGACTTTTCCTTAAGCACTAAAAAGTATCTATTTTGTTTACAAAATATTTGCGAACATAACAAGCATACACATGTATTATATTGTAAGATATCAAAGACTGCACGTAACAATTACATATACACTGTATCACTGTATGGTGTAGAAAAATGGACAATGAACAAGCAATTGAAAGAAAGAATTTAGGCTCTTGAGATATGAATATACACGCACAAGAATGTGACGCATTTCTAGGAAAGAGAAGAAAACAAATAAAGATATTTAATGGAAAGACAAGAAAACAAAGAAAAAAGCGCTAGAAAACCTATGAATTAAAAGAGAATAAATGAAGGGATTAAAAATTAGACAGCTCAAGTGTATTATCTATGTAAAAAGACATAACACGTTGCTGAACGAAGAGCAGAAGACAAACGTGCAAGAGAAAGATAGCGCTAAAAGTGGAAAGATAACATCAAGAGATGGACAGGAATCGGTGCACCATCAAGACAAGAGGCAGAAGTAGTTGGAGATCCGTTGCAGCCGATCTTCGATGATGAGAATTGACTAGGGTGATGATGATAATGTGGCTAAAGACATAAATACATTCACGCATTCTACAAACAACTGTTATTAGGTATACTGTTTTCAATGCCAGATCACAAGGACTTTTATATTTAGATGTGCACCAATATATAACCAACGTGTCCTGTGTTTAAGTTGTCCGGGGCAGGCTTCGTCAAAACGAGGCACAACTCTTTTTAAAGGAAAAAAATAGCTAGATTCAACATGGCAGTGGCAATCTCTTCGTGTAAAACAGTTTTCTTCAGAAACCTCGGTTACCCGGCACACGACTACTTTGCAGTGGCTGCTCTGTTGGAAGTGAGCAGGGAAATGATAAATAATTATTCACATTTCTTGTGTAAAAATGTTGACATGTATTGGTCAGTAATAATTTCGTATCTAAGTAGCTCTTGATTATTCTTATTTTAGCGTGTCCCTTAATCTGATAAACACTGCCTGAAAAAAGGAATAGTCTCACTGTAACCTACAATACATGTCGTAATAAGCTACTCGATGTGGGGGGAAAAGGGGGGGGGGGGTTGTACATGGGACTGGCTATTTCATCCTGTAGAAATTTTAATGAGGTAAACATGGACAGAGCTTGTGCTGAAGGCACGCGACAGGAGGGCTTGGCATTTGTTTGTTGAAGGCCTATGTTCATTAGGGAGCTAAAGGGTGTTGACTGATTGATTTATTGACTGTCATGAAAGATTTCTTTGCCTGTTGTAGGTATCAATATGATATAACTTGTAAGCTATTTTTTTCGAAAGCCTCTTACTTGAGTTATAAATTTAAAACTCTAAAGTTAGAACAACTGAAGCCCACTTATAAATGTTATGGATATGTTGTACGAGTATGTTAGTCATACGGTGGTTCTTCTGCTTGTGGTGATTGTAAAATAATGTGCATAAGTCAACTAATTTAAATTGTTGTTGTTGTTTAACTATGGCTGCTGGGCGTCTCGCTCTTATGCAGCAAATATCAAGTTGAAGACTCTTGGTATTATCTACACTGTAGATCTAGGCTTTTCTTGTGACTTTTCTACCATTCTGAATCGTGCTGAGTTGAAGTCATGAGCTCCAGGTTGGCTTGCATTTAAAGGATCGTCACATTTGATCCCTAGCTAAGATACTGTGTATCTACTCGTCATCTAAGGGGACTCTATAACAAAGTAGATCTAAAATATTGTGTCGTGGTTCTGGGCTTTGTCGCATAGAAATTTATGATCAATAAATTTTCTATATTCTTTTCTTTTTCTACCCGTGTCCTCTACTCTATTTTCGCTCTTTTATCCTTTTCTCGTTTCTTCGCATTCGTTCGTTTGCGACAAAATATTATTTTCCCATTCTAACTTTACCGTTTTTTTCTCATACTGGAGACGCATTCTATTACGTAACGTGTCAGTCCCTGCACGAGATGAAATACTGTCAATATTCGTTTTCGTCAGACATGATGGCCGACATATCGTCTACATTTTCGCCTGACACAGTGTTTCTTAGGCTAAGTTTCTCGGTGAGGTGTGGAAACTCCTATCTGCATCGCTCAGAAAGCAGACATTTGTCTACACTTTGCATCTGACACGGTACTCTACGGCCAATTCTTGGCGTGAGGTGTGAAGACGCACTGTTGGCAGTTATGACAGTCGCCGGAGTTAACGTAAGTGTTAAGAGGGGTGGGGAGAGACCGGCGCTATTTCGGGTTTTGAACTTAGCGCGCATCCTTTGCGTGTTTAAGATATTAACCAGAGTTTAAACTTGATCCATTCATTCTCCTATTTGCAGTAGACATGATCGCATTCGTTCTAGATACTTATTTATAAGTGAAACTCTTAGTTTCGTTGTGATACCGTAGTTCTGTTTGGTTTATAATATATCTAGTATTTTATGAGTGATTAAGTGTTAAATCGCCTATTATATTTCACTAGTTTCTTTTGTGCACAAGAAATTAATTTATAAGTTTGTTATATTCTCTAGTGGAACGTGTGTCAGTGGAAAGCAGAATAAATTATAATTTCGAGCTTAAACTCATGCAGCTATGAATAAATTTAATTTAACTGCTAAATAGTCACATGAGAATATTTTTTAAAACTAACTTATAACTGCACGGACTCATCATTGAGTATTGACGAAATACGTATGTAATTCTAATTCATGATGATTTATTTTGTGAATATAACATATTTCACGGGAGTTTTAAATGATAAGTCAAGCTCTCCGCTTGCAGTTTATAATGTAAGTTATAACCGAGTACATAGTATGTATAAGTATTTTATATGTGGTTTTTCTTCTTTATTCAGTGAAAACTGGGGTAACCCAACTTTGCCAGCGTTTCCGTACAACGGAGTGAAGAAACATTTTTATCTTTAACTACGTGGGTTTATAAGTTAATACCTGCCTGACAGTGCGTGTGTCTCCATAAATAGCCAGAGAACAATTCTCACTAACGTTTGTTAAAGACTAAATGCTTATACTGTGCCTTTGAGCCAGATCACATTTCTTCACAAACTCTAATGTACATGCAGCCCTGTAGCGAGAAAGAAAATTACAAATCATTAACATTCCGACAGTCTGACAACTGGTGGCGTGAACAATATTATCTTTTTTTGAGAGATTTTACCAACCGGTCATCTTCCTAAATAAGGGAAACCTCGTGATTCTGACACTGTGTGCTCGATCAACACTAATTCTTCCCTGACCTGAGTAAAGCTACACTAACTTAAAATCTGTTAAGAAAACTATCGCATGAAGAGGACGCTCCCCGGACCCATTGGTTAAAACCAAGATCTGCAGAGCTGGGAATCCGCTTCATCAAAAGAGATAGACAGAATTAAATGGGGCGACATAGAGTGCGCCAGACGGCGAACACCAGCAAGCTATTAGGTAAGAACATGAGCCAGGGTACCCTGATGAAAGAACCAAGTGTAAGTAGACTGAGTGATGGGTTTTTTATGATAACAATTTATTCACCCACTTTGTAATTCCATTTATGCAAATTGTTGCTAAGGCAGGTATATTTTTCCTTAGAATAGATCAGAGTATCAAAGCCTGTTCATACCTTTATAAGGGAAAATCATACTACTATCAAAGTCTGTTCACACCTTTAAAGGGAAAATCATTAGACTACCGCAGATGTATCCGTGACTCGTTGGAGCTATCATTTTTTTCTTCCAACAGGACTGTGGGCTATCCAGCGGGTGAAAAGATCATAACTGGGGGGGGGGGGGGGGGGTGTATTATTCTTGTAGCAATTCATTGACTTTTTGACTATGTGTATATGCTTTGGTGTAATTTTATATGTTGTGATGTAGGTTTATTATGATAATTAAATTTTACATAAACTTAATCAGCGTGTCGATCAGCTCGTTACAATTATCTTTATAATCATTGTTATAGTTTTCCCACGTCTGTGTGTCTAACTGTCGTCCCTTGTATGTGCGTACACGTGAAGGGATATATATATATATATATATATATATATATATATATAGTCAATAGACTGTCTGACTCTTATAGATCATTTGTAGAAGATAGGCTGAAAGAGAGAAGATTCTTGATTTCAGAGACAGGCTCTATTGATTTTCTACCATCTCACTCGTGGTAATCTATTTTCTATTCTTATCTCTCACTGTGGCTATAACTTATTCTAATCTATTCAGAAGGGACCAACCCAAGTCTTAATCCCCCTATCAAAAATCTACGACAAGTGGGATCTCGTTTTCCGGGAATTAAACTCTAGTCCTGAGCAAATACGTACATCAGCTCATTTGCCGGATTAATTTTCTTTATTCTGATATAGAGTAAGAGTGTGATGTCTTGTGAGTTTTTATATCTTAACATTTTTCCCCTAGACAATCGATCTGTTTATGGGCGTGCTGACCACACAATTAATAATTGGTTTTTCCACAGCATTTTTGAATAATATACATTTGAGTTACAGGTTGATTTTGTCGGAATATATGTTAATTATTGATTTTGTAATACTAAACGCTGGTAAAGTTTGTGATTGTCTAACAATCACAGGGTTCTGAAGAAGTAGGTGTTTGAGCTAAGCTAAGGAGTGCGTTCAGACAATTACGTATTGTAAATTGCCTCCCTTACCCTAACTAACTTCAGGGGCGAACTTGTAGTGGATTTTAAAATTAAGGAATTTTTTATTCTCCTTAAAATTTTTGCAATAATTATTTTGTTTCCACGGTAGCAACTTATTTTTCAGTGAGTAATCTTAACTACCATTTATTTGGCGTAGTCGTCTGCATTAGGTGCTTTATTGCCGATTGATAGCAGCGATAGTTGGACACTATAATTTTGGAGGAGGTATCCCAAGTTAAAGTATATCATCTTTTGTTTTGGTATTTTTCTCGTAAGTGGTAGGAACCAGTGTATCCTTTTCTTCTTTTCTTTCTCGACTAGTCTCAGTCACTGACTTATTATAGCAGAAAAGGCGAAGCTTAGGCAACTCCTCAGAGACGAAGCGAGAGAAGAGGGTTTGGAAGACGAAGAAGCGAAAGCGTTTGTCAGGGACGAACTTGAAAGATATGACATGGAGAGGAAAGCAGCAGAAGCAAGAGAGCAGAAGAAGATGGATGAAGAAATGGAAATTCACAAGGCGAACGAAAGAGAGAAGGAAAGACAGCATGAGGAAAGAGAGAAGGAGAGACAGTACGAGGAAAGAGAGACAGCACGAGTTGGCGCTTAAAGCTCTAGAACTCCAAAGTCGTGGTGCTGCCTCTACCTCCAGTAATGGAGAGTCTTCTCCTCATTCTTCCTTAACTGATCCTTCTAACACTCAATCTGTACAACTCAACGCTATGTCTTTTGCTCTAGAATCTTTCCCTTGTCCAAATGAGAAGATTGACACATGGTTAGAAAAATTTGAGAAAATGGCCAATTTTTACGGTTTAGAGAGGTCGCGTTGGTGTATGAAACTTTCCCAGGCCCTAAAATGTTCTGCTTATGATGTTTACTCTAAACTGGAAAGTGTCCAACACGACTGTTACGATAGGATTTATGATATTAGCCACCAATGTAGTGAGCTCGGGTAAAAGTTGCACATTTTGGGTTTTTTAATGTAATTAATGTATAATATGTTTCCGCGATTCACGGTGTTAAAAGCGAAGAGCATAAGTTGCTTAGTTTTAGGATGACATGTCGCGTTGATAAGCTAGCACGTGACATCATTGTAATTGTACCCTTATTTTGTTAACCTTGGTCCCAGACGGACGCAAGTTTGAAGTCTCCCGTGATAATGATATTTGTGTTAAAAAATTTTTATGAGAAGGCACGAGGGTCTGCCTATTTTGATGTGGACACGATTGTACGTCCTATTGAGAAAATGGAGTAAGTTTAGGAATTGGATATAATGGACAGGGAGCAATATTTATGAATAAGTATCCAAAGTCACATTAATCGCATCAGTCAAGTTATTTGTTACCGGATTGCCTATCCACGGAATCACGTGTAAATAACCTGACGGTATGACGACTGAAGGAGGTAAACTAAAGTGACGATTTATTATGTTTTTGCATTGTAATGATGATCTGTATTTTAATGGATTGTTTTGCCGTAATTAAAATGTGTTCGTTGGACTCTGAATACCACGGACTTATACAGTTGATTGATGTTGAAGGTTATACAAGTTTGCCCCATCATTCGCGTTTACCATCAAGGCCCCATACGCTGTAAGCCTAGAGAGTTATTTACAATCAAAGAGCACAAATCTAAAATGGATAAAATACTAAACTTTGATGTGGAAGCTAACAGAAACCCCACTTAATATATAATAACACTGAAATCAGTTTGCACTAAAATGTGGTGGCAACAACAGAGAAGTTTATACCGGCAACGAAGTGAACCAAATATATAAAACACCGGCAACCTCAAGAGGGACCCTCAACCCGCAACAACGCGGAGTTAATAGCAGCCGGTAACAACGTGGCGGCCTGCGTGGGGACGAAATAATAACGTTACGAAATAGCAACGTTACAAAATAACAACGTTACGAAATAACATTGTGACGAAATAACAACATTGACGGCCAGTAGTACAGGAAAACGAAACAACAAATTGACGAAAAAAATTTTTTCTAAGTCCTACAATGACGATAACAAGTTTTATTCATAATGACAATGTACCAGTCGAAATACCAAGAATGTGTTAACGATCATATATTCCTCACGTGACTTACACTTCATGACGCGATACGCATAACAACGCAAGAGCAGCAACGTCATCAGTCTATGTGCAAGAGGAACTTCTGATATCCAAGACCGTTGCAAACAATGTCGAGAGTCATTTCAAGTTCAACAATGAATCCAGAACAGTACCAATACTTGCTACCATCCAACTAGCTTCACAGGTCACTCTTAACCGTCGATGCATGCTTGCATTGTTCGGGGGGAAACATTCGAATTCCAAAAAGCAAAGTAACAGTTGTGTTTGGTAAAGCAGATTGTGGTCCATTTACATTTCGTAGGCATATCTTATTCATGCATGTTACATGTACTTTTATAATATTCGTATGTTTATATATGTTTATGCGGGTTGATTGGCGCGGGAATCGAAACTGATGTACGTCGCTTCGGCAGCCATCAACAGTTTTGATTGTTTCCTAGGGTAATTGAATATTTGCAATTTAGATACAAGAGACCACATAAAATATTAAATTGGGCTAGTTCTGCTTGTAATTGCAAAGAATCGATATTAGATGTTAGGTGTACAGTGATTGTGATTTCTGGTGTATTTTTTTGTACTGAGTTTCAATTTTATTCATTTTTGTAATTTGTTTGTAGCTATTTCGTCTTTTCTCCATCTTTCTATCATTTATTTTCATAATTGTTAATATATGTCCGTTATAGAGTCCTTTGACGTCATCGTTTTATGTATATATGTGTACTAACCTACATTTAGTTCACCTTGACCTTTCTGGAGTACTTCCGATTCTTATTTCGTTCGTGTAATCATTTTTAATGTTTGCAATTGTCAATTGTGATGTGAATGTCTTGTAAAACTTTAGTTATAGTTTGTCGTGCATTTATTGATGTTTAATTTGATATAATAAAGATAGTTTAAATTACTTGGGTACTAATATAATAAAATATACTTTGATTAATTTTTGAAAAAAAGGAACTTGATGATTGCAACACTTTGCAGTTGTGGTCCAAGTCACTAGTGTTCGTTCATCATGTCTAAGGCAAGATGATATAAAATATTGAAAAATAACTACAAAGTTATATCTTCCAGTGAATATGATGGTCATATTAGAGAGTAAGTAGTATATTTTTTTCGGAATAGTAATACGTTGGCCATTGAGCACATATAAATAATTGAATACGTTCTATTGTTGATTAAAACATATTGTTGATTAACTACATAGATTATAGACGTCAGGATGTCTACATTAGAAACTTTTGTTAAAATTGGAAAAGGTTTTGGTTATAAAGGACCGGAACTCCGTCTTTATGCAGAAGAGCAACTAGCTATTGCTAAACAAGAAGAAGCTGATAGAAAACGAGAAGAAGAAGATAGAAGAGTTGCATTAAAAAGGGAAGAGGAAGAACGTGAAGCAAAGTTAGAAAAGCAAAAAGCTATTGCTAAGCAAGGGGAAGCAGATAGAAGAGTTGCATTGAAAAGTGAAGAAGAAAGAAAGGTGGCAAGAGATGAAATCTTACGGATTAAAGAAGAAAATAAAAGGAAACAAGAAGAGATTATAAGACAACAAGAAAAAGAAATAGCACTTATTTATTTGGAAACAGCCAAATTAAAAGCACAATACGCTACTACTAGCCATGGGGATAATCCACATGATATATCTTCATCTAACCAACACAAAAGCTATTATAACGTTAAACTGCCACATTTTAAGCTTAATTTTGATGATTTAGCATCATACCTGGCACGTTTTGAACAATTATGTAAGACTAATCACTTGGATAAATCTGCTTGGGCACTTAAACTTCGAGAATTCTTAGATGGTGAGCCCTTAAACGCAACTGAGAATGTTGATCCTACCATAGCTTGTGACTATGATGCCATAAAGGCTTTGTTATTGCAACGTTTTCATTTAGACGAGGAAGGATGTAGATTAAGATTTAAAAATCTTCAACCAGATTCAAATAAAGATTTTACAGGATTTATAGCGAATATACGAAACACATTCAACAGATGGGTGGAACTTGCTGGGGTGGATAAATCGTATGATAAATTAGTGGATTTGATACTTAGGGATAAAGTATTATCTTCGGTTAGTCCGCCATTTTTTTCCTTCTTACAGGAACGAAAACCACTTACCATTGCAGCGTTAGAAGAGATAGCAATAAATTTTTTGCACCGCACATCCTAACATCAGCTTATGTAATTCACATCTAAGAGAACCATTACCTGTAGCATCCAACATGTCATATCATGGTTATGACAAAGCACGAACACACAGTCTAAATAGGAACCATTTTAACAGGAGATATAATGATAATTTTAATCAGGGGCAAGATCATTATAACAACTATAATAATTTTAACCGAGGTAGACAGCAGTTCAGGAATCAAGTACCTCAATTTAAACATAAAGATAATTTTCAACAAAAGCCAATTTAAATAAATTTGTTACTGACAAGGTAAATAGTGGTAACCATTGGCATAAGAAGAATGAAAATTTTAAACCACGAAATAAAAGTTATAACAGTAGAGGCAGTGACAATAATTATTCAGGTAGGCGAGATAGACAACGCTCCACCTCTAGACATCATCAACAGTTTACACATAATACAGGGGCAGAGTCGACCATGACTGCATCTCCATGTAATAACAATGTTGACACTCCAACACATTCGTCATCTTCATGCTATGTCACTGATAATAACGTGGCAAATATTTGTCCACAATGCCATACTATTTTTCAGAAATCAAGCCAGCCGACAAAACAGGTTACACAACCTACTCCTTCTATCTGTCTAACGGCTAACGATGGAACGGGGACTTTGATTTTTAACAAGGGAATTTTGGATGGAAATATTATTTCTGTTTTAAGGGATTCCGGATCTACCACCATTGGTAACCGTCAATCCTTAGTACATCCTCGTCATGTTACTAAAGAGTTTGTACGCTGCATTACTTTCGGTGGGACTGTTGAATATTATCCCACAGCAATTATAGATGTTAAAACTCCATTCTTTTCAGGGAAAGTTAAAGTATGTCTACTTCAGAATCCTGTTGCAGATTTGACAGTCGCACGTATCCATTACAGCAAAGACTGTACCCCTGAGGAAATATTGGAATGGGAAAGATTGAACTTATATGAAGCCAATACAGTAACAACACGAGCTCAAGCTCATGAGTTAGAAAAGAAAGATACTACAGTCACTAAAGTGATGAATAACACTGACGATGAACCTACCTCTTAGATTGAGAGAGAGTCTTTTGCACGCAAACAAAGAGAAGATAACTCTTTGAAGAAATTTTTTGCATTAGTGAACAAACATGATGATATTACTGTTAAAAATAAAGCTAAACTTTGGTTCACTATCAGTAATGATATTTTACTTAGGAATAGTATAGATAAGGATAAGGTAAAACAACAGGTCATAGTACCATCGTCGTTAAGGACATACATACTACGACATGCACATGACTCCCAATGCGCGGGTCATATGGGCTATACTCGCACACGTTCACGAGTGTTGTCATCGTTTTTCTGGCCAGGAATTTCCCGAGACGTATCTTTGTACGTACGTTCCTGTGTGATTTGCCAGGAAGTTAAGTCTAGTGGAGCATTCCATAATGCTCCCATTCAGGCCTGTGAAATATCAGTTCGTCCTTTTGACAAGATGGCAATAGATATTATTGGTCCTATGTTACCAACTGCGAGAGGTCATAGGTATATATTAACATGCATTGACCTATGTACGAGATGGCCAGAGGCCATACCTCTGAAAAATATTACATCTGATATAGCTGATGCTTTAATATTGATATTTTCTAGGCTCGGTTTTCCAAGAAAATTACTTTCGGACCATGGACCGCAATTCGTGTCTGAGTTAATGAAGAAAGTAATGAAGACACTGAATATAGGAAGAAGTTTCAGTAGTCTATCATCCAATGAAAAATGGGTCCGTTGAGAGGCTCAACCATACCATTAAACAACTCTTACATAAAGTTACTGTAAACAATCCTCAAGATTGGGACAGAGCTATTCCAGCTGTCTTGTTTGCATACCGAGAGATTCCGCATGAGCAGACCGGTTTCTCTCCGTTCAAGTTAGTGTTTGGTGCTCCACCTACAGGTCCAATGGTACTTATTAAAGACAAGACTTACTACTCAACTCTGAGATATCTCAGGAAACACAGTCATCTTATGAATACGTTATTAACTTACGTAAACAAATCATAGAGGCTTGCCATATGGCAACCGCTTCATCAGAGGCTGCGAATGATAGAGCTAGACAATTTCAAAAGAAAAATAGACGACTGCGCCAGTTATTTCCTGGTGACGAAGCTTTTGTACTACTTCCACAAAAAGATAATAAATTGTTAATCGCTTGGAATGGTCTTTATAAGGTAGTAGATATAATTTCTGACGTCGACTACATATTAGACATAAAAGGTCAGAAAAAAATTTACCATATAAATATGTTGAAAGAGTTCTTTACTCGTTCATTACATCTACAGTCTATTTTCCCCGACTTAGACGATAATTCAAATGGTTCTTACCAATACTCTAGTCTTTCTGTAATTCAGGAAGAAGAATCGTCTTTTCCTGAGGTTGAAATGTCTTTTCCTATAACGGAATTACAATCTTCCGAATTTTGGAGAGATGTTGCTATTTCACCTTCACTTACCTCAGATGAAAATAATTCCATTAGTAAACTTTTAGAAACTTACTCTGATGTTTTGACATATATACCAGGCAGAATTTCTATAATCTCTCACGACATTATACTGAAGGACAGTACACCAATAAAACTTCGTCCTTACTCCGTACCTATCCATTTTCAAGATAAAACACCTCAAGAACTTAAACAGATGTTAGCATTAGGAATTATCGAACATAGTAACTCCCCATTCGCTTCACCACTAGTTATTGTGAGAAAAAAAGACAATAATATACGACTATGTGTAGATTACAGGAAACTTAACGCTCAAACTGTACCAGACAGTGAACCTCACCCTTTGATTGACGATCTACTTATTCGCCTTTCCTCTGCTAAATATTTCACGAAAATTGACTTAACCAAGGGATATTGGCAGATTCCCTTAACTGAACAAGCAAAATAGTACACTGCATTTTCGACTCCACAAGATCTTTACCAGTGGAATGTCATGCCTTTTGGGCTAATGAATGCTTCTGCAACGTTCATTCGCATGATGCAAAAAAATTTTAGCTTGTAGATCAGACATCATCACTTATATTGATGACACTTGTCTGTTCAGTCCTTCCTTTGATGAACACTTCATAGGGTTATGTTCAGTATTAGATATTTTAAGAACTAATAACTTAACTGCCAGACCAAGCAAAATGCAAATAGGTTTTCAGGAAATAACATTCCTAGGACATATAATAGTGGCTGGACAAATAAAAACGATTCCTCAAAATGTTTCTAAGATTTTAGAGCTATCAGTTCCACAAACAAAGAAACAAGTTATGAGCTTACTGGGTCTAGTCCAGTATTATAGTAGATTTATTCCCAACTTGTCGTCCATTACGGCTGTCTTGTCTTCGTTACTGAAGAAAGATATGCCTACAAACGTTCTGTGGACATCTGACAGCCAGACAACTTTTGATAAAATAAAATCTTTTTTCTCCAGGCCACCTATTCTTAGATTACCAGATATTAAGAAAATGTTTATACTCCGTACAGATGCGAGCAATTACGGATCAGGAGGTACCTTGTTACAAGAACATGACGGCGTACTTCACCCAACTCTATACATATCCAGAAAACTTACTGAGACAGAACGCAAATATTCGGTAATTGACAAGGAGTTCTTAGGAGTCGTATGGGCAATAGAGAAATTAGAGAGGTTCTTACTAGGCGCTCCTTTCTTGATACAGACAGACCAACGTGCAGTAGCATCACTTAGAAAAGCCAATCATAAGAACGCCAAACTGGCTCGTTTTTCTATTTTGCTGCAGCCATTTAATTTCACCATCGAAGCAATTCCTGGACATGAGAATGTGGTAGTGGATATATTATCGCGCAATCCTTTGCCACATAACGATGGAAAAGAAATAACTCATTGAACCCGAACTGGTTTTAGACTGACACTTGTTGATCTTTATTCAAGAGTCTACACACTTACAAGTAATAATGAATGAACACATCGAGTCTGTTACAAATGATTGAAAATTCGTGATGAAAGTTAAAAATTCAGATGACTTACAGATTCCTAGGTCAAACAAATTGACAAAGAAACATTCTTCACACGTTCAAAGTTGTAACACTCCGATTCGAATAATCACTTGACATTGACAACGTTGTTGAAATGTGCACGGACTTTGGTTAGTGTCCGT
Organism: Oreohelix idahoensis; assembly: GCA_024509875.1. Classification (NCBI taxonomy): domain Eukaryota; kingdom Metazoa; phylum Mollusca; class Gastropoda; order Stylommatophora; family Oreohelicidae; genus Oreohelix; species Oreohelix idahoensis. The sequence goes on along the minus strand of JAMPIV010019201.1, from coordinate 449,359 downwards.
ATGTATCTCAAACGAATTGAAATATTATGAATTCAAAGTACAAAGTGAAAATAGGAACAAATTGACTTACAGACATATTTTCATATACTTTCGTCGGAATGAGGATTAATCATGACTACATAAAGTGGTATGGAAGGAACATGACGAAATAAGGACAACATATCCTTAGAAGTGAAATTACTTAATTCTATGTATTATTGTGATTAAATAAAATAATGAGAAAAGAATTAATATACATACAGCAACACACAAGTAGATAGTATATTTATGTTAGCTAATTAATTGTTTGATATTATATGCATGTATGAACTTACTTTATCATAATATTTCTATTTATACGTATTCCATATTATTAATTGATAGATTAAGTTAGTTGTAGGTAACTTCTATATTCTTTCCTTACGTACATCTATTATATTCTAATCTGTTAATTTACTATTACTTTCTTTCCATACATTATTAACTATTTCTTAACTTTTCCTTACTTTCCTTACAATTTTTTCCTTCCTTAGCTATTAATTCCTACTTTCTTTCACTTAGGTAAAGTTACATTCTATAACATACTTCACACTCTACATTTAGTTAATATTATAGCTCATTAATCTATAGTATAATTTTGATTACTATTTCACACTCTTCTTAATTAAGATAGAATTTTATTCAGAGACATAATTATTTATAGATTAGTCGACATTTTGATAGTTGACATTTCTCTTCGTTGACTTGCCATGTATTTTTTTTTTAGTTGTTGACATGAACTTAAATTTGACTACAACTGTCAACGATGTTACGTGATACGTAGATCGATAATCTGTTAAATTTTTATTTTTTTTCAAATAACTATGAAAAAAAATCTATAGAATAGATTTTTTTTACCCCGTCGGACAGGGGAATGTTACGATGGGCTTTAAGATATTAGCCACTATTGTAGTGAGCTCGGGTAAAAGTTGCACATTTTGGATTTTTAAATAAAATTAATGTATAATATGTTTCCACGATTCACGGTGTTGAAAGCGAAGAGCATAAGTTGCTTAGTTTTTGGATGACGCGTCGCGTTGATAAGCTAGCACGTGACATCATTGTAATTGTACCCTTATTTTGTTAACCTTGGTCCCAGACGGACGCAAGTTTGAAGTCTCCAGTGATAATGATATTTGTGTTAAGAATTTATTTATGAGAATGCACGAGGGTCTGCCTATTTTGATGTGGATACGATTGTACGTCCTATTGAGAAAATGGAGTAAGTTTAGGAATTGGATATAATGGACAGGGAGCAATATTTATGAATAAGTATCCAAAGTCACATTAATCGCATCAGTCAAGTTATTCGTTACCGGATTGCCTATCCACGGAATCACGTGTAAATAACCTGACGGTATGACGACTGAAGGAGGTAAACTAAAGTGACGATTTATTACGTTTTTTCATTGTGATGATGAACTGTATTTTAATGGATTGTTTTGCCGTAATTAAAATGTGTTCGTTGGACTCTGAATACCACGGACTTCTCCAGTTGATTGATGTTGAAGGTTATAAAAATTTGCCCTATCATTCGCGTTTACCATCAAGGCACCATAAGCTCTAAACCTAGAGAGTTATTTACAATCAAAGAGCACAAATCTAAAATGGATAAAATACTAAACTTTGATGTGGAAGCTAACAGAATCCCCACTTAATATATAATAACACTGAAATCAATTTGCACTAAAATGTGGTGGCAACAACAGAGAAGTTTATACCGGCAACGAAGTGAACCAAATATATAAAACACCGGCAACCTCAAGAGGGACCCTCAACCCGCAACAACGCGGAGTTAATAGCAGCCGGTAACAACGTGGGTAACAAAGACAACTACGACTTGTTAAAGAAAGCTTTGCTTGAGCGCTTTGAAATGAATGCGCAAAAGTTTTTGCAACTGTTTCACAACAGCAGAAAGGAGAGCTCTGAAACTTTTCAGCAGTTCTCATCTCGTTTGAAGGGATACTTGACAAAGTGCCTTGAGCTTTCACAGCTTCACTCTACCTATGAAGGTCTTGAGGAATTGGTTATAACCGAACAAATAAAGAACACCTTGTCTGCTGACACCCGGAGATTTTTAGCTGAAGCTTGAAGACATTTTGGAAATGTCGGAGCGAGATCGCAATGCGCTGGCCAATCTGCCGGCCACAAAACGTAAACCGAAAGAAGAGCCTTTTTGAAAGAATAATCTAGACCAATCTTCTCATGCTTCTAACCAAGGTAACCACAGAGAAACTGGACCACAAAACCCCCCTCCTGAAAAGTCTAAGTTCTACAAAAACAAGTACCCCACCAACAGTAAACAGTCTTATAAACCCAACCGTCCTACATGGCAGCGCGGTCAGAAAGGACAAGGGGGTAAAGGCAAAACCCCTGACCACGGGACAAATGATCAGATCAAGTACACAGAGCCTAAACGCATCGGATGCTTGCTAACAGTCTCGCAAGGCCGAATTATTGACAGTGATTCCCAACCTGCAGAGGGAGAGAGACACTCTACGCGAGGTACTGTTATATTGAACGGTTCTCAAACTTTTTGTTTATTTGACACGTGGCTTTCTTATGATTGCATTGTTGCCAGACACCTGATTAAACCCGGTCAAGAGACAGGAGAAACCGTCCAATTTTGTGGAGTTTCTAAGAGTGATGCACCTACAGCGCTTCCCATCGCACTGGTGGAGATCCACTCTGATTTTGTCAATGACGTGATCAAAGCGGCTGTTATGGATGACCCCATCTACCCAGTCATACATGGCGGTAGATACGTGTGTATTGGGAAACCGGAAGAGCCGATTGTGGCAGCAGTAACTACAAGAGGGCAATGCAACAACGAACGGGAGCCTGCGCCTAATTTGTTACCTATGGAACTTAAAGAAGCGCAACAAAAGGACCCTACTTTGGCACCCTGCTTTAGGAAACTGCCCATGGCTAAGGAACCCAGACAGCACGGGGACATTTTTTCTAAGGATGGCGTACTTTATTGCAGAACGGTCAAGCCTGACCAAGATTACAACCAGCTCCTATTACCGAAACAGTACAGAAGCCAAATCCTAGAAATGGGGCACTCTCTTCCCTTCAGCAGACATATGGGACAGAACGCCACAAACCGACGGATAACTACTCATTATTGGTGGCCAGGAGTAAATACTGATATTATCAGGTATGTCAAATCCTGTGCCCAGTGCCAACGTGTACCACCCAAGCAACGGACACTCCCAGTCTCTTTGAGTGAGACGCCAATAGTGGGAACACCATTCAAACAGGTTGTGATCGACATTTTAGGACCCTTAGAAAGGACTAAAAGAAGAAACAGGTATATCCTGACCTTAGTCGATACATGCACTTTATGGGTAGAAGCTATCCCGCTAACACGCGCAGATGCCAAGCATGTCGCAGAAGCCTTCGTGCAGATTTTCACTCGGTTGGGATTCCCTCAACAAGTGTTGACGGATAACGGATCTCCATACTGGAACATGTTGATGGATGAGATCGTTAAGATCTTGAGGGACCAGCACATCTACACTAAGCCTTACACTATGGCCAGAAGTGGGTTAGTAGAACGTGTTAACGGAAACCTCAACTTGATGTTAAGTAAACTGGCACAAGTGAAACCTGAAGATTGGGATCTGTGTATTCCTGCAGCTTTATTTGGCTACAGAGAATCTCCTCAAACTTCCACAGGATTTCCGCCAGCTACGCTTTTATTCGGCAGACCCATTAAGGGCCCGCTCGAAGCATTACTTTGGTCGCTGACAGACCAGAAGGCGAATGAGACAGTTGTCTTAGCAAGTAAATATGTGTCGGATTTAAAGGAAAGATTGAAACTAGGATGGGATCTAGCAACTACCAACCCCCAAAAATGAAGAATTTCATTGAAAATGTCAAATTTTAAATATACATTGCACTGGAAAGTACATTCATTTGCCACATTTCTGTATGTTTATTTTCACTAAAACCTTTGTGGATAATTTTATATAAATTTTTAAAGTATGTCAAGTAAGCGTAATTTTACCTAATTATATATGCAAAATATACAAATTGGTGTATCTTTGCTTCTAATGCATGGATTTTAATTTTCGATATTCATTTCCCTGAAGCAAACAGAATTAAAGTTTTTCAAACATAGTTTCATGTGTAAAAATAATTTTGACTGGCTCATTTTTATTAACCATTAGGTCCTTTGATGGGTCAACCAAATAATAACGTGGCTGAAGGTATTCCAGTAGAGTGGTAGGGTACCTCGTCATACGCAAATAAAGCTGCAGGTAAGAACGAATCACAGGATTCTGGTTTCTCCTGTGCAAGCTTCCGTAAAATTGTAAGTAGAGTCCCGTTATATCTTTCCACTTGTCCATTAAATTGTGGATGATAAAATGTGCGGACGAGTATGTTTTTAAAAATACTAAAAACTTCCACCATCATTTTCCCTCTGAACTGTGAACCATTGTCAGTTAATATCTGATAAGGGTATCCTAATCATGTGATTATTGAGAGCTCAGCCTCTCCTCTCCTACATGTACTGAGTCTGCTGAGGGTAGAGCAATTGCTTCCCCCCACATAGTACATGTCTACCAGAGAAAGGATGTATTTTTTCGGGAACTGACGAAAAGCGAATACGGTCTGATGAAATGAAGAATTTAATTAAAAGTAAGCTGCGAAGTATGAAATAGCCCATGGAATCAATAAAGGAACATACCAGAGAGGATTCCTACATAGCAAGGGGATAGTGAAGTGAGTAAATTTTGTTTTAAAGTGTAATTCCTTCCTTTTTTCTTAATTTTCTCAAAACCTCATTTTTCACACAAATGTGGACACGTTGCCCATGATTTTTCAAAAACTATTAGTGATACAGCAGTAAATAATGTACACATAGTGCTCGAAAAAATGAACTAAAATAAAATATATATGTTAACAAACTACAAAACTGTTAAGAAATAGCTAAGATACCCCCCTTAAAAATTTCAACTATTGTTCGATTGGTATGTTAAAATCTAAAAAAACTCAGATATTAAACCAATCAAAATTATTTTAGTACAAAATCTTTATCATATATTAACAAATGAAACAGTCAAATTTCATAACTCAAGTTATACTCACATTTGAGATATCTTGGAAACAAAATACCCAAAAAAAGCTAAAAATCTGCCCATTTTCCACTGTTTTTTCGCCATAGACTGCAAGTTTTTAGTATATACCTCAATGTTTTGTATTTTTTTCAGTAATTTTGCTTGTATAAATGACCAGATATAGCTATTAACTTATAATTATGTGTTTCTCATTTTGAGGGTTTAACCTCCCCTTGAGCGAGCACGCACAAAGCACGCTAACCGATACAGGAAAGTCGCAAAAGAAAGAGAACTGGAAGCAGGAGAGAAAGTTTTGGTGTTACTCCCTAGCGGAAACAACAAACTGAGGATCGGACGGCAAGGGCCGTTTACCGTCCTGAAAAAAGATTTCTAAGGCTAACTACCAGATCTCTATTCAAGGAAAGGAGAAGGTTTTCCATTTAAATCTGTTAAAGAAATTCTTGGAAAGACCGGTGCCGACCTCCGAACATCTCCTGACGATCGGCAAATCTGACGAAGATGACGATAGTGGCAGGGAAATTCCACTGCGCACACACGAAATCTTTCAAAAATGTCAAAAGCGGCAACGCTCTTTCAAGAGCGCACGGAAGACATTCCAGAGAAAGAAAACTTTGGGAGTAGACTTGAGTAGGAATTGCAGAGAGACGGAGGGGGGAGATGAGAGGGAAGAGGACAGACACCCGGAAGCTACGGATATAGGAAATTTATTTCCATAACGTAGACATGGAGTGCTTCCATAACTTAAAGGGGGGACGTTCTGTCACATAGAGATTTATGATCAATAAATTTTCTATATTCTTTTCTTTTTCTACCCGTGTCCTCTACTCTATTTTCGCTCTTTTATCCTTTTTTCGTTTTTTTCGCATTCGTTCGTTTGCGACAAAATATTATTTTCCCATTCTAACTTTACCGTTTTTTTCTCATACTGGAGACGCAATCTATTACGTAACGTGTCAGTCCCTGCACGAGACGAAATACTGTGAATATTCGTTTTCGTCAGACAAGATGGCCGACATATCGTCTACATTTTCGCCTGACACAGTGTTTCTTCGGCTACGATTCTCGGTGAGGTGTGGAAACTCCTATCTGCACCGCTCAGAAAGCAGACATTTGTCTACACTTTGCATCTGACACGGTACTCTACGGCCAATTCTTGGCGTGAGGTGTGAAGACGCACTGTTGGCAGTTATGGCAGTCGCCGGAGTTAACGTAAGTGTTAAGAGGGGTGGGGAGAGACCGGCGCTATTTCGGGTTTTGAACTTAGCGCGCATCCTTTGCGTGTTTAAGATATTAACCAGAGTTTAAACTTGATCCATTCATTCTTATATTTGCAGTAGACATGATCGCATTCGTTCTAGATACTTATTTATAAGTGAAACTCTTAGTTTCGTTGTGATACCGTAGTTCTGTTTGGTTTATAATATATCTAGTATTTTATGAGTGATTAAGTGTTAAATCGCCTATTATATTTCACTAGTTTCTTTTGTGCAGAAGAAATTAATTTATAAGTTTGTTATATTCTCTAGTGGACGTGTTTCAGTGGAAAAACGAATAAATTATAATTTCGAGCTTAAACTTTAATAAATTTAATTTAACTGCTAAATAATCAGATGAGAATATTTTTTAAAACTAACTAATAACTGCACGGACTCATCATTGAGTATTGACGAAATACGTATGTAATTCTAATTCATGATGATTGATTTAATGAATATAATTTATTTCACGGGAGTTTTAAATGATTTTTTTTTCGTACGCCCGCTAATACTCGAGGCTAAATCTCAGGTTATTATTAATGTCTAACCTGACATTGATTTTACGTGAGTATCCCTTTTTTTCTTGTACAGAGACAGGTGTCCCTCGCCATTCAGGCAGATATTCGCCGATTCCGGAGGTACGCATTAGAGCTGGGTCGGCTCAGGAGCCGCCAATCCCTTGTCGACGACACTCCTTCAAATGTGCTCGCCAGGTCTCGAGTTAATCCAGTACAAATCCCGGTCGACGAAAAATCCTCAAATGCCGTCGCTGGGGTTTGATCATGAATCACCCGGTTGCCAGAGCGGTGTGGTAACCACTACGCTAGCGCGGCTCCATGTTTTAAATGATAAGTCAAGCTCTCCGCTTGCAGTTTATAATGTAAATTATAACCGAGTACATAGTATGTATAAGTATTTTATATGTGGTTTTTCTTCTTTATTCAGTGAAAACTGGGGTAACCCAACTTTGGCAGCGTTTTAGTACAACGGAGTGAAGAAACATTTTTATCTTTAACTACGTGGGTTTACAAGTTAACACCTGCCTGACAGTGCGTGTATCTCCATTAATAGCCATAGAACAATTCTCACTATCGTTTGTTAAAGATTAAATGCTTATACTGTGCCTTTGAGCCAGATCATATTTCTTCACAAACTCTAATGTACATGCAGCCCTGTGGCGAGAAAGAAAATTACAAATCATTAACTATCCGACAGTCTGACAACTGGTGGTGTGAACAATATTATCTTTTTTTGAGAGAATTTACCAACCGGTCATCTTCCTAAATAAGGGAAACCTCGTGATTCTGACACTGTGTGCCCGATCAACACTAATTCTGCCCTGAACTGAGTAAAGCGACCCTAACTTAAAATCTGTAAAGAAAACTATCGCATGAAGAGGACGCTCCCCGGACCCATTGGATGAAACCAAGATCTGCAGAGCTGGAAATCCGCTTCATCAAAAGAGATAGACAGAATTAAACGGGGCGACATATAGTGCGCCAGACGGCGAACACCAGCAAGCTTTTAGGTAAGAACGTGAGCCTGGGTACCCTGATGAAAGAACCAAGTGAAATTAGACTGAGAGATGGTTTTTTTTATGATAACAATTTATTCACCCACTTTGTAATTCCATTTATGCAAATTGTTGCTAAGGTAGGTATATTTTTCCTTAGGATAGATCAGAGTATCAAAGTCTGTTCATACCTTTAAAAGGAAAATCATTAGACTACCGCAGATGTATCCGTGACTCGTTGGGGCTTGTTGCTGTCATTTTCGACGGAGTCATCTGTCAAGTTATTTGCTTATGTTTTTATCATAAGAATAATTGTGTCTTTACCTTGCATTGTCAGGTTGATTAGGGGTTGTCTTCCCTTGTTTGTTCATTCATTGTGTTTGACCTTTAGGGTCAAAGGTAGACAGTTCGGGCGTGGGCCCATGCGCAGGTTTTTTAAGCGCCGAGTGGGGTTACTTCCGTCAGGCCGGGATGTGAGCTGGCTTCGGAGGGACGAACGTCCATTGTGTTTTTCGGGGAAAAATCTTCGAAGTGACTGCGTTGGCAGTTCTCCCCAGTGATTCTCTGTACGTCGGAATGACGACAGAGTTCGTTATTATGTTCTGAGGATTCTGTGCAAGGTAACACCGACCTTTTCTACATTATTATGCTTCGGTGGCAGAACATGTGTAAGGTTACCAAGACTGTGAACTACAGCTCACCGATACTACATTACAGAACTTATACATTATGCTCAAGATAGCAATGTAAGATTATTTGTCTTTAAACGAACCAAAGTCCAGCGACAACGCTATATTGTGGAAACCGCAGATTGGCGGTATATTTATATCTACATAAGCATTACTGCAGGGTTGATGTTAACCTGCTTAAAAGAAGTACACAGGTGACGTCATAACGAGGCCTGTGTTAAGGCTAATATACTACAGCCTGATAATGTGCAATTGGCGGGGAGTGCCAAGTTGTACCTGTATGTCAAAGTGATTAAGGTATCTGACGCGTTTAGTCAGAGATACCAGGGCGGCACTACGAACTGTCATTATTGAAGAACATTGTATTGACCATGCACGAATATTCAAATGTTTACCAGCCTTTTGAATGCCTGATGTATACCTAACGATTTCCGGTCAGCATGACCTTGTTTACACTGACTGTTCCTGTTGATGCTATGTGTGTTGTCGTCAATAAATGTTTTAAAACGTGCCTGCAGTGTCCAAGCATCCTTGACTACTGCATGTGAGTGTATGGGTTGCAGTGTCTACATATATGCGAGCCTAAACACATTCGCGCCTTCATTCGCAACCACACTCAGTTCATCATACGCCAGCACTACACACCTAACAACATGTATACTGTCTTGGGCCAGTGATCACCTCAACCAGAGAAAAAGACAGTTACAGGGCTATCATTTTTTTCTTCCAACAGGACTGTGGGCTATCCAGCGGGAGAAAAGATCATAACTGGGGGGGGGGGGGCGGCGGGGGTCTATCATTCTTGTTGCAATTCATTGACTTTATGCCTATGTGTATATGCTTTTGGTGTAATTTTATATGTTGTGATGTAGGTTTATTATGATAATTAAACTGTACATAAAGTTAATCAGCGTGTCGGTCAGCTCGTTCCAACTATCTATATAATCATTGTTATAGTTTTCCCACGTCTGTGTATCTAACTGTCGTCACTTGTATGTGCGTACACGTGAGTGGATATATATGTATACTAGTCACAAAAAGCAGGGGATATTTTAAGATGGTATGTATTATTTTACAAAAGAGTGGATTTCGTATTTCAATGGTTGTATGGACATATCGAGCACGCTCTTCTCCACTCTCACGTGCAATATCATGTTAACCTGGCGACTCGTGATGAGTAAGCCAATCCTAAGAACAGAGGTGGGGCCCATCCGTAAAGTTCACACGTTATTCTTTTTTTTTTAAATGCGTGTATCTCGGGTTTGATGAACACTACTCACCATGGACAGGTATAAAAAGACTCTGCAACAGATACAATTTCTTTTCTTCGTCACGGAACGTTTGACAGAACAGCAGAGATGGTTAGGCATAGGCATGTTGCAAACCGGAAGTCGGCAAGTGGATGTTGCTCGGAACCTCAATGTTTCACAGTCAGTTGTCAGCAGACTGTGGAACAGGTATCAAAATTTCCGCACAGTGGCTGATCTGCCTCGGACTGGCCGCCCAAGAGTCACTACACGCCGCCAAGATCCACTTCTTGTTACTCAGGCCCTCAGAACTCGGACTCTAAATGCTACTCAACTTCAGCAACCCCTTCAACAGACCACTGGGACCCGGGTCTCAACTCAGACAGTACGAAACCGTTTGCACCAAGTGCAACTGGCCTCACGCAGACCGTTTGTAGCTTTGCCCATGTCACCACAACACAGGCGAGCAAGAATGGATTGGTGCCAACGTTATCATCATTGGACCAATCAACAGTGGGCATCAGTGAGGTTTTCTGATGAGTCCCGTTTCGTTTTGGATTTTCATGATCGTCAAATACGTGTCTGGCGACGGCGAGGTGAACGTTACCAGCCTCCTGCAACTGTTGCACACAACCGTTATGGAGGTGGCAGCGTAATGGTGTGGGCAGGCATCTGTATGAATGACAGGACCGACCTTCACATATGCCAGGTCAATATCACAGGGCTCTACTCATTTTTCACCCCTATGTCGAACTGCGTCAGTGCCATCCCATAGACTCGTTTCTTTATAATAAAACACAAGAACTCTTAGAACTTCAAGTCCGGCGATAACACTAGTCAACAAATTTTCAAAAGTTATTTGTACCAGAAATTAAATATACCATTTCTTATTGATTTTGACATGCTGATTTCAAATATCATAATAAAATTCACCAATTGGCTCTGGGTTTTTTTTTTTAAATGATGAATTTACATTACAGTAATACAAATAATGTATGCTTGTTTAATTCTCTGGGGTGAACAGCTAGTCTTTCTACTTTAGCATTATACAAATTGTGGTTACATACTCAATTAATTGATATTTCAACATAAAATGATAGAAAAAATAAAAACATTATTTAAATTTCACATATCATGTTTTAAAAAGGCACATTTGAACCCAACAGTACTTGGTGTATCCACCCTGTAGTCCAAGCAAAAGAGTGACCACTTTTAAGTCACCGCAAAGTGACCAATGATGATGATCGTAGTTTATACACTTCAAAAGCTGCTTAATGTTTTCATAAGTTTCTTTCATATGAACTGCGTGACCAACTGGAATTGACGGTAACACATTACCATTATTCAACAAAACAGCTATAAGACTCGTCTTGGATGAATCAATGAAAAGCCTCCACTCTTCCGGTATGTAATTGATTTTGAGGGCTGCCATTAAACCAGAAATGTTGTGGCACGCAGAAAGGTCACCCTCTTTGAAAAAGAATGTAATAAGCGGCTTCTGGCGGTTCCTATACACAGAAATTGTAACATCTTCTGCCAGGAGATTCCACTGTTACAATCTGGAACCCAAAAGCTCCGCCTTGTTCTTCGATAAATTCAGATCTCTTACAAGATCATTCAGTTCACCTTGGGTTATTAAGTGTGGTTTAGTGGATGCAGTTTGCTCAAAATCTTAGTCGCTTGAGGTTGATGGTTCAGGACCACCAATGTCCTCTTCTTCATCAGTGGAAGCAGCTGAAAATGATTCTGGCATTTTGGGAACTGGTAGGTCATCGCCAAGTGGTACCTGACGTATTGCAGAGTGGATGTTTGGAAATTCCAGAGTCCATTTTTTTCTTCTTTGATATACCTTTCCCAATTGGAGGGACCATGCACAAGTAACAGTTGTTGAGATGATCAGTGGGCTCTCTCCAAATCATTGGGACTGCAAAAGGCATAGCTTGCCTTTTGCCAGTCAACCACAGTTTAAGATGTGCTGCACATGTATTGCAGCATATGTGTGGCGCCCAGCTCTTATCTTGATCTCCTATTCTGCAGCCAACATACAAACTGTACACCTTCTTAATCACTTTAGTTATATTTCGTTTTTGTGATAGAAATGTCACCTCACCACATATATAACAGAAATTATTAGCACTGTTCACACATGTCGTAGGCATTTCTAACTACGATACTTTTGATAAGGACAAATGCACTAACTAATCAAAATTTTATCAGAGGTAAGATATTTATACACAAAGGTGATGTAATCATAGGTAGGATTGCATCATCAACTTCTAGTTACATTTTTATTGGTCATTAGAAAAAATTATGCATTTGCCCACAACAGTTGCGTCATATATATATATATATATATATATATATATATATATATATATATATATATATATATATATATATATATATATATATATATATATATATAGAATACATTGACCGTAATTAAATAAACTAGTAGCATATATCTTGAAAACTAGAGCCAATCAACATTTTTTAATGTCATTTTAGTTTTCAGCACACCAAAATTAGTTAAGATCAGCTATTTTCATTTCTGGTACATTTTGGTTGTTGACTAGTGTAAGCGGGAATATTTGCTCTCAGTGAAACCTCGCATTATCTGGGGCGAGACATAGAAGGACTAGACAGTTTTCACATGTAAAGAGTTTATTTACTGTGTATATCATGCTATGGATTGTCTGATGCTGAAATCGGTAAGTGTGTGGTGTATATGTGTGTGGATCCTCACAGAGTGTATGAACGACAGGAGATTTATTTTTGCAGAAACCATTTGTCAACTGCCTACCGGGTAATACGTTTTTCTGTATACCCGGCATTGTTCCTTTAAGTGGGATAATTTGTTAACTCTGTTTCATCCCCCCCCCCCCCTTTTTTTTCTTTGCTTAGTAAAGGGAAGACACAATTGGGATAACAGTATTTTTGTCTACCACCATACCTAATATTGTAACACCTCTTTCAGAGTAATTAACTTCATTGTTAGGTTACATTACCTATGTTCCTGATAACTATCTATCTTGGGACTGGGTTTACCTTTGTCTAATAAGCGGAAAGGGCTTAGTCGATACCAATCTTCTTTAACCCCATCCTCACCTTGTTAATTGTATTTTCTGTACTTATGATAATTTTTATGTAACCTGTTGGATGTTGTGATTGAGTTTAAATGCTAATAAACAGCATAAACATACATAGTACTGTGTTGGACTACCAAGGCCCAAATCCCCCATATTTGTTTAAGATAGTTGTATCCACGTCGTCTGTGTGTCTGAAGCACCAAATCGGTGTGAGCGCAGATGTGTGTCTGGAAAACTGGCAAATAATTGTTTGACCAGGAGAGTGGAAGAGAAGATTGAGAGAAACGATTTGTCGTAAATAAGTCTGTCTTTACTCTCCTCCAGCACTCTGTGGAGCATCATATTTACTCGCTAACCTTTTCCTATCACTGAGCCTTTCATCATCATTCTACACTCTAAACCGGACTACTATTTCTAAGACTCTTTCTCTCAAAATAAATTTACGACAATATTTGGCTGGCTCGCCGGGATAAAGATATTTTGAGTCTGATCTAAGTCTGGGTCTAACTAGATAGAGTGTGAGTGATCTGTTTTTGTGATTTAGGGAAAAAATAATAATTAATTACACCCCTAGACAACGCCTTTTAGTATTTGGGTCATCCACACAGCATACTTACAGGTTGTTTTCTTTCCACAGCAGTAGAAAGTACGGATAATCATAAATTCAGGTAGCTAAATTATCCTCTGGCGGAGTAAATTAAATTTTTTTCTTTATAAGATTTGCTGGGATCGCGAGACTGGTTTTACAGTCACTAAAGTTTTTTGAAGCGTTTGAGTTGAGCTAAACTAAAGACGGATTGTTCTGATTTTTAAAAATTAAGTTAACTACGTCTCATCTCATAATTGACTTCAGGGACGGAGTTTGTTGTTAGAGAATTAAAATTTTCGGGGAAATTTTTTAAAAATTTTTTTCCCTTTTAAATTTTTTAATATAAATCTTTCTCTACTGTTAGTAATAGTAGATTTTTTTCTAGTGTAACTTGCCAATTAATTGGCATAGTTGCTTGCGTTAAAAGTCTTAAGTGACAATAATAGCGGCGATAAGTTAACACACGAGGTCATTAAGTAAATTGTTTTTTACTTTCGGTTTTTCTCGTAGCGGCTTTGATTTTTTTTTCCCTTCTTGTTTTTTCGTGCTATTCTCTAGTCATACTACATCTTATTCTTTAACAATGGCAGAAAGGATAAAGATGAGATCCATCCTGAGGCTGGAAGCGAAAGAGGCAGGACTAGACACAGAAGCTGCGAACCTGTTTATCAACCAGGAGCTGGAAATATATGACGCGGAGCAACACAGAGCAGAAGCAGACAGGAAGGAAGAGAAACAAAGAACAGAAGAACGCCTATTGGAGCAAAAGAAAATTGAGGCAGAGAACAAGAAAATTGAGACAGAAATAGAAGCCCGCAGGGAAAGAGAGAAGGAGAGACAACGTGAGGAGAGAGACAGGGAAAGACAGCATGAACTGGCGCTTAAGGCTTTAGAGAGTCGGGGCGCCTCTACTTCGAATAACGGAAAGCCGTCTTCGCCCCAGTCAATGGATCTCTCCAGCACTCAGTCTGCCCAATTAACGGCGATGTCTTTTGCTTTAGAATCTTTTCCTAGCCCTAATGAAAAAATTGACAGCTACCTAGAAAAATTCGAAAGGCTCGCGAATCTGTATGGGTTAGAGAGTTCCCGCTGGGCACTTAAGCTCTCAACGTCACTAAAAGCTAATGCTTATGACGTATACACAAAGCTGGGATCGAACCAACATGATTACGACATGCTAAAAAAGGCCTTGCTAGAACGGTTTGAGATGACCGCACTAAAAATTCCTGCAAATATTCAGGAACAGCCGAAAAGAGAGCACGGAAACATTTTCACAGTTCTCTTCACGTCTCACGGGCTATTTGACAAAATGCATCGAATTATCGGACCTACCTCTTACATATGAGGGACTCCTTGAACTTGTTCTTGTGGAGCAGATAAAGTCAACTTTGTCAAACGAAACCCGTAGATTTTTGGCGGAACAGGGCACAGTCAGACTTGAGGATATCCTCAATAAGGCCGAACGCTATACCAATGCAATGGCCGAACTTCCCAGCACTAAACGTAAACCCACAGATGAGCCATCTCGAAAACAAAATCTAGAGCAGTCATCCTATTCTTCTAATTCCTCTCAGAATTATAACCAACGAGAAAATAATACCCAGAGACCTCCCCAGGAAAAATCGAAATTCTACAAAACCTGATACCCCCCCAACAACAATTCTGATCAACCCACCAAGCCTATGTGGCAGCGCGGCCACCAAGGTCAAGGAAAAGGAAAGACCCCTACCCCAGGAACGTCTGATCAGGGCAAACAAACCGGTCCTAACCGCGTTGGATGTTTTCATACAGCCTCGAAAGGTAGAGTCAATGTCAGTGAATTTCAACCTGAGGGGGACCGACCCTCAACTTGAGGAACTGTAATTTTGAATGGTACCTCAACTACTTGTCTCTTTGACACTGGACTAAGCTTCAGTTGTATTGTCGCTAGGCACCTAGTCAAACCCGGTCAGGAGACAGAGGAAACCGTCAAACTTAGTGGAGTTTTTAAGAGTGATGCGCCCAGGATGCTTCCTATCGCACTGGTAGAAATACACTCTGATTTTGTCAGAGGAGTTATTAAAGCAGCCATTATGGATGATCCTATCTACCCAGTTATCCTGGGATGTAGATATGTGTTTATTGGGAGACCAAAGGAGCCGATTGTGGCAGCGGTAACCACAAGAGGGCAAGCCAAGAAGGAGAGGGAGCCTGCGCCAAATTTGTTGCTGAATGAACTGAAGGAGGCGCAACAAAAGGACCCTACTCTGGAGCCCTGCTTTAAAAAACTGCCCATGGCTAAGGACCCCAGACACAACGGAGACATCTTTTCTAAGGACGGCGTATTGTATCGTAGAACGGGCAACCCGGACACGGGGAATAACCAGGTCTTAGTACCGACGCAGTACAGAAGCCAGATCTTAGAGATGGGGCACTCTCTTTCCTTTAGCGGACATATGGGACAAAACGCCACTATTCAGCGAATAAAAAACCACTATTGGTGGCCAGGAATGAACTCTGACATTACCAGGTATGTGAAATCCTGCGCCCAGTGCCAACGGGTAGCACCAAAGCACTTGACATCCCCAGTACCTATGGGGCAAATGCCAATAATGGGTACTCCGTTTGAACGGGTTGCTGTCGACATCATTGGACCCCTGGAAAGGACCAAAAGAAGGAACAGGTTCATCCTGACCTTAGTCGACACTTGCACAATGTGGGCCGAAGCTGTACCGCTACCATGCATAAATTCCAAGCATGTCGCAGAAGCCCTCGTGCAAATCTTTACACGGTTGGGATTCCCTCAACAAGTTTTGACGGACAATGGATCCCAATTCCGTAGCCTGTTAATGGAGGAGATCTTTAAGATCTTGAGGGCCAAACATATCCACACCAGTCCCTACCATCCGGCCGGAAATGGGCTCGTGGAACGTTTTAACGGCACCCTCACCACCATGTTACGTAAGCTGGGTCAGGAGAAACCGGAAGACTGGGACCTATATATATCGGCTGCCTTATTCGCCTACCGAGAGGTTCCTCAAGCGTCTACGGGATTCGCGCCAGCTACACTTTTATTTGGCAGACCTATTAAGGGGCCACTAGAAGCCTTACTTCGGTCCCTGACAGACCAAAAGGCCGACGAGACAGTCGTCTCTGCAAGCAAGTATGTATCTGAGCTCAAGGAAAGGCTAAAGCTAGGTTGGGATCTAGCTACTACCAACCTTAAGAAAGCCCGCGCTAAACATGCTAAAAGATACAACAAAGCTGCAAAAGAGAGAGAACTACAACCAGGGGAGAAAGTTTTGTTGCTACTTCCAACCGGAAGCAATAAACTTCGCATCGGATGGCAAGGGCCGTTTACCGTCCTTAAAAAGATCTCACGTACCAATTACAAGATCTCCATCAAAGGAAAGGAGAAGGTCTTCCACGTAAATCTACTTAAGAAATATCTGGAGAGACCGGTGCCATCCTCCGAGCATCTCCTGGCTGTCGCCATAGCAACGGAAGACGAGGAAGATGATGATGGTTGCATGGAGTATCCATTGCAACCCACAGAATCCTTTAAAGATGTCAAGTTCGGCGACAATCTCTCACTAGAACAACAAACAGAAACCAGGGCGCTACTAAAACAGTACAGTTCAGTCTTAACGGATGTACCTGGTCGAACAAATCTCATCGAATTTGATATGAAATTAACAAACGAGACCCCTGTTCGAACCAGAGTTTACCCCATCCCTTACGCTAAAGCTGATGCACTTCGCGGAGAAATAGACAAGCTGCGTCAGGCAGGAATTATCAGTGAGTCTACATCTCCTTACAGTTCCAGTGTAGTGCTGTTGCAGAAGCCCAATAAGGAAGTTCGGCTGTGTATAGATTACCGGCTGCTAAACGCTGTTACGGAATTCCAGCCCGAACCTCTCCAAACTGTTTCTTAGTTGTTCACCAAGCTTAGCAAGGCAAAGATTTTCTCCAAGATTGACCTCAGTAAAGGTTACTATCAAATACCAGTCAAGGAGGAAATTAAACCCTTGTTAGCTTTCAGCACTAGTGAAGGACATTACACATCTAATGTGATGCCATTCGGTTTGCATAACGCACCAGGAGTGTTCACCAGGATGATGAGGAAGCTTCTAGAACCTTTGCAAAGTCTCCATATCCATAATTTTATGGATGATATATTAATTGCATCGGAAACCTATGAAGAACATATTGCTACGGTTGCTATGCTCCTCAGGAGACTACAGGAAACTGGTCTCACAGCCAGACCTAGCAAATGTCTCATCGGGTTTGAACAGTTAGACTTCCTTGGGCATACTATTTCTCACGGCTGTTGTTGGCATGTTCAGAAGAACGTGGAGAAAATAGTGGCAGCAAAAAGACCCCAAACGAAGAAAGACGTACGTTCCTTCATATCACTATGTGCATACTATCAGAAGTACATCCATAACTTCAACGGACTAACGGCACCTCTGACTGACCTCACAAAGAAAGGTAGTCCTGGTAAGGTCATTTGGGATCAAAAGTGCGAACACGCGTACAGCACTTTGAAAGGACAGTTGTCTGCATACCCCATTTTGAGGTTGCCTGACCTCAGGAAACCTTTTGTATTACGGGTCAACGCGTCAGGTCAGGGCATCGGGTCAACACTGCTTCAAGCCGATGACAGGGACCCGAACATGCTATTTCCAGTTGTCTATGGCAGTTGGAAATTAAATAAAGCTGAACGGAACTACAGCGTAATCGAAAGAGAATGCCTCGCTCTGATTGACGGTATCAGACGGCATCATGAGTTTCTCTATGGTACATCTTTTACGGTGCAAACAGACCACGCTCCGTTATCCTTTCTTGGTGCCAATAAAGAATTTAACGCAAGGATCATGCGGTGGGCCCTTCTTTTAAGCGTTTATTCTTTCAAAGTGGAATACATTCCGGGATATCAGAATGTCGGGGCGGATTTCCTGAGTAGAAACTGGACTACGGACGAAGAGGAAGAAGTTGAAGATACCAATCACCCAAAAGCTACCGATCAGGGCAGCTTCGTTGTCAGAAATTAAACACGAAAATGTGTTTTCATGTCTCAAAAGAGGGGACGATTGTCACAGACGAACTCAGCTGGCCCTGAATCGTTGTAGCACGACTCTTTGTAGCGACCCCTTCGTTAGCACCAGAGCCCCCGAATATTTTGGTAACTCTTCATCAAACGGGAATTTATTTTCACCTGGACTCATTGCTATGAAACCGTTCCACGCAGATGGCCAACACGTTGGCTGATTAATATGTGGACAGTTTATCTACCGGTCATTCTGGTCATCGCATTGATTTAAGGAAAGATTAAATCACGCCCACGGACATCGCCGGAGCAATGATATGAAGTTATTTTCATTAACTTGGGCAGTGGGGGCGTTGCCTACTTCAAACAGAGAGAGCGGAACAGGATTAAACAGACACGGAAGTGGTTTCAGGAACGTTGAGCGGGAGAGATCAAAGCAGTAGTGGTCCCTGAAACGAACGGGGAAGTTTCTTGCCGGCATTTTCTGCACCTCCATGTTAAGCGCTAAACCGACCGCAGACGGAGCGAACAGGGGAAGATGTCGGATGCAACGAACGGGAAACCAGGGGACGGCATCTCTCTTTAGTCTGTTGGTCAGATCCCTGAAAGTCTCCTGAGATAAAAAAAAGTGTCAACTTTCTCATGCCCCCCTCATCTTTAATTCCATTTTAAATATATACAGACCACTAGAAAGCCAGGCTATCATTCAGTGCCAGAGATTTTTAAGATTCACTAGCTATTTTTAGAAAGTTGCTAGATTCCCATCTGAAATTGGTGGCTACAAATTGGAGTGTTTCTTTTTCTGTGCACGGTATAATATATTTGTTAAAGTGATCAGTGGTCTAGTGCTTTCATTTTATTTCACTGGATTTTGTGTTTATTTAATCTATTTAATTAAACTCATCCCAAAAGTTCCAGTGGTAAATGTAATGATATATCTATTATAACATTTCCAAAAATAATAGATATTTAAATGTTAAAGTAACTTTTAAAGTCGCGAAGGAATTTATAATTAATAAATTTAGTTAAGTCCTATATATATAGATGTGTATCTTAACCATTAGACTCGTGACGTGTTTTCTTAAATACATAATTAAATACGCGAGTGTATATATAATATAGCCTTAACGGTAAATTTATCGCGCGTTAAGAATATTATTTGATTTTTGAAGTATGATTATGATTGTCATGGGTTTTATATCTTTTTCTCCAGAATGATCACCTTTGCGATCCCAGCATTCTTAATAAATCATACAGAGAGTTTCAGACTCGGTTCTTAAAACTTCCAGACAATTTGATGAGACATTTGTTTAAATTTAATCTTGAGGCGGTCCGGTGTTGCCTAGCGGTCATAATTACATGAAAGAAAGCCTATCCAAGAACATTAAAAATATTATCATCAAATTTCAATTTCAATCTGTGAGATAAACTGGAAGATGAACAGTGCCAGTAGCAATAATTTATGTACGGCTCTAAATGTGAGAGAATACCGATTTACCTTACTGTGACCGAGCCTAGTTTTTCCTCACTGGATTAAAAACTTTACCGATCAGTGGCTATCATCACGCACTGAAGGATTATACCATCTCATTTTTCACCCCTATGTCGAACTGCGTCAGTGCCATCCCATAGACTCGTTTCTTTATAATAAAACACAAGAACTCTTAGAACTTCAAGTCCGGCGATAAGCGGGAATATTTGCTCTCAGTGAAACCTCGCATTATCTGGGGCGGGACATAGAAGGACTAGATAGTTTTCACATGTAAAGAGTTTATTTACTGTGTATATCATGCTATGGATTGTCTGATGCTGAAATCGGTAAGTGTGTGGTGTATATGAGTGTGGATCCTCACAGAGTGTATGAACGACAGGAGATTTATTTTTGCAGAAACCATTTGTCAACTGCCTACCGGGTAATACGTTTTTCTGTAAACCCGGCATTGTTCCTTTAAGTGGGATAATTTGTTAACTCTGTTTCATCCCCCCCCCCCCCTTTTTTTTTTCTTTGCTTAGTAAAGGGAAGACACAATTTGGATAACAGTATTTTTGTCTACCACCATACCTAATATTGTAACACCTCTTTCAGAGTAAAAAACTTCATTGTTAGGTTACATTACCTATGTTCCTGATAACTATCTATTTTGGGACTGGGTTTACCTTTGTCTAATAAGCGGGAAGGGCTTAGTCGATACCAATCTTCTTTAACCCCATCCTCACCTTCTTAATTGTATTTTATGTACTTACAATAATTTTTATGTAACCTGTTGGATGTTGTGATTGAGTTTAAATGCTAATAAACAGCATAAACATACATAGTACTGTGTTGGACTACCAAGGCCCAAATCCCCCATATTTGTTTAAGATAGTTGTATCCACGTCGTCTGTGTGTCTGAAGCACCAAATTGGTGTGAGCGCAGATGTGTGTCTGGAAAACTGGCAAATAATTGTTTGACCAGGAGAGTGGAAGAGAAGATTGAGAGAAACGATTTGTCATAAATAAGTCTGTCTTTACTCTCCTCCAGCACTCTGTGGAGCATCATATTTACTCGCTAACATTTTCCTATCACTGAGCCTTTCATCATCTTTCTACACTCTAAACCGGACTACTATTTCTAAGACTCTTTCTCTCAAAATAAATTTACGACATGCATACAAGCTACCAATTTGGAAACAACACCGCTTCCCTGCAGTGCTAGAAAACATTCCAGGTATTGAGAGAAAGAACAGTCAGATTGAAACAAAAAGAATAGTCCTAACCACAAAATACATAGAGAAACATGACTCAAGCAACAACTGGATCCAGATTTATACAGATGGATCAGGAACAAGTTCAACAGAAGATGGAGGTGGAAGAGTCTTTCTGAGCTTAAGCTATGGCACACAAAAAAAGCTGTCAAAGGTAAAATACATACAGGGAAACCCAAAAACATGTAGACAAGAGAATTGGAGACATACGCTAAAATAGGATAATGATGACAAGGAGAGAACTTGAAGTGATGGCACAAGACAAGAGAGCTTTGATTGAATGTCTGTGCTCCATTGGGGGCTGAATGGTAATAATGAAAATCTTGCTGCTTTGTTAGAGACAGTAACACATTATTGTCTTGTATTTTAGTTTTTTTCATCAATCATCATCATGTAGCATGTCCTTTGCAGAACGTCACTCATCACAGCTTGCCTGAAAGACTCTTGATCTCTAGCCAGCCTTCCTCCATTGTCATGTTCAAGGTGTCTTTAATGTCCTGTGTCCACTGTCGTCTTGGTCGGCCCCTGCCTCACCTTCCAGGTACCATACCCTCCATCACTGCTCTTTCTAAACCACTATGACTAATGTGGCCAAAGTATTTCAGTTTCCGGGACATGATATTGTTTATGAGCCAGTTTTCCTCGATGTTCAGGTCGTGTAGGATGTCTATATTTTTCTTCTTCTTGGTCCAAGATATTCTGAGAATTTTTCTGTAACACTTTGCTTCGAAAGATTCAGTTTTTTTCTTTAATGTTTGTGTAATTTTCATCAATCATATCTTTATTTTGTTTAGGGTTATGTATCATAACTTTGTTGTTATTTTTTGTGCGGATGTTGTCTCTTGGCCATTCCCATGTGTTTTAAAAGATGCTTTGGCAAACAAAGGGTTTTCCAGAATGATCTATCTTGTTCTTGTCTATTTGTAAAGCTAGAGAAATCTGTTGTCTCCCATTAAGAAGTCTGAGTCTTACATATAAAAAACAACAGTGTATTTTCTTGCCTTTATCTTATGCCAGTGTGATATCTAATGTCACTGTCATCTTTGTCTTTGTGATGTAAGACTGGCTTCAGTTTCTCAGAGGGTTGTGTCCAGTTGTGTTTTATTGTCCAGTCCAGTTTGCTAATTCTTCTTTGTTCGTCCTGAAAAGGATGTTGGTTGCGTTGTGTCCATTTACAGCGAAGCTGCGATAATTGAACCTTTCGGCCGACATATCCGACTTCAGCACAGCATTTTTTGGAACCGGGTTAGCCTTCCTACTTCGATCCCTACTCTCTCAGCCAGACTGCAGTAATGCACCCTGTTTCCAGGACCACCACTTGGAGGTGGAATCACTTTGCTAATTGATTGAGGTGAGCTTTGTGATGCGGGCTGATTGACTGAGTTGAATTTTTGCGATGGTGGCTCATTGAATTTGAAGACTTTATTTAGTGAGGAGCTTTGGTTGGTAGAGCACTTGCTTCTAGAGGCAAAGTTACTGGCTTCAAAAGTTGGTAGCATTACACTCCAGTCTACCCAGCTGTAAATGGGTACCTGACTCTTCTCTTGAGTTAGGGAAGACTAAAGTCGAGCGAGTGATCCTGTTACTTTCACCTCATAAAGCTGAGACCTGGTACAGTGAAGTTATGTTTCACTCCCCTACGGCATTATTTGATGTGGGATTACCTTTACATATTTGGTATGGGTTAATTCTTCTTCTTTGATCCTTAGCTGCCGACTGTCAAAGTAGTCAGTGGCCATCATGCCTGGTGGCGTTTTGTAGGGTAGCAACAAACTACTACCACTTTACTTGGATGGCATCCGTCCTGCGTGCAATGCCCCAGCTCTGGTTCATTCTTTGCATCTCGGCCTACACAGTTCTCTGCCAAGTTCTTTTTGGTCGGCCTTTCTTTCGCTGTTCTTTGCCATAACTGTTCTTGTGATGGCATCAGGGTCTCTTCTGAGGACGTGGCCAACCCAATTCCAGCGTCTGCCAGTCGAGGTGTTTTCTTTTTCTCTATGAGGTTAGGTTGATAGAAAGGACATTTTTGTGGTGAAGGCTGTTTGAGAGGAGTTTTGATGATAAGGGCTCATTCACTGAGAATTTTGTGTTTTTGATGAGTACTATTTATTTGTGAGGTTTTTTTTTATGAGCACTGCTTGGCTGTGAACATCATTTGTCATGTGGAGTACATGGCTGTGATAATCATTTGTCATATGGAGTGCTTGGCTGTGAATATTACGTGTCATGTGAAATGCTTGGTTATGAACATCGTTTGTCATGTGGACTTCTTGTCTGTGAATATAATTTGTCATGTGGAATGCTTGGCTGTGAATATCATTTGTCACGTGAAGTGCATGGCTGTGAACATCATTGTCATGTGGACTGGCTAATTTTGGTTGGACATACTAGTTTTTTTGACAGATGGAATCATTATTGGATGATGTGAAAAGACATTTTTATAAAATGTTGTACACCTGTATAACTTACATTTTATGAATGCTAAAATTGTTTCCAGAGTTTCATTATGACAGACAGAAAACTAGAGGCAGGTCACTGAGTGCTGTTTTGTCGAGACCAGCGGGTAAAAGTGGGTGAGTATTTTGTTTTTAAGATTGTTTGTAATGCTAATTTGAGATTGTTCTTTGGGAAATACTTGCTTGTTGACTAGGTTTGTCTGATTCTTCTGTTAGTCTTTGTAAACTAGATTGATTGTTTTTTAAATATTGATTTTATCAGGTAAGTTTGTTTGGCTCTGCTATAGGAAATTTGTTGACTAGATTTGCCTCATGTTTGACAGATACTGAAGTATATAACCAATATAGAATTCACTTTCAATAAATAAATAAATAACACACAAAGGTATATTTCAGGCACTCGTGAGAAATAAAGAAGTAGAAGACTAGACAACAGAAAAACAACAGAAGTGATGGGCTTACCAGGAATCGAACCCAGAACCTTCTGAACGACACTACTCCCTAGCTACAGGAGCAAATCATTACTATCAGTTAACTTTGGATATTGGTGATAGAACTGGCTATCAGGAATAGGGAGGATTAAAATTTTGAATAGACTAATTCTGCTGCTTCATGGCAAAGTTAAAATCCTGGTAGCATCACGCTCATCATCCCAGCTGTAAATTTGTACCTAACTCTGTCTTGACTTAGAAAAGGCAAAGGCAGTAGAGGAAGGGGACCGGTTGCTCCATCTCATAAAAGTGGACCTAGTATAGTGGAGTCTCTCTCGACATTTCGTTCTTCTATAGTAGTATCTGTTATGGCATAAAACGTAAGACCAGCAGGGATGGACGTATGAGAGGACGCATCCGCCATGAATACAACCAGTGCGCAACGGGAACAATTAGCATTCATACCCTTCGACATTTGCTGAGGGAGACTGAGCACCTATGGGTTTGCCTGCAGTGCAATGACGTCGATTCTGATTAACAGTAACAATCTGTTATGGGACTACCTTAACTCTTACCTTCGCGTCTTTCGCAAGATAGTCATGATATTATTTTTAAAAATAAGTGAATGCGGAGTTAAAAATATATTTACAAAGAAAAGTGAACTGTAAATGCAATGATGAGAATTTTGATTTATTGAGGATGATTGCTTGCAGAGTGCTGTTTTAATATACGATATTAGTTGTCTCCTCACTTTTTTCCTTTTCTATCATCTCTCCAGAGTTACTCCCCTGTCAGTGACTACTCCAACCATGAGAACTTTCAAATCCCCCTACAAGAAAACCAAGATTGATGATAATGATTCAGCAGCAACAACCAGCAATGTTAGCACCACCAGCAGCAACAACAGTAAAAATGCCACCTCCAGATCGTCATTTGTCTCACCAGCTCCAAAGTTGCCATCAGCACCATCTGTAAAGTTCCATCATGTGATGCCTGACAAGAAGGCACCAGTGTTTGTACATAGAAAACAACAAAGCTACTTGAAATTCAGGAATTCTCACCCTGAAGATCTGGTATCAACAGATCTAGCTGGAGAACTGGAAGATGTAAAAGAAAACAGACTACTTTGTCAGGACTTTGATCTGGAAAGATTTCCAAGCACTGATGATGTGATTAGCAGCAAGGTACTGAACAACCTTTACAACCAGACCCCTCTGCCAGGATAGATCCCACAAGCCTCACCGCTGACAAGTGTTCTTTTAGTGGACAAAAACAAATACCCCTGAAGCCAGCATGTGATCCTAATCTACTTCCAGACAGCCATATCTCTGATAATATCCTCACTGATTTAACAATAGAAGAAGCCCGAATGAAACAAGAGAAAGTCATTAGAAACAAAAAGAAATGTAGAGTTCGCCCTCTTTGTGGTCGCTGGTTAGAGTTTAGGAAACGGAAGGAGGCGCTTACAAATTTCCTGTCTCTAGGAATGACACCAACGACGGGCTTGACAAAAGATGAGGTATGGAAAATGCATTGTGAAACAGGTCTTATAAATGTTGTCTGTTTCTTGTTTAATTATTTATAAAATAGCCAGAAGTTCAGAAGTGTGTCATATCTGTTTAAAATGACATGACATGAGCCATATCTGTGTAAAATGACATGACATGAGTCATATCTGTGTAAAATGACATGACATGAGCTATATCTGTAAAATGACATGACGAGCCATATCTGTGTAAAATAACGCGAGCCATATCTATGTAAAATGACATGACATGAGCCATATCTGTGCAAAATGACATGACATGAGCCATATCTGTGTAAAATGACATGAGTCATCTGTGTAAAATGACATGACATGGCCATATCTATGTAAAATGACATGACATGAGACGGGTCTGTGTAAAATGACATGACATGAGCCATTTCTGTGTAAAATGACATGACATGAGTTATATCTGTGTAAAATGACATGACATGAGCCATATCTGTGTAAAATGACGTGACATGAGTCATATCTGTGTAAAATGACATGACATGAGCCATATCTGTGTAAAATGACATGATATGAGCTGTATCTGTACATTATCAAAAATGACTTGCTTCCTACTTGTGTATTACCAAAAATGTCATTTTTGGTAATACACAAGTAGGAAGCAAGTCATTTTTCTGTATTGTCAGAAATGACATGACATGAGTCCTATCTGTGTCTAGATTACTGTATTCTTCGAAGAAAAAAATCTTTAAAATAAAACTTATTTGTTGAGACAGCTTAAAATTTTGCAGTTATGGCATTTTATTTTATGTCAAACTTTAAACGGCAGCATCTTTTTTCATAAAAATGGCGGGCTCGCCTTGTTGTACAGAAGGCCTCATATATGGGAACTCACATGTATAATTTCATTCCTGTCAGACTCATCTTCACGTCTGTCATTTTCACTACTAATATCTGGCACTGAAGCGTGATTTTTAATTTTAAAAATTTTTATCATTATT
The DNA here is from genome assembly GCA_024509875.1 of Oreohelix idahoensis. Classification (NCBI taxonomy): domain Eukaryota; kingdom Metazoa; phylum Mollusca; class Gastropoda; order Stylommatophora; family Oreohelicidae; genus Oreohelix; species Oreohelix idahoensis. Next base: position 422,714 of record JAMPIV010019201.1, on the reverse strand, counting down.
TTATAAAAAAACTTAACTATTACCTGTAATTTAAATATTTATTTGTTCCATTAAGTTTTCATTCATTTAATTCCAGGACCTCTTTATTTGTTTGCCTGTGTTTTGATGATATGTAGTTAGTATTTCAATGTTCTCAGTTTCTTATCTTGCATTACTTGCTTAGTGTCCATGATCTTACACTGCACAATAATGAAGACTGCATAATGTCTAGTGATTCTAACAGTTTTTTTCTTACTTACTTACTTAGTCGTTCCTCTTCTACCGTGAGGTGAAGAGATTTGGAAGAGAGAGCGACATACTATCCTGTCAGCTGTTTTCCTCCTGGCCTGGTTCCATTCTAGTCCTCGGTCCTTCAAAGATTGTCTAATGTTGTCTTCCCAGCAAACTCTGGGTCATCCTGGAGGTCTGGATCCTTGGCTCTTAGTTTCCCTGCTGGTCGTGGCAGCTGATCTTCTCCCATTCTGCAGACATGGCCATTGTTTTTTTCTGTGTCACTTATTTGCAGAATAATAGAGTAGAGCACTACATGTCATAGACAAAAGAGTTATTCAGTTTTAGTTGTGTAACTTGTTTAGTCTGTAGGAGTCTCTGAGGAGACGAGGAAGGAATAGGACTACCTGTTCCCTTAGGCATGTCATACGAGGTGACTAATATGAGACTAGCAAGTTCATCATGTAACATAGATTGCTTCAGAAACCACTGCTGCAGAAGCATGTGCTTTGATGCAGGTAGTGGTGGCTGACATGATGGTGATAAACATCTTTCTTCTTCTTTGATACTTAGCCGCCGACTGTCAGAGCAGTCAGTGGCCATCATGCCTGGTGGCGTCTTGTAGGGCAGCAACAAACTGCTTCCACTTTGTTTGGTCAGCGGCCATCCTTCATATAGCGCCCCACTTAGTACATCTTTATTTGTTCACTTTTTCACATATATTCTTGCTTAGCACTTTCAACTCACATGAGCTCTCTGTGCCAGTTTTTAATGCTGTCACTGCTTTTTTCTTCTTTGAATTAAAAACACAACAAAAATTGTAGCTTCGGAATTATGGAGTATCAAACTCAACTCTGGAGGTTAGTTGTGCAAACGCCAGCCATTTCCGCTTTGACCTGCGCCGTTTCTACCCTGTCCTGAAGTCAGCCATACTGGTTGGAGACGGGGCTCTTCTACTGTCAGATGCACATGGATTTGCTGGTACGGAGGATTTTTACAGGTGAGAATTTGAATTAAGAAAACTTATTTACCCTTCAATAAACACAATAAAGATAACAAAGACCTGAGAATAATAAAGAACATATAGTGACAACAAGCAGCAACCCCAATCTAAATAGAAATGTTTCAGTAGATAAGTGATGTGTGCTGTCACCTGATTTGTTCAATCTGTACAGAGGAAATATGATTCATAGAGGGCATGCTACGATAATAATAATAATAAATTCTTTAAGCACCAAACACGGCGCATAAGGCAGAAACGAGTGCTCTCCAGGTTGTTCGTTGTGACGCCACTCCTCTTAGCTCTTGTACATTATTTAATCCCAACGTTCTTCCTTCTCTTATTATTGTTCTTCTGAGTGTTTCTTTTGGTCTTCCTTTTTTCCTCGTACCCTCAGGAACCCAAGTGAGCGCCTGTAGTGGTATTCTGTTGTTTTGCATTCGTAGGACATGACCAATATATGACCATCGTCTTTTCCTTATATAGTCGGAGACATATTTCTGCTTAGAGTCTTCTCTTATTTGTCGATTAGTCTTGAATTCTTTCCAACTGATGTTCATGAGTTTTCTAAGACATTTGTTCTCGAATGTATTCAGCTTGTTCTCCAATGATTTTGTGATTTTCCAACTTTCACAGCCGTATGTTAACACCGAGATAACATTCGAATTAAACAGACGAAGCTTGGTATGTATATTCAGTGATCGTAATTTCCAAATGTTAGATAATCTATTGAAGGCGCTAGCTGCCAAAGCAATTCTAGTATGAATTTCTCTTGTTGTGTCACCATCCTGAGTCATTTTACTGCCTAAATAATTGAAACTTTCAACTTTCTGTAGTTTTTCCCCGTTCAGGATGATATCGAAGGTCTCGTTAGAAAAGTTCATAACTTTAGTTTTAGAGGCATTTATTTGGAGACCTATTTTAACCGAGAGATGACACAGATTATTTACTGCTTCTTGGGCCTGTCTGGGTGTTGGACTTAAGAATGCTAAATCATCTGCAAAATCGAGGTATTCCAGGGACTTTCCATCTGTCCATTTTATACCTAATTGTTTGTTGTGGGTATAGTTTTTCATAACCCAATCAATAGCTATTCCAAAAAGTAGTGGTGACATAATACAGCCTTGTTTCACCCCTGTGTCTACTGTAAACCATTCTGTATTCCCTTTATTTGTTCTAACACAACATCTTGCATTGTCATATAGCGCTTTTATTACATTCACATATTTTGTTGGACAATGGTGGACATATTATAATCAACTTGAGATCTGCTGGTGTACTTTTCTTCTTCAAGTACCATGTCTGGTCGCATAGGTGATCATGTCTCTCTTAAACTTCATGTCTCCAGTACTGTTTATTAGTTTGTTTGTGGACTTCTTTCTATGCCATGATGTCAAACTGTCCTGTATCTTCTCTCTTTGTCATCTCTTTTTCCCTGGGTTTTTTCTGCTAATGATACAGTGTTAAGGGCATGCACTACAGTGAAAACTAACTTTTGTTCTAATAACATTTTCAAACTTTTTATGTGCTCAATAGACACAGTGTATGTCCATCAACCAAATTCTACAGTTTATTTTGTTAAAAAACATGTGGTTACCATGGTAACAAAAAAAAAACATCCACCATATTGGATTTTCACCAATTTTCTAGAGCAAAAATCATGTTTCCCATTGACCAAACTTTATCAAATTGCACACACATGTTGTGACTGACAATTAAAACAATTTTACACATGCTATTTTTGATAAGTTTAAAATTCTATTTTTAATGATTTAAAAAAAGAAAAAAAACTATATTTGTATGAACAAAATAAAAAAAAATTATTTAAAAAAACGTATCAAAGCAAATTACGAAAATATCAAAAAAGGCATGTGACAATTTAAAGGTATATATGTGTACTACATGCATGCTAAATTTCAGACTGATCTGTTAGATAGTTTGTTAGTAATAAAAAATTTTGTTAATAAAACGTTAGTTTTAAGAAAAATGCAATTTACTCACCGAGTGCCTTGTCTTGTCCAATATACTCCATTCTGGGGGGCTGAATGTGTTTAAAATTGTCCAGTACTATATGCTGCACCTCCTTCAGCTTCCTGCAGCTCGTCCTCTTGACTTTGTCTTGCCTCTTGCCTAATTTGTCTTCTTTTTACAAGTTTGTCAGCCTCATTGTTTCTGGCTGTTGGCCAGACGTTTCCTTAATTGCACCTGTCCAAGGCGTTTCGTGTTTGTTCCAGATGCTTGACCATACAGCTTTTTTATTTCTGCACTGGCTGATAGGCCAAAGGTGAACTCTCCAACGGCCACAAGGACACTGAATTTGACCTTTTTTAATGAATTTTATGGAGCAGGTTGTAGTCTAGCGGAGTATGAACTTTGGTCTCGTGTGGTCCGGCAGCTTCTCCTTTGGCGATGGAAGCCTGATAGAAACACCAGGAGTCTTTGCCTGGTGGACACAAATTATGTTGGGGTTTGCCGTTTGTCGAATACCCATGGTAGAGAGAAGCTTGTTTCATCTCTGGGGCTGTACTATGCTTTCGGATGGCCCTGGTGTAGTAAATACGCAATTTTCGTATGGCATTTTGGGTTAGACGACCACGGCCATTTCCCCCAAGGGGGACTTTTTGTTTCCTGCAGTCAGTAATGAGTGTCCTCAGTGCAGCGCCTAATCACTTTGCAACATGGTTGACGCACTCTTCTTTGGTTATGTCAACTTCTGGTCCATACGGTTTGATGTCGCAGAGTCTGTTGTAGGCCTTGGAATCGCCATCTGATAGCAAAACAGTGTATCATAGCTTGTGATTTGCCACTGAACGAAGAAAGAGAACTTCACAGGCTTTTACCTCCATCATTCCAAATGACCCTTCGTAATTACGGCAGCAGTCCTTCTGATGCTCTGCTTTCCATTTTTCACATTTGTCAGTCAGATTGAAGGAAGACATAACATGCGTATTGATGACCATGCCAGTCAAGATGTCAATAACACTGCCAACACCTGTCAGTGACTTATGACCTCTAGTAAGCCATGTTGCATCATAGCTGACAGCGATGTCAATGACTTCTGTTTTATTAATGGTACGATGCTGACTCTTAGCATGCTCAGCTCATATGATGCTGACGGCACATTGAAATACTGTAGAGTGCATGGTATCCAAATGATCAAAAATTTGATCTGCATATTTATGAAATGTTTCTGCTACAGGCCAGGGAGGTCTAGGTTCTCACAGAAGAGATTGAACGTAGATGGGCCCATTCCAGACATGAGGGCACCAAGAACAGCAGATTTGTTGATTGCATGTCCCCGAGGGCCGCGGCCTTCTGGTTTCCTCTCGGATGTGTACGTTCTAGAAATTGCTTTTTCACATGTGTGACACACAACTTCCAGGAAGAGAGAAACCCTTTGACTTGGTGTTGTCAGTTCTTGTTTGCAATGTGCTTTGCTTACACACATTGCAACACATATTTTTAAGAAGGTTGTTGAAGAAAGAAATGTCCACAATGGTTCTGTACGTAGGTTTAGGTTGGGTGCAGACAGTATTATGAGATGCAACATTCTTGCTCGTGCTCAAGTTAATTTTTATATCAGATCGACTTGGGCCAGTGGTGAACGGCACTACTGGATCAGCAATTTGAACTATAGGCCTATCGGATACTGGTATGCAGAAATTCCATGTTGAGACTACATCAGTTTGCTTATCATTCACCGCTGATTCTGTCTTACCATTACCATTGCTAGAAATTATATACTATCGATACGATCTTGCAGCAGAAATTTGCTTTGATCTTTTACCTATTCTTCCCATTTTGAAGTAATAGAACACAATTCACTGAAATTTAAACAAGAGAAAAATATCGAATGCCACGTTCCATGCAGCAAACAATTAATTTGTTTACCGGCGGAAGAAGCTGTTGTTATCTTCCACATTTGCGCATGCAGCCAAAATGTTGTTATGACCAATCAAAACAGGTGTTTATGAATGCGTCTTGAATGAGTCAGGAATGAGGGAATGAGGTAACCACGTGACCACTCCTTATAAGGAAGTTAGCGTAAAATTACGTAAAATTTCAAACCCACATTACTCAGAGCTAAGAGAAAAAAATGTTTCGAATTTGCTATATTACGACAGACAACAAAATTCCCTTTTTATCGATACCACAAAGTCCACGATATGGACAGCGTAACTAAGGTATTATTGAACAACAAATCTTGCATTTTCGGCACAAATTTGCAAATCATAGCTTGGGGGTAGTACAGAAAATATGCTTTTTGATACATCAAATGCATTTTTTATGTCATAAAACCTTGCTCAATCGATTCCTCGATGATTATTTAATAAAATAAGCTCAAAAGTAAAAAATCAATATTTTGTAAGTAAAACCCAGTTCTCACTGCTGTCCATGCCCTTAAAAGGAACGTTCAAAAAAACATTCCAGGTGCAGCTGGGTAATATTATATGTGTCTTTAAACCAGGCACATCTGATTTCAGTAAGCATTTTTATTCAGGTTTTCTTTCCTTAGCCTTTGGCTGCCCCAACGTACCAACAAGACAGCAAGTGGTTTGAAGTCAAGAGTTTTCCTTCTAGATCAATTTTCATCCAAGGCTTACGAGCTTCATCTACCTGGAGCATTCTGTTTTTAGGGTCCCAGTGATTTGCCCACACCCCTTCTGCTGATTGTTAAAACAGTTGTAAAAAGGTCAGGTAGCTGGGTGTTTGCTGTCAATGGTTAAATGTTGTTCACACCTTGGGAGCACTTAAATGGAGTTGAAAGGTCACCTGCACCTCCACTCTTGGCAGTAACTGCATTTGAGGCCATGAATGACAATCCACGAGACAATCTATGAATGATGATAGAGTATTACAGGGGCAGAAACATTTTAAAGTCACACAAACCACATAGTGAATGACATACTGAACAGATGGGCAGGGTAAGCAGCTGAAGAACTCGCCCTATTAGTACCAACCCTTGCACGGACAAAGACAAACCTACAGTAAGTTCAAATGATAAACGACACATTCCCACCAAGAAAGATAATAAGATTCCCAGAGATGGTTGACAACACACCAGAAGTGATGAAAAAGGGCAGCTAAACAAAATCTATACATTTTGCAAGAAGAGACATTTGCAGAAAAGTAATGAATAAACAGAAAATCCATATCTGAGTGGATGCTGGAACATTTTCAAGCAATTTTAAAGCTGAGGCAGAAGCACTAAAAAACAACTGCAATAAACATCATGGGAATCATAGATAATGTTAAAGGCAAGATAGTATTCCTCACAGATTCCAAAAAAGTCATAACTGCCCTAAGTAACCATGAAAACAATGAATTCTTCTTCTTTGTTCACCCTCAGACTTCTACATTAATGATTTTAATAAAGACAGTAGTCAGCTCAAGGTTCCTGACATGTTTAAAATGTTTTTGATGTAGAGAAGTGGGTTGTTGCCATATGCCACTCCATTCAGTGCTGTAAGTTGGGCAGGACTGGAGCAGATGTTTGGCTATCATGGGTCTGGTGTCATGGGAGCAGAGATCTGTAGGATCAATCCTGTACTTGTGATAGAGTCGGTTCCTCAACCTATTGTGACCAGCTTGTAAGCGGAAAATGATGACCTGATCTCGCCTAGATATCTAATGACAGACATCATATTTCATGTGACCTGGGTGTTCTCTGTCCCATTTGGACTTGAATATGGCTTTTATAGTTGTTTTAGCAATGAATTGAATGGCCTCTCAGAAGCACTAATAGAAACCCACTATAAATTCAACAAAGCGAAAGTATAATGGATACTTGCCCACAGCCAAATACATGGAAATGAAAAGACAGATAGACTTGCCAGAGAAAGAATAAGGTATAATTCAAACTGAGGACAGGACATCGTTTTAAGAGATAAAAACATTAGCCAAAAATACTTCACAGAATATGGCATATAGAACACCCAGAGTCACATACAACAGGAGCATACTGCAGCTTGCCAGTATGTGTAAACAATAAAAGGGGCTGTTGTAAAACTAGTAGAGAAAGTAAAAAAATGAAGAAAAAACAAAGGTATAGTGTCAGTTTTACAAATGAATGATACACTAGAAGCACTGGACGTGTCATGGTTTATCCTTTGTCAGCCACAGTCACATAAGAAAACAGATGATAAATAAGGAAAGGTTATGCGAAAAAGACAAAACTGCAAACACAGGGAGCAATATTCATAAGCCGATGCAGATGGGCGACAAAGATAAAAATTAAAGTGACAACTGACATGACAAACACAAGAAAAAAGCAGCATTAAATAAGCAAGTAAAATTGTAGAGCAAGAAAGTAAAAGGATGATGAGAAAAGTGGTGTTTTATCATTTTTATCTCTTGTTCTTAGAAGATGTATAATATTGATGAAAATATAGGCAATAATAATAACAATGATCTTCTTTTCTCTTCTTCTTTGATCCTTAGCCGCCGACCGTCAAAGCAGTCAGTGGCCATCACTGTTACGGTAGTTTAATTGGCATTGTCTGCTAGAGGTTAGCAGCATGCGATTTTAGGGGTTACAACGTTTAATGTAATGTAAAAATATTATTAGCCTATTGAACGCTGTGACGTTTCAGCGTTGGTAGTAACGCACCGTGACCAAGAGACGGGACCCTTTCTTGAATGACCGTTGAACTGAGAAGACGTGTCCTTGTAGTCTTATAGTGTCGGGCATGGAGTGCCACACAGTTATATTGTATTTTATTATGGACATGGGTCAGTCCACTGTTATGATGAAGAAAGATGAATGTTACAGGTTAGTAATTGACTAAACCTAGTCGAGATGAATTAACAGTCCGTTCTAGTTATTTTAGTGCCAGACGCATAATCTCACTGTCGGTCGTTGGGATCACCAACCACGCGTGCATATAGTTATGTCGTTCTGCCTACAGTAATTCAGATTTACGGGACAAAGGACTGATATGCAAGATAGCTAATTCAATATAGGATTTTAAATTATATATGTGATGTATTCATGATCAACGTATGATGTCTGAAAATGTGTAATAAATTGTTTGGACTCAAAAGGGACTTATCACATTCATTGAGGTTGACTAGTTCCAACAGTTGTGATAGTCACAAGATTATACACCCATCTTCGCGTAATACACCATCAAGCACGATACAGAAATAAAATGAATGAATTGATGCACTGGCCAATGGAAGTGGAAGCTTCCTTCATTCAATGAAAATCTTCAACGGTCACACATTTAAACAGAGGAGGTTTTTTTTTGCAACAGTGGTGACATTATATATATATATATATATATATATATATATATATATATATATATATATATATATATATATATATATATATATATATATATATATATATATATATATATATATATATATATATATATATATATATATATAAGAAGAAACTCAAACCCCAACCAACCTCCTCGCATCAGTGGTTGGCCATTGTTTGGGGACGAAAGAACAAAAAAAAAACGGAAAAATTTTTTTCATTGAACTCCGAAGGAATTGTTTAATTTCAATGAACAATCACGTGATATGCTAAAACGTGACCTATGATGCAGATGCATAGTTACACAAAGCTGACGTCATACTATTGTGCGTACATGCCAACAGATCAAACGACAACCTTCAACGTGAACATAGTTTGATGAATTTGATCAAGAAATGGACAATCTTTAGATACCAACAAGGAGCAGACAATGTTAAGACATGTGTTTTAACCCGTTGATGAACTTGGCATCTCCAGAGCATTTAAAAGATAAGTTTAATTGTGACTATTGTCTGTCATAAACCACACACAGTACTAAGTCCATTTCGTCTGTACGGGCATGTCTATTCTATGTTTCATATATATATGTTATCTCTGTTTTCACCGTTTGTGTTGTTCCTAATTCGTGGGAATGGTTGGGCGGCGAATTGAAATCAATTCTATGGCTCTCTGGATGCCACGAACTGATTTTAATTGTTCTTAAGGCCGTTAGTTAATTGCATTTAACGAAGAACCCATCGACGACTTTCCGGTGATTTTGTCCGTTCGAATTTGCTATTAATTGACCTTACATGTTAGGTGTCTATTCTAGTTATAGCTGGGGTATTCAAGTGCATTTAGTTCTAATTTTTATTCATTTCTGTAGTTATGTTTGTAATCTATCGTGTTTTTCTGATCTGACTATCATTTCTTTATAGATTTGTATAACCGTTAATGAGTCCATGTATACGTCACTAATTTTTGTGTACGCAGGTTAATTTTCTATTCAGTTCACTCTTTGATCTCTCACTTCCGGTTTATTCTACTTAGTTATAAATGCATTTTTATTGTGAAAATGTCTTTTTCGTATTGTAATACTGTTCTGTAATCCTTGGTTAACAAATTGTGTTGTTTGTCTTCATCTCATCCATTTATAATATAATATTAATACTATAATTTATTCATTAATAAGAGTGTAGATGAATATGATTAAATTTTTATGAATTTTAAGTAGGAATTAGGGACTTTGCACCAATTTGCAGTGGTGGTCCAAGAAATGGGCAATGCACTTTATAGCTCATGATTATGGCATAATATACAATGATTAATTATTATAAATTTATAACATATTAAGACATATTAAATGTTAATTAGTACACTTTCTCAGTACTACAGTGTGGACTTAGTAACTATTAAAGATTAAATAACCTAATTATTTAAGGATAATACCCATAATTATTGAATACTAATATTAAGTGCATGATATAATTTCAGCATCTTAAATAAATAAATATCATAACTATTTATGTTAGATATTATTGGGTACATATAATATTTTTACAAAATATAGATTTGTGGAACTTATAAATAACAGTACAGGAACATTGCAATTTCTTGTATTGATTATTCATTCGTTGAGTAATTACAAATATCTACATAGATTCTATTGGTGATTACTAGACATTAGTGATTGAATACTTAAATAAATTAACGTCAAGAATGCTTACCTTGGATCATTTCATTAAAATTGGAAAAGATTGTAATAAAAAGAGAGATGCACTCCTGGAATTTGCGGAACAACAACTTGCAAAATATAAGGCAGAGATGGAAGAACTTGAAAGAAAAGAGGCGGAAAAGAAAGCTATTGCTAAGGCAGAGATGGAAGAACTTGAAAGAAAAGAGGCGGAAAAGAAAGCTATTGATAAGGCAGAGATGGAAGAACTTGAAAAAAAAGAGGCGGAAAAGAAAGCTATTGCTAAGGCAGAGAAAGAAGAATTAAGACAAGAAGAAGAAAGAAAGGTGGCAAGAGATGAAATCCTACGGATTGAAGAAGAGAATAAATTGAAATGACAGGAAATCGTACTGCAGCAAGAAATGGAATTGCAACGGCTTAAATTGGAAACAGCAAAACTTCAGTCGCAAGGTACTGCAGCAAGCCAAAATGATAATGCTCAATCTGGATCTTCATCCAACCGACTTAAGGGCAATTATTTCTTTAAGCTAACGCCGTTCAAGTTACACGTTGACGATTTGTCATCATGGCTATCGCGCTTTGAGGATATATGCAAGGTCAATAACCTTGACAAAACTGCATGGGCACTTAAACTCAAGGAATTTCTGGATGGCGAACCTGCAAGTGCAGCACAAAATATTGATCCGACATTAGCCACAGACTATGAGGCCATTAAGACTTTGTTATTGCGTCGGTTCCACTTGAACGAAGAGGCATGTAGATTACGTTTCAAAAGTTTGTTGCCAGATAATAATAAAGACTTTACAGGTTTTATTGCTAACATACGCAATACTTTTAACAGATGGGTTGAACTGGCAGGTGTCAACAAATCTTACGACAAGTTAGTTGATTTGTTATTAAGGGATAAAGTGTTATCTTCTGTCAGCCCACCGTTCTTTGCCTATCTGCAAGAACGTAAACCAGATACTATTGATGAGTTGGAAAAAATTTCATTAAATTACTGCACTGCGCATCCGAATGCGAACATTTCTAGCTCGTTGATAAGAGAACCTCTTCCTGTAGCCTCCAATATGGCATATCACAGTAATAACAAACCAAGAACACACAGTGTAGACAGAAGTAGGTTCAAAGGAAACTATGACATTAATTTTCATAAGGGACGTAATAGTTTTAACAATGACTTTAATAGAGGAAGACCACAAAATAGAAATTATTCACCTCAGTCCAGATACAACAATAATCCACGTAACTCAAGTTATAATCGGTCATATAACTATAATAATGGTAACAATTGGAACAACAACAATAATTATAGCTCGAGATAACAGTTACAATAGGGGACAACGGGATAATTCAACTAATTATTCTCGTCATCGTTCTCATTCTCGTAGATCGACAAATTATAATCATAATACAGGGGCAGCCGTTACTAATGCTACAACCCCTGGGGTTCAGAGTTCACCTACTAATAACAGAATACAGTCTTCGTCTACATGTTATGCAATGAATTATAATGTGGCAAATAGTTGCCCAGAATGTAATCTTATATTTCAGAAGGCAAAAGAGACGGTTCTGAACTGCGGACACATTCTCCCAGAAGTCAGTCTGGCAGTCAATGACGGAACAGGCTCGCTGATCTTCAACAGAGGAAAAGTTAATGGATCCATCGTCTCAGTTTTAAGAGATTCTGGATCGACAACGATCGGAATCCGTCAGTCACTTGTTCATCCTAATTGTGCAACTGGAGAACATGTCAGGTGCATGACTTTTGGAGGAACAATAGAATGTTATCCAACTGCTATTATACATATTAATACACCTTTTTTCACAGGCAACGTTAAAGCATGCATGTTAAGGAACCCAATTGCCGACCTTATGGTGGGATGCATACATGGAAGTAAGGATTGCACACCAGAAGAGATTATTGAATGGGAAAAAAATAATCTATGCATCGGAAATGCAGTAATAACCAGAGCACAGACGAAACAATTAGAGACTATGGACACTGAAAAAAGGGAAACAGACAATCATGAAAATATTGAGGTTCATTCTTCGATTGACCGAGCATCCTTTGCTGCAAAACAGAAGGAAGACAGATCATTAAAAAAAATTTTTGCACTGGTCAACAAAGTTGACAATCTTGCTATGAACAATAATAATAATCATTGGTTTATTATTAAAAATGACATATTATTAAGATGTTTTATGGATAAAACTCAAGTAAGACAACAGGTCATGGTACCTTTTGCTTTTAGACGGTACATACTTCAACACGCACATGATTCTAAGTGCGCAGGTCACATGGGATATACTCGGACACGTTCTCGAGTATTATCTTCTTTTTTTTGGCCGGGAGTATCACGAGATATTTCACAGTACGTACGCTCCTGTACGATATGCCAGGAAGTGAAAGCACGAGGAGCCTTTCACACGGCGCCTATTCAGGCTTGTGACATATCTGTGAGACCCTTTGACAAGATGGCCATTGATATTATTGGCCCACTTTTACCATCAGCCAGAGGACATAGATTTGTTCTCACTTGCATCGATTTATGCACACGATGGCCAGAAGCCATCCCATTGAAAACCACCACCACCACAGATGTAGCTGATGCACTACACCTGATCTTTTCTAGAGTAGGTTTTCCTAGGAAGCTTTTATCAGATCATGGATCTCAATTTATATCTGAGACTATGACAGAAGTAATGAAGACTTGGAATATAGATAGAAATCTCAGCAGCATTTATCACCCAATGAGTAATGGTGCAGTAGAAAGACTTAACCGCACACTCAAACAAATGTTACATAAAGTTACAGTTAACCATCCACAGGACTGGGACAGAGTACTCCCAGCCGTGTTATTCGCTTATCGAGAGGTGCCACATGAACAAACTGGCTTCTCTCCATTTCAATTAGTCTTTGGCGCTCCACCAAGAGGTCCTATGGGACTAATAAAAGACTTATTGATTGACTCCGAGATGACTCAGGATACCCAGTCATCCTATGAGTATGTAATTAATCTCCGGAATAACATTATTGATGCCTGCAAAACGGCAACAGCTTCATCTGAGGCTGCTAAAGCGAAAGCTAGAACTTTCCAAAACAGTAGTAGACGATTACGTCAATTATTTCCAGGAGATCAAGCTTATGTGTTATTGCCACATAACGATAATAAACTACTCATCTCGTGGAATGGTCCATACCAGGTTATCAATAAGATTTCTGATGTTGATTATGTCCTGGACATTAAGGGACATCACAAAATATTTCACATAAATATGCTCAAACAATTTCATACTCGTCCTGAACATCTACAAGCTATTTTTCATGAACTAGATGACACTTTCGTACCTACATGTCACTATTCTAATTTGTCTGTTATCCAGGAAGAAGAATCTTCTTTTCCTGAGGTACAGTTGGCATTACCTGTACCTGTAGTACAACCTACTGAATCTTGGCGGGACGTAACCATCTCTTCGTCGGTTACACCGCAACAGCATCAACAGATTGCTGAACTTCTACAATCTTATCCAGATGTGTTGACCGACGTTCCAGGTCGCACATCAGTCATTAGTCATGACATCACTCTTAACGATGATACTCCAATTCGGGTACATCCATATTCTGTTCCTCTACACTTTCTTACTAAAACTACTAAGGAACTTGAACAGATGTTATCTTTAGGAATTATTGAAACTAGTAATTCCCCATTTTCTTCTCCATTAGTTATTGTCCGAAAGAAGGACAATAACATTAGACTATGCGTCGACTATAGAAAATTAAATGCACAAACTATAGTTGATAGCGAACCACATCCACTTCTCGACGACTTACTGCCACGTCTATCTACCGCAACTATATTCACTAAGATAGACTTAACTAAAGGTTATTGGCAGATACCACTAACCGAAAAAGCTAAATACTACACAGCGTTTTCCACTCCGCAAGGTCTATACCAGTGGAATGTTATGCCTTTTGGGCTTGTTAACGCTCCAGCTACCTTTGTTCGCATGATGCGACACATTTTTTCAGGTAGACCAGACATCATTACATACATAGACGACATATGCTTATTTAGTTCATCATTTGAGGAACATTTTTCGGGTCTTAAATACGTTTTGGACACATTAAGAATGAATAATTTAACTGCTAAACCCACAAAATTACAAGTAGCGTTTCATGAAATAACTTTTTTTGGGACACATCATTGGAGCAGGATATATCCAAACACTACCTAGTACGGTTTCTAAAATTTTAAACGTTTCCGTTCCTCAAACGAAGAAACAGGTTAGAAGCTTGTTAGGTCTAGTCCAATATTACAGCAGATTCGTACCTAACTTGTCATCTATCACGGCTGTTTTATCATCTTTATTAAAAAAAGGACATGCCAGTGAAGGTGACATGGACTGGTGAGTGTAATAAAGTATTCCTTAATATTATTAATTTTTTTTCAAACCCACCAATTTTGAGACTACCTGATGCTTCCAAAAAGTTTATTCTCCGCACAGATGCGAGTAATTACGGAATTGGCGCATGTTTGCTCCAATATCATGACGACATCCTCCATCCATCCTTGTATGTCTCACGGAAACTGAAACCGCCAGAGGTGAAATACTCCACTGTCGACCGCGAATTGTTGGCAGTGGTATGGGCGATAACAAAATTGGAGAAATTTCTGCTGGGAGCCCCATTCGTGGTCCAGACAGATCAGAAAGCCGTAGCATCACTACGACGGGCGAATCATAAAAGTCCAAAGCTCACCAGATTCGCTATTCTCCTTCAGCCTTTTGATTTCTCCATCGAGTACATTACAGGATCAGAGAACGTCTTGGCAGATACTCTCTCTAGAAACCCTTCTGATGTCGAGTCATGAACAATAATAACGTCGCAGAAACTTACCCAAAAGACATAGCACTATCGTTGCTTTTCGACATAGAAAGGAACCATTGCCTACAATACACGTATCTGCTCACTAAAGACATGTTATATACGAAATGAACGAAATCAAGTGACACTATGTTCGTATTTACGCCAGGACTTTGCTTGGTGTCCATTCATGATAAAACTATTTGAAACAATTTCGTGAATCAAGTGAAAATAATTGAAAAGCTATCGAACTAATTCAGTATGTGACATGAACTATTGTCAAGAACGTCGATACTTATGAATTGGAACACTTAAACATTTTTTCTAATCGGAATTCACAAGGATCAAGCCTACGGATGGATCATCATATCCAACGTTAATTAATTTTAATTAAGTCGTTGAAATAATGGAAATTAAAATGAAATGTGAGATAAATATGAAAAAAATGAAATGAAATTTGGAAAAAAATGAAAGAAAGAAAAAAATAAAAACTCACATGATTCTTAGATAATATTATTGGATGTAACTATTATATTATATAGTTAATAATTATGTTGACACATTACATACTACATTATTATTTAATTGGTTAATTTAGATAGGTATTAACAACTTAACACTAAACTTAATTAATGTCCAACACACATAACTAAGTTAAATTTATACATTATTTTCTTTCTCTAAATTTATTTCTCATTTATTTATTTCTCTCTTTAACATCTTCTTTCATTTTTTTTGCATTAGATTTTCAACAACTTTATTCTTATTACACACTCAGTATAATTAATTAGTTTAATTTTAATTCTTTAGATTGGTTTGACGTGACATTTCATTGCGACATATTTTAAGTTAATTAATTAATTAGATATCAACATTAGACATTCTCTTTTAGTTTATATAAAATTTATGTATAACATTTATGTATAATATGATCATTAATATATTAGATGACTGTTAGTTAGTCGACATGACCACGACACTGTTCTAGACAGAACATCGTAGGCCATATGTCGCATTTTTGTTAAATTTTTGATATTATTCATTCAGATAGGTTTTTGAAAGAAAAAAAATCTATCGAATAGATTTCTTTTTCCCCGGTGGACAGGGAATTGTTACGGTAGTTTAATTGGCATTGTCTGCTAGAGGTTAGCAGCATGCGATTTTAGGGGTTACAACGTTTAATGTAAAAATATTATTAGCCTATTGAACGCTGTGACGTTTCAGCGTTGGTAGTCACGCACCGTGACCAAGAGACGGGACCCTTTCTTGAATGACCGTCGAACTGAGAAGACGTGTCCTTGTAGTCTTATAGTGTCGGGCATGGAGTGCCACACAGTTATATTGTATTTTATTATGGACATGGGTCAGTCCACTGTTATGATGAAGAAAGATGAATGTTACAGGTTAGTAATTGACTAAACCTAGTCGAGATGGATTAACAGTCCGTTCTGGTTATATTAGTGCCAGACACATAATCTCACTGTCGGTCGTTGGGATCACCAACCACGCGTGCATATAGTTATGTCGTTCTGCCTACAGTAATTCAGATTTACGGGACAAAGGACTGATATGCAAGATAGCTAATTCAATATAGGATTCTAAATTATATATGTGATGTATTCATGATCAACGTATGATGTCTGAAAATGTGTAATAAATTGTTTGGACTCAAAAGGGACTTATCACATTCATTGAGGTTGACTAGTTCCAACAGTTGTGATAGTCACAAGATTATACACCCATCTTCGCGTAATACACCATCAAGCACGATACAGAAATAAAATGAATGAATTGATGCACTGGCCAATGGAAGTGGAAGCTTCCTTCATTCAATGAAAATCTTCAACGGTCACACATTTAAACAAAGGAGGTTTTTTTTGCAACAGTGGTGACATTATATATATATATATATATATATATATATATATATATATATATATATATATATATATATATATATATATATATATATATATATATATATATATATATATATATATATAAGAAGAAACTCAAACCCCAACCAACTTCCTCGCAACAATCACGCCAGTGGTGCCTTGTAGGGCAACAACAAATTGATTCCACTTTGTTCAGTCGGTGGCCATCCTTCGTACAGTGCCCCAACTCTGGTTCATTCTTTGCATCTCAGCCTCCACAGTCCGCCGCCAAGTTATTTTTGGTCAGCCTCTCTTTCGTTTTCCTTCAGGGGTCCATAGCATAGCTGTTCTTGTGATGGCATTGGGGACTCTTCTGAGGACATGGCCAACCCAGCTCCATCGTCTGCCAGCTATGATGGTGTGCATGTCCTCTTGCTTGCTCCGAGTAAGCAGATCTTGGTTGGTGATGATATTTGGCCAAAAGATTCGGTGAATTTTTCTTAGGCATGTTGTGTGAAAAGATGATAATTTCGACATTTCCTTCTCTGTAACTCTCCAGCATTCCGCACCATAGAGAAGCACAGAAAGCACACAGCTCTGATATAATCTTAATTTTGTCCTTGTGCTGTACTGAGAGGACTTCCAGATGTTGTTTAGACTAAAATAGGCTGTTCTTGCTTTGTTCATTCTGTTGTTGATGTCTTTGCTTGCTCCGCCGTCTGGTGTTACTATGCATCCTAGGTATGTGAAAGTGTCTGTCTGTTCCAGTTGCTGATTCCTTATTGATGTGGGCTCAGGGTTGCTCACATTGAGTGTCATGATATCTGACTTCTTTAGATTGATGTTCAAGCCCACCTGCTGGCTATACTTATTAAGTCTATCTGTTTTTTCCTGGATGTGTTGATGTGAATGTGCTAGTAGTGCAATGTCATCTGCATATTCCAGATCTTCTAATGTAGAAAATGTAGTCCATCTTATTCCTCTTGGATTGCCCTCTGTTGACTGGCGCATCACCCAGTCTATGACTGTTAAAAATAGAGTGGTTGATAAGCGGCATCCCTGTCGTACTCCTGTCTTCACCTCAAAGGTTAGGTTGCTCTGCCCAATACTACATGTAAAGTTGGCATAGAGGCTTTTTATGATTGACACTAGCCTATGCAGCTTGGAATTCCATAAGCCCTCAGTATTTTCCGTACACTGTCCCTATGTATACTGTCAAAAGCCTTTTCAAAATCAACGAAATTAAGGTACAGCTGTCTTTGCCATTCTGAGCACTGCTCTATAATGTTCCTGAGGGTAAATATATGATCTACACATCTTCTGTTCTTTCTAAATCCTGCTTGTTCTTTCCTCAGTGTCATGAAGTGGTTCTACGACTAAAGGCTGTCTACATATAGTGACAAGACATTAGTGAGAAGAAAGACTGAAAGGATAGATTCAGATGAAAATGACAGTGCAAATGTAAAAGTTGAGACCATTGGCTCCGAGGCTGAGAACCGAAGTTGACTGTTCCTCGCCACTCCGGACGTCTAAATTGCTATGGCCTCGACCACCTCTAACTACCCTAAGGGGATAAGGTTCAATTAAGATTCACACACACAATGATACAGACAACAAATAGCTACTGTACGTAAATAAGGTGACTGATTCCAGCTATAATGTACAAGTTTTATTTACACATAGAAAACTCAAATGCATGTCAAAGAAATAAAGTGCATGTGTGCACACCTGGAAAAAACAACCAAGCAAAATTACAGATGATGTATCATCCAAAACCCCCCCCCTCACCCACAAGGTTCACCTGTATGGAGGAAAGAAGTTATGATTACACAACACAACCACACTGCACTTGGTGGGGTCTCGGATGTCGAGCCTCCACTCCAACTAGCTGTTCTAAATTCTAATTTTAACTCTAAGTACACATTCAGCTGGAACGACTACGAAGTGTCTACACAATCTCTGCACAGACTTCGGTTATACACAGCCTATCCTGAAATCTCCCGAACACTGCTACACAACTAACTCTTCTAAACCTGCAGCAGCTGACCTCTGCTATGCTCTTACATAAACTTGCTCTCAGTTCTGTCTATCTGCTATAGCAACTGTAGACTAAACTTCAGCAACTGTCATCTGCTCTACTTGGAACAAAACTGTATCAGTTCTGCCTATCTGCGCTGACTTCTGTAGAGAGTATTTTCACCCTTTCTCTCTCCACAATTCTGGAATTGATGACTAAGGTTTAACAGAACCCCACTGGATTCTGGACTGGAACTGTAGCTGGCTTCTCCTAACACATCTGACATTACCTGCCCGATTACCTCTAACTGGGTAATGGGCCTTCAGCTTTATTATGGCCGGGACGAAATTACATAAATTACAACCACGCTGGCAGCATGCCAAATTTGCGTATGTAAAGATCGAGCGTCAGAGCTCAGGATTTATCCACAAATCCTATTCCACTCGAGAATTGTCTTCCCCTGCCTGGGAAAAACTGGTTTTCTATTCTTCGTCCACCTCTGGCAAAATCTCAAACCCTGCTCTGTCTGAGATGCCAATTGTTGCCATGGGGAAAGTGATTGGCACTTTCGCTCCTCCCACTGCGCCGCTATACCTGCTGTTTAGACAGAAAAAAACAACAGCTAAACAACACATTAATAATACATTCCTATATAACAAATAACTCCCTGACTTTAACCTTTAAGTCCCAAGTCTTCAACACGTAACTACCCTACTCTCTTCCCATTATGTACCACCATACTAACGTAATCATGCCAACAAAGTCCGCTCCCCCACTGTTCCCTTCTCTACTTGAGTCCACTGTAAACATCACCCTGGTAATACAACAAACAGACCGGCTGACCTAGGGTTCTGCATGACTGGTTACAATCACAACAGTTTTACACTGAGGGCCTATCTACTTGTGCAAACATACTGTGGCCCACTTCTTACGCTGACACTACATGCAGCAATGATTACCACAAAATAAAATATCTCTAGGAATCAGATTTCCGTTCAGTAAAAATAGATCACATAAAATGTAATACAAAATAATTTCCTTAAAAAATTACATCTCCCGCCTTCTGAGTACACAAAACACAATGCACAATCAATAACGTATAACCATATTACGCTAGCATCTGCATACTGTCCAAAAGTTATATACGAACCCAGGTTATCAATTAAAACCCTGTAGTTACACCACGTGCTACAATTCTTACGACCATGTGCTCCTGCATAAATATTCATTAAATGATAGCACCCACGTGCTACACTCCTCCTCACCCCCCTGAACATCGTCTCGAATAAATATTCAGTAACTAAAGCACCCACATGCTTACCAATTCCACCTCTTCACATCCCGTCCACATATAGATGTGTAACTATATAAATAACTAGCAGCATTACGCTCTCAATAAAATCACAAATACACACGCTCCCGCCATTCTGTAGATTTACATAAATCAGAGATGCGGGTTTCTCTCCCGACCTACTTTGAAATAATACAAAGCACGCCGGTGACATCTCAACTTTTAAACCATCTTAAATACCCCTATTCCTTCAATAAGGAATTAACATGGACCTCTTAAGTTTCTCAAGTCTATCACTAAGATAGTATTTGATGGCTCTGGAGTTAAGAATTAAATTAAACTTAAACTTCTCAAAAGAAAACTTACTGATCGGGCTAATACTAGAAAAATTAAATAAAGTACCACGCTAAAATCATACTTACCCAAAATCAAATTTTCCCACTGAAAGGCAATTGACAATTTGTCTCTGGTACGCGGCTGGTAATTTACATTAAAGAGACCGGGCTATGAATTACGGGCCTTTTTATAATCATCAATCAGCACGCTGACCTCTTGACGTCATTTGCGCGGCTTTGTTTCTAGCCCAATGATTTCAAATGCCATTATATCTCTACTGCTATGGAAACACCTGTTAAAGGTAAATTAGGGAATTCAATACCAACAGAAAAAGAACAAATGAAGAGATGGGCTGAGCACTTCATGGAGGTGCTAAACAGACCACCACCAACAGTAACACCTGATTTTAATAATGAAACATCCACAACCACCTTGCCAATAACTTGCGATGAATTCACGCTGGACGAGATCAAACAAGCCGTTAAAAGATTAAAAAATTTTAAAGCTGCTGGAGTTGACGAAATTTCAGGGGAAATGATTAAAGCAGTTAATGACAACAACCTCTTGAGAATTTTAGATATTATAAATGAAGTATGGAGAGAAGAACAACCACCACAACAATGGAAAGACAGTATTATTGTAAAGTTACCGAAGAAAGGTGATCTATCAGACTGTAATAACTGGCGTGGTATATCTCTATTATCAGTACCTGGAAAATTATTATGTTGCATGATGTTAGAAAGACTTAAATTGCATGCTGACGAAAAGATCAGAGAAGAACAAGCGGGTTTCAGGCCGAAACGATCATGTATTGATCAAATATTCACACTAAGAACAATTATAGAAGAATCAGTGGAAAGGCAATCGCCACTTATTATCACCTTCGTCGATTTTCAAAAAGCCTTTGATAGTCTACACCGCCCATCATTGTGGAAGATACTTACAATCTATGGTTTTCCAACAAAATATGTGAATATAATCAAAGCGCTATATGACAATGCAAGATGTTGTGTTAGAACAAATAAAGGGAATACAGAATGGTTTACAGTAGAAACAGGGGTGAAACAAGGCTGTATTATGTCACCACTACTTTTTGGAATAGCTATTGATTGGGTTATGAGAAACTATACCCACAATGAACAATTGGGTATAAAATGGACAAATGGAAAATTCCTGGGGGACCTGGATTTCGCAGATGATGTAGCATTCTTAAGTTCAACACCAAGACAATCCCAAGAAGCAATAAATAATTTGTGTCATCTCTCGGTTAAAATTGGTCTCCAAATAAATGCCTCTAAAACTAAAGCTATGAACTTTTCTAACGAGACCTTTGATATCATCTTGAACGGGGAAAAACTACAGAAAGTTGAAAGTTTCAATTATTTAGGCAGTAAAATGACTCAGGATGGTGACACAACAAGAGAAATCCATACTAGAATTGCTTTGGCAGCTAGCGCCTTCAATAGATTATCTAACATTTGGAAATTACGATCATTGAATATACATACCAAGCTTCGTCTGTTTAATTCAAATGTTATCTCAGTGTTAACATACGGCTGTGAGAGTTGGAAAATAACAAAATCATTGGAGAACAAGCTGAATACATTCGAGAACAAATGTCTTAGAAAACTCATGAACATCAGTTGGAAAGAATTCAAGACTAATCGACAAATAAGAGAAGACTCTAGGCAGAAATATGTCTCCGACTATATAAGGAAAAGACGATGGTCATATATCGGTCATGTCCTACGAATGCAAAACAACAGAATACCACTACAGGCGCTCACTTGGGTTCCTGAGGGTAAGCGGAAAAAAGGAAGACCAAAAGAAACACTCAGAAGAACAATAATAAGAGAAGGAAGAACGTTGGGCCTAAATATTGTGCAAGAGCTAAGAGGAGTGGCGTCACAACGAACAACCTGGAGAGCACTGGTTTCTGCCTTATGCGCAGTGTTTGGCGCTTAAAGAATTTATTATTATTAATCAAAGTTGTAAACAACTCACGTGCATGGGTAACAGGTCAGTTCCCCCTATCCCCCGTTTAGACAAAGAACTGGGATATTATTCAGCCATCTACTGTTAAATGAAGCAAAAATGGCCGAAAATAATTTAACTCCCGAAAATACGTCTATGGCCGTGCAATATCTTTAAAATAAGGGTGGATTTAGGATGCCGTCAAATTACCACCTCTATCGACACCAGGTATTACAGTGCAAGATGTGGGTGTCTTATCTGGTTTAGAATGTTGCTGTGTGTGTTGCAGTAGAACAGTTCACAGGGTACACCACAGGCAACATGACGTGTAGAGTCATAGAAATGGTAACTTCGCTTTAGGTTTATACCATTTATTGCACGCCACAAAACAGTCATGATACTTATGTTATCATCAGCATAGTATAACGAATGCAGCATTCAAAATCATATTAACTGATAGTCATGTAGGATTCAATACTCAATAGTTGTATTGTAAACAGATATCATAAAGTTCTGGTTCGTGAAGCTGTATGCATAATATATATAACTTCTGCAACAGTGTCAGCTGCAGATCTTCAATGTTCATAGACAATAATAAATGCTCCCTTTCTGATGCTAGCAGATCAGATGTATACAATAAGTCCGTTTACTGTCTGCACGTGAATAGCATACTGGGCATATAGGTCATACCGACCTTTATAACGTTTCTAAGTCTAACCATCTGACTTGGACGTGATCTCTGATATAACGAATCCTGGAACACAGACAATAGTCTTGTTGGTCTAGAGCGACCCATATATATATATATATGGTTCAGGTATAAAGATACCGGTGACTTAATCCTAGTCAAAGTACCTCTCCATTTTGAATCACACAGGCGAGCAAAAAGGCGACAAAATGACGAACCTCTAGATGATAGCATAAAGTTCGATACAAGAGGAATTACCTTATTTCGGAAAATCAACCATGAACATATGCCTCCAGGCAGGCTTGAATAATACTGGGAAATAGTCTAGTTAGCTAACTAACTCACAAAGACAATGTATTTCCCTCAGAAAATCACAAGACGCAGGTTGCGTCCGCTCGCTACTCAGACCATTTCTAAACTGCCCCGAGCTGGGCGGAACAACAAAACGAACTCCAAGTCGAGACATGCGCAGAACGACAATCTCTGAGTCGCCGTTCACAATAAGACGATTCTAAGAACATTCGAGATAAAAGTCTTATACAGTCGCGCCTTTTATGGTCATGAACAGAAGCGTTAAGACATGTTTCAGACATCTACAGCAGTTGACTGATACTACCAAATAAGGAGATATGGTCACGCTTCGTTCAAGAAATTATAGACCGAACGTGTCTCTATACAAGAGAAGGCAAACTCCTAAAAAATTGTAGTCTCGATAACTCGGGTGATGTCCCTTTGACTGTAAAAACATAATACACACTTCAGTCAAAAAATGATCATACATACGAAAAATGATCATACAAAGACTTTGGAAAAAGTAATTATTTGTGCGTAACAGATGTGTAACTATATAAATAACTAGCAGCATTACGCTCTCAATAAAATCACAAATACACACGCTCCCGCCATTCTGTAGATTTACATAAATCAGAGATGCGGGTTTCTCTCCCGACCTACTTTGAAATAATACAAAGCACGCCGGTGACATCTCAACTTTTAAACCATCTTAAATACCCCTATTCCTTCAATAAGGAATTAACATGGACCTCTTAAGTTTCTCAAGTCTATCACTAAGATAGTATTTGATGGCTCTGGAGTTAAGAATTAAATTAAACTTAAACTTCTCAAAAGAAAACTTACCGATCGGGCTAATACTAGAAAAATTAAATAAAGTACCACGCTAAAATCA
Source organism: Oreohelix idahoensis (assembly GCA_024509875.1). NCBI lineage: Eukaryota > Metazoa > Mollusca > Gastropoda > Stylommatophora > Oreohelicidae > Oreohelix > Oreohelix idahoensis. The sequence continues at coordinate 398,326 of JAMPIV010019201.1, read as the reverse complement.
TACTTACCCAAACTCAAATTTTCCCACTGAAAGGCAATTGACAATTTGTCTCTGGTACGCGGCTGGCAATTTACATTAAAGAGACCGGGCTGTTGTTTGTTGTTGTTGATTTCGTCTACTATGTTGCTGTAATACCCTGTTCAACCTGAAAGTTGGTTATAATTGGGGTATATAGGGTGTTTACTATCTTCGGTGCTAGCCTGTTGTTAGTCCTGAAAAGGACTGGTCCTAAAAAGGACCACTAGCTGTCTGTCAGGATACCTCTTTGCTCTTGTCCATTCGGGGTGTCGTGGCGTGTTCATGGTGTACATTTGTTGTTTTCCTATCTGGCTTGTTAGGTTTTGTGAGTTTTTGCCCTCCTCGTTTCTGCTTCTTGTGTCTTCCTTTTCTCCAGTGTCTGGGAAAGCGCTTTTTCTATCATTGTTGGGAGTAGCTCTTCCCACGTTTCCTCGATGACTTTTTCGTTTGATTGGTCGTTCGTTTTAGTGTCTTTTGTGTTTGATGTAATTTCTTCAATGGTCATTCTTTCTGCCTCTATTCTTTTCAGTAGTTGTTCGTTTCCATCTTTCAGTTCTATCAGTTTCCTTACATCTTCTTCTATCTGTTGCTGAATTCTTTTCATGTCTTGGTGTATTATTTTCATGTCGTTTATGACTTGTTGTTGTTTCGCGCTTTCCGAGCTGTCATGTATTTCTTCACATCTGTCAGTTGAGGTTCTGTTTTTGTGTGGCTGGCGGTTTTCTCTCTCCTTTCGCAGTTGTTGTTTCAATTCTCTCACTTCAGTCGTGAGCCGTCTGACTTGTTCCGTTAGGCTGTCTTGGCGCCTATCACCTAGAGTACTTGCCTTCAGTGTGTTTTTTGCCTCATGGTATGATACTCCCTTTCCAATGGCAACTGTAATTATTTGCCTTGTTTGTTGGTATTCGGGACATCCTCGGTATCGTGCTCCGTGCTTTCCGAGGCAGTTGGTACATTTTCTATTGTTATTTGGTGCTTTGTAGTCTTGGTCTTTTTTGGCCTTTGGGCAGTCTTTGTATTCGTGGCTGCCCGCACAGTATCTACAGACCGTCTCTTTTCTGCACGTGTTCCTTGTGTGAGAAAATCCCTGGCACTTTGAACATTGTATCACTGGCGGGATGAAGGCATGTGCTCTTCGAGGTCTATTCTGGATAGTGATGTTTTCTGGGACTGTTTTCCCCTGTAGAGTCACTATTATCAGTCTGGTATCTTCTTTGTTCCAGGATTTAAGCCTTTCTGCGTGTGTGAATCTGTACCGAGGGTTTTCGGCCTGGATGTAGCTGAGGGCCTCTGTGTCTGACAAGTTGGTGTCTATCCCTTTGATGACTACTCTCTTGGTTTCAGTGTAGATTTCTGCTTGGATTTTGATCCGGTGTGGTAGCTGAAATTCTTTAGGCCCGGATGCCAGAGCAGTCATCAGCGATTTAGTTTTTTCTGTATCATTCAGGGCAAGTGTCACTCCCTGTTGGTGCCTTCTGATACTAATTATGCCTCTTTTGCCTACTACTTTCTCCAGGACATTGATTACTTTGTCGTCCGGGAGTGCCCTGAGTGTGGCTTCTCCTTCCGACAACTGCGTAATTTTTATTTTGCGCTCTTGATCCTGTTCTTTGTGAATACTTTTTCTTAGTTCGCCTGGGCGGCATCTCCATCTGCTACCACTGGTTGAGTATTTGTCTTCGGGCTCGGTGCCCTGTCCTCTTCTGTCTGCTTGTGATTTTGCTTCTCTTGTTCACCTCGGAGGACTTGGCTGTTCTTTGTAGGATTCCGGCGTATCTCGATGTCTGACACTCGAGCCGCCTCAAATAGTGCTTCTTTCATCTCGGCATCGTGTGGTGGTGTCAACGGTGTTTTGTGTAGCTTCTCTGTAGTAGACAGGGCTTCAGTTGACGATTTGGGTACTTGTGGTGGTGGTCCCTGGGTTTTAGGCTCCTGTCTTCTTTTTCTTCTTTCCAACATCTGTTTTATCTGTTCTAACGCTTTCATCTGGTCTTCTTCTTCTGACATCTGTTCTATCTGCTCTAATGCGCTCACCATGTAGTCATATTCTGGGTCTTCATCGTCAAGTTCAGAACTGCTTGCATCTGCTTTCTGCTCTTCCTCGCAAGGAGTCTGGTCATTCGGGCTCTCAACCGGGTCGATACACGTCGCAGCTAGCTCCGTCATCGTATCAAGAGTTGGAGAAATTTCGGTCCCCGCACGAGTACTTGGGGCAGTTTTGCTCTCTGGCTGTCTTTCTTTGTTGATTGTGTTATTCCCCTGGCTGTTCTGCGCTGGTGGGCTGGTATAAATCTTCCTCTTTTTAGCGTGAGGTTTCTTTCGGCCCATTTTGACCATTGCGATCGCTGTGTACGTCCTGAAAAGGACGCTGGTTATAGTGCGGTTGAGGTTGTTGAAACAAACTGTGTATGGTTGTTATGTATGAAACGAGAGGGCCTTTTTATAATCATCAATCAGCACGCTGACCTCTTGACGTCATTTGCGCGGCTTTGTTTCTAGCCCAATGATTTCAAATGCCATTATATCTCGGCCAATCAAAGTTGTAAACAACTCACGTGCATGGGTAACAGGTCAGTTCCCCCTATCCCCCGTTTAGACAAAGAACTGGGATATTATTCAGCCATCTACTGTTAAATGAAGCAAAAATGGCCGAAAATAATTTAACTCCCGAAAATACGTCTATGGCCGTGCAATATCTTTAAAAAGACTAAAACTGGTGCAAATCTGATCTAGGCTCTACCGTCCTCCCTATTGAAAAATGCTGCAACAATTTCCTACACACTAACACTAAACACCACCTCTATTCATAGAGAAGAAATATAATGCAGATGAGATAAAACTCCATCGTGATCGCACTCTGAAAAGAACGTAAATAATAGAAGGAGAAGAAATATGGGGTGGATTACCTGTAATCCCTCCTAGAAAACGTGAACAAATTGCAAGGAGAAAAAGACATGGGCCATTTGAAAGACAGAATCTCAGTACACTTCATCACACTCAGTTTGTGGTCTACTGCTTTTGAAATTCTCTGTATAATTATCTTGCCTAGTATTTTGCTGGGAACTGAGAGAAGAGTGATTCCTCTCCAATTATTGCAGTCTGCAAGATCTCCCTTCTTGGGCAATTTGACAATTATTCCTTTGTTCCACTCCATTGGTGTTGTCCCTGTTTTCCAGACTTGTGCAAATAGTGGTTCTAATAGTTCTGCTGCTAGCTCAGGGTCTGTCTTAAATAGCTCTGCATTTAAGTTATCATGGCCAGGAGCTTTTCCATTCTTTAATCCTTTGATTGCTGTGATGATTTCTTCATTTCGCAGAATGTCTGTATTAACATCTAGATCGTTTTCAGCCTCAGGAACATTCAATTGTGTCTCTGGTGGTTCCTTGTTCAGAGTTTCTCTGAAATGCTCTGCCCATCTTGTTTCCTGTCCCTCTGCTGTTGTGATGAGATTTCCTTGCTTATCTCTTACTGATGTAATATTGTTTGCATCTCGTTTTCCACTGATGATTTTAGTTATTTTGTATACTGTGCTTTGTTCATTTCTCATTTCTACCCATGCTCTTTATTTTCTCCTCATCATTGTTATTTGAGAAATAACAATGATGAACAATGATGAGGAGAAAATAAAGATCATGGGTAGACTTATTCTGACATGAAAAGACAAGATCATTTTGTTGATGATGCTGTAATTTTGGTTAGCTGTGACAGGGCATTTGTGACTTTGGATTTAACTGTTCTAAGGCATTTGTGACTTTGGATTTAACTGTTTTAAGGCATTTGTGACTTTGAATTTAACTGTTTTAAATCATTTTTGACTTTGGATTTAACTGTATCCAGGCACTTTTGACTTTGGATATAACTGTTTTAAATCATTTTTGACTTTGGATTTAACTGTATCCAGGCACTTTTGACTTTGGATATAACTGTATCCAGGCACTTTTCACTTTGGATTTAACTGTTTTAAGGCATTTGTGACTGAATTTAACTGTTTTAAGGCATTTGTGACTTTGAATTTAACTGTTTTAAGGCATTTTTGACTTTGGATTTAATTGTTACAGGGTATTTGTGACTTTGGATTTAACTGTTACAGGGCATTTTTGACTTTGGATGGAGTGGATCCAAAATTGGTTGACAAGGCTTGGATTGAAAACCATTACAGATGGATTGTGTGGAAGTTGGCAGCATATGAAGTTTGCTTTCCCCATCAGTTTGCTGGCAGGTAAGGCAGTCCAAGCCATCCTTTTAAGCATTCTCAGCCATTCAGAATTTTTATCTTAATTTTTTTGTCTCCATTTCTCTCTTCCCTAATCTTGTGAAGTCAAGCTTTATATTCTGTTCAAATAATAAGGGAGGCTGCTGTTAAACTGGAAGATAAAGTTAAAAAAAAGGTGTGGAGTCAGTGTTACAGTTGAATGATACAACAAAAATGCTCTGAGTTTCAGTTTACTGTTTGTAAACCAGCCACAAAGAGGAGACACAGGCAAGAAGTATAGACAAAATGGAAAAATTTATGAACAAAAGATAAGAAAGATGAAGGAAACATACAACACAGGTGCTTGAAAAAAGTACAATAAAAAAGCAAGTAAAAATACCACACAAGAAAAGAAGAAACACCAACACTAAGAATCTTTAACAAAAAAATGTAAAGCAGAAAATGAAGTAACTAAACCATGAAAATATACAAGAAAAATGTGGTTGTGAACAAAAATTGCTAAAATGTTAGTAGTTATATTATGTGTCCATTTTCTTTCATGACACTTCCTTTCTGTCAGTTTTCTATGTGAACACTTCATTTGTTGTCTTGTGGGCACTTCATCTACCTGTTTATACCAAGCTACGTGACGACACATTTGCTTGGGAGACTGTTTACAACATGTGTGTGAAGGGTGTGCACATTAATTTTACTTTTTATTTCAACAAATACCTTCAGGTGTCATAGGAAGAAGCAGTTTTCATTCTAATGCACTGCTTTGTTCTTTGGCTCGCAGCAACCCATGTTAACTGAGGATTTCATTTATCCACTTTTTATTGTTTGTTTGTTCCATGTAGTTTCCCGGGATCTCTAAGGATTTAATTTATCCACTTTCTATTATTCATTTGTCCTGTGTAGTTTTCCCAGGTCTCTGAGTATTTCATTTATCCACTTTTTATTATTTATTTGTCCCGTTTAGTTTCCCGGGGTCTCTGAGGATTTCATTTATCCACTTTTTATTATTCGTTTGTCCCATGTAGTTTCCTGGGGTCTGTGAGGATGTCATTTATCCACTTTTTATTATTGGTTTGTCCCGTGTAGTTTCCTGGGGTCTGTGAGGATTACATTTATCCACTTTTTATTATTCGTTTGTTCCGTGTAGTTTCCTGGGGTCTGTGAGGATGTCATTTATCCACTTTTTATTATTGGTTTGTCCCGTGTAGTTTCCTGGGGTCTGTGAGGATTTCATTTATCCACTTTTTATTATTGGTTTGTCCCATGTAGTTTCCCAGGGTCTCTGAGGACATAGGGAAAGAATGGGACTACTGCTTCTTCAAGCATGTTGTAAGAGGTGACTAGTGCAAGGTTGTGCATGGAGCTGATCATGTAAAACAGTGGTTCTCAGCTTGGGCCATGCCATATTTCACCATGGCAACAGTAAGATCATAAAGTACCTTTTTCTCCAGTTAACAGCAACTATGGGGGAGGCCCACAGAGGTAAGTGAGGCTTAGAAGAGGGCCATAAGCAAAAAAAGGTTGAGAACCCCTGATATAAAACAAATTGATATGGAAGTTGCCACTACAAGAGCACATGAATGCTTTGGTGCAGGATTTCTGCAGTGGTTGCTGCATGCCTCATAAGGATAGGAAAGGAAAACAAGTGAATCTATCCACTTGTCTGTCAGATATCCTGAGGGTACATCCTATCCTTTCTCACTTTAATCTCCAGATCTGTTGGGTGTTGAAAACTGTTATTAACAGAAATGTTGTTGGTTTTTTTTTTGGGTGGGGGGTTAATACTGGAAGTTACTGGGTGAATTTTATTGTTGGGAGGTATTTTGAGAGTTTTATTGTTGGGAGTTGTTTGGAGAGTTTTATTGTTGGGAGTTATTTGGCGAGCTTTATTGTTGGAAGTTATTTGGAGTTTTATTGTTGGGAGTTATTTAGACTTTTATTGTTGGGAGTTATTTGGCAAACTTTATTGTTGGGAGTTATTTGGAGAGTTTTATTGTTGAGAGTTATTTGGAGAGTTTTATCATTGGGAGTTATTTGGAGAGCTTTATTGTTGGGAGTTATTTGGAGAGTTTTATTGTTGAGAGTTATTTCGAGAGTTTTATCATTTGGAGTTATTTGGAGAGCTTTATTGTTGGGAGTTATTTGGAGAGTTTTATTGTTGAGAAATATTTGGAGAGTTTTAAGGCTAGAAGTTATTTGAAAAGTTTTATGGCTAGAAGCTATGTGGAGAGTTTTATTGTTGAAAGGTATTTGGAGAGTTTTATTGTTGGAAGTTATTTGGAGAGTTTTATGGCAAGAAGTTATTTGGAGAGTTGTATGGCTAGAAGTTATTTGGAGAGTTTTATTGTTGGAAGTTATTTGGAGAGTTTTATAGCTCAAAGTAATTTGGCGAATTTTAGGGCTGGAAGTTATTTAGAGAGTTTTATGGCTGGAAGTTATTTGGAGCATTTTATGGCTAGAAGTTATTTGGAGAGTTTAATAGCTAGACAGGATCAAACCCGGGCGACGGCATTTGAGGATTTTTCGTCGACTGGGATTTGGACTGGATTAACTCGAGACCTGGTGAGGACATTTGAAGGAGTGTCGTCGACCAGGGACTGGCGGCTCCTGAGCTGACCCAGCTGCAATGGGTACCTCCGAAATCGGCGAGTATTTGCCTGAATGGCGAGGGACACCTGTCTCTGTACAAGAAATAAAGGGATACTCACGTAAAATCAATGTCAAGTTAGACATAAAATAATAACCTGAGATTTCGCTTCGAGTATTAGCGGGCGAACGAAAAAAAAAAAAAATAGCTAGACGTTATGTGGAAAGTTTTATTGTTGAAAGGTATTTGGAGAGTTTTATTGTTGGAAGTTATTTGGAGAGTTGTATGGCTATAAGTTATTTGGAGAGTTGTATGGCTATAAGTTATTTGGAGTGTTTTATGGCTAGAAGTTATTTGGAGAGTTTTATGGCTAGAAGTTATTTGGAGAGTTTTATGGCTAGAAGTTATATGGAGAGTTTTATGTCTAGAAGTTATTTGGAGAGTTTTATAGCTTAAAGTTTTTTGGAGAATTTTAGGACTGGAAGTTTTTTGGAGAGTTTTATGGCTGGAAGTTATTTGGAGCATTTTATGGCTAGAAGTTATTTGGAGAATTTAATGGCTAGACGTTATGTGGAAAGTTTTATTGTTGAAAGGTATTTGAAGAGTTTTATTGTTCGAAGTTATTTGGAGATTTGTATGGCTATAAGTTATTTGGAGAGTTGTATGACTATAAGTTATTTGGAGAGTTTTATGGCTAAAAGTTATTTGGAGAGTTTTATGGCTAGAAGTTATTTGGAGAGTTTTATAGCTCAAAGTTTTTTGGAGAATTTTAGGGCTGGAAGTTATTTGGAGAAATTAATGTTGAAATTGGTGGAAGAGTTTTATTATTGAAAGCGGTGATGGGTTTTTTTTGGTGTGAGTTTGATTACTTATAAATATTGGGAGAGCTTTATTCTTGGAAGTTAATTAGAACTGTGTAATAATTTGGCCTAAACTAACCTTGATATTCCAATTTCATTGATCCTTTCAGAAGTTTGACTCCTGAGATTGTAATGTTACAGCTGAAATACCGATATGACAGAGAGATTGATGGTTGTCACAGGTATGTGCTTTATGGTGTACTGAATAGACTGAGACTGTAACATTGGTTGGGACAGTCTGAGATTGGCGATGGTCATATCTACAGATGTGGTGATATTACTTATTTTAGTCCACTTTTGCCATGAAGTTTTGTGGGGGCTGAAGTTTTCGCTCTTGAGACGTATGTATCACATTGGCTGGCATGAGCCCATTGTTGGTGCAGGATTTCTGTAATATTATCTGTCTATCTGCCTCGTGGTCGTGCTTCTGCTCAATAATAAGATCTTCTTTTGTTGGTTTTAGTTTGGATTTTGATTTTTTAAGGACTAGCTTCACTGTACACGGACAACTTCATCTGTACTCGGGTCTCCTCCCTTAGATCACACAAGGAGGATCTCAGCACAGTGCACTAGCTCCATAGCACCAGTGAGAATCCAATGTGTGTATACATGAATCACACATTTTATAAATATTTTTCTGGTGGGTAGGTTTCTAATTTTCAACTTATGGCCTACTCTTTACAATTTCCAACTGCCATGGGATTTTTAATATGCGCAACTTGCACATGGGACCTCCTATTTTTTCGCCCTTGTCCGAGAAGGGTAGGTATTCGATATTCCTATCCAGGAGACCAGGGGGAGTATGACATCATTAGGACTACAGGTGCTAAAAAAAATTTCCATAAATTATATTCCCTCTACTGGGAATTGAACCCATTACCTTTAGAATTTGAGGTGGATGCCATACCTCTTAGCCACTCCGACCCCCAATTTTAGTAGGTACATAATGGTAATTGATCGGTCTTCATTCTCATAAGATGGCCAAACCACATTATTTTCTGTCCCTCTGCATTTAATGCAGGATATAGTTCCTACAGTTTTTCTAATGGCATGATTCTTCTCTTCTGGTCACATTAATGGCTCTTATTAAGCATTTTATCTCACTCAGTGTGATTGTCATGTTTGACACTGATAGTGGTCAGGGACCATGTTTGACACTGATAGTGGTCAGGGACCATGTTTGACACTGATAGTGGTCAGGGACCATGTTTGACACTGATAGTGACCAGGGACCATGTTTGACACTGATAGTGGTCAGGGACCATGTTTGACACTGATAGTGGCCAGGGACCATGTTTGACACTGATAGCAAAGAGTTGGCAAGAATATCATCACCATCATTTTTCTTTGTGCTACTTATGGAGCATGTAGCCACCACTACAGCTGGTCCTCCTTGTAGGAAGCCAGCACCAAGAAGTCACATGGTGGTGCAGTGGTGGTTTATGTGACCATTTGTTTTACATGTTGAGGTTGCCAGCCCCGTGCACAACCTCAGATTAGTTGCCTTATACAACCTGCCTGAGAGCGTAGTAGTACTTATCTTTCTTTGTCTCTTAACAGACCCCAGAGCACTACACGTGAGTGGTAAGATTATGCTATTTATTAATTCTCATTTACTTTCCATATTGATGTTTGGATGTTGGAATGGTGGTAACAGTTGGTTGATCAGATAACAGGAAACAAACAAATCAGTATAGGAAAACACCATTTACAAATATAGATTGATCAGATAACAGAGGACAAAGAAATCAGTATTGAGCACCTATTGTAAATATAGATTGATCAGAGAACAAAGAAATCAGTATTGAGCACCTATTGTAAATATTGTTTGATCAGATAACAGGACAAAGAAATCAGTATTAGCACCTATTGTAAATATAGATTGATCAGAGGACAAAGAAATCAGTATTGAGCACCTATTGTAAATATAGATTGATCAGAAAACAAAGAAATCAGTATTGAACACCTATTGTAAATATAGATTGATCAGATAACAGAGAAAAAAGAAATCAGGATAGAGCACCAATTACAAATGTAGATTCATCAGATAAAAGGAAACAAACAACTAAATATTTTTTCCAAAGAAAAGGGAAACAAAAAAATAAGAAACGGATCAAGTAGCAATATTGAACCACGAGAATGCAAGCCCTAAAACTAATATAAGTAAGTTATCGGGATTTTAAAAATTCAGAACACCAGTGGTAGAAGAAAAAAAAACAGAGGAAAATTTTGTAATGCACTCTAGCCAACCAGACAGCCTAATATTTTATATATATTCTGTAATGAGCTGTCTGTATATAAGGCAAGTACAGACAGTCATCATTGACAAACTTTGTGTCTAAAGTTAGATGCATGTTTTCACTGTGTTACACCCCTAGTTTGCCGTATGGTCAAGACAATATGGGCCTAACACCATATTCCCGATATGCCTTAATGGGCGTGTAACAGGATACTTTACCTGTTTTTTTTCTGCCTGTTTGCCTTGTAGGTCGGTCATCAAGAAAATTGTGGAGAGGGATGACACACCATGCAAAAGACTAGCCTTGTGTGTTGCTTCTGTGAAGAAAATGGTAGATGGCCAGGTAGGTGGTGATGGACTGGGTAGCAGCATCTTATATTTGTGTATTAAAATTCCAAATTTTAAAACTCACAATTAATACACATTGCAGCATAAATTTTTGTTTAGTCATATTACGTATAGTTCCTGTGATTATGTGTAGCCTCATATAGTTCCTGGGATTACATGTAGCCTTGTATAGTTCCTGGGATTACGTGTAGAAACATAGTTCCTGTGATTATGTGTAGCCTCGTATAGTTCCTGAGATTATGTGTAGCCTTGTATAGTTCCTGGGATTACGTGTTGATTCATATAGTTCCTGTGATTACATTTAGCCTCATATAGTTCCTGGGATTATGTGTAGCCTCGTATAGTTCCTGGGATTACATGTAGCCTCATATAGTTCCTGGGATTATGTGTAGCCCTGTATATGTCCTGGGATTACATGTAGCCTTGTATAGTTCCTGGGATTACGTGTAGCCCCATATAATTCCTGATATTACATGCAGCCCTGTATTGTTCCTGGGATTACATATAGCCCATTATAGTTCCTGGGATTACATGTAGCCCAGCATAGTTCATGGGATTATGTGTAGCCCCGTATAGTTCCTTGGATTACATGTAGCCATGTATAGTTCCTGGGATTATGTGTAGCCTCATATAGTTCCTGGGATTATGTGTAGCCTTGTATAGTTCCTGGGATTACATGTAGCCACATATAGTTCCTGGGAGTCTCTGATGAGAGAAATAAAGAGTAAGACTACTCTCCCTCTGTGTATCGTCCCATTACACGGGGACAAGACAAAGATTATGAGAATTAATGCAAGAAATGATAACAAGGTTGAAGAAACACTACTAATGGATGTATAATCGTACACATATCTTGGCAGTAATATAGACAAAGCTGGAGGGACAGACAATGATATCAAAATAAGAATACAAAAAGCAAGAGGAGCTTTCATTGCATTGGGAAACATATGGAGAACAAGAGAAATCAAGTCCAACACGAAAATAAGAATCTTCAACTCAAATGTGAAAGTCCTATTGTATGGCTCTGAGACATGGAGAACAACAAAAACAACAACCAAAAAGCTACAGACTTATAAACGGGTGCTTGCTTAGAATAGAAGGACTGAAATGGTATGACAAAGTCACAAATGTAAAATTGGTGAGTAGAACCAGACAAGTGCCAGTGGAACAAGAGTTGAGAAGAAGACGCTGGCAATGGATAGGACACACATTGAGGAAACCTGTTGATAGCATTACAAGGCAGTCCTTGTTCTGGAATCCCCAGAAAGAGAGGCAGAGGTAGACCAAAAAACACATGGAGAAGAGAACTGGATACATAGGTGAAAATGATGAGGAAAACATGGAAAGAACTTGAGCAGATGGCACAGGACAGGAAGACTTAGCATGTGTTTGTTGAAGGCCTATGCTCCTTGGGGAGCTGAAGGGTATTGATGATTGCTCCCTCAGGCATGTTGTACAAGGGCTGACATCATATAAAACAATATGCTACAAAAACCACTACGGTAAGAGCATGTGAATGCTCAATGCAGGCTTCATGTAAGGGGACCAGGTGCTATAATGACCCTATGCTCTATAAGGAGCAAAAAGGAAAGTGATGATGATATTACACATACTATTTCACCTTTTTTATCTAGTTTTCAGTTGAGTTGACTGATGGCTGGTACTCAGTCCCAGCACAGCTGGACAACTGTCTAACAGAGCTTGTCGCTAGAAAGAGGCTAGGACCAGGAGATAAAATTATCACTAGCGGAGCTGAGTTAATTGGATGTCTGGATGGGTGTTCACCCCTAGAAGTAAGTTTGTTGTTGTTGTTTTTTTTCCACAGGTTTATAAGAGAATTAATGAACATAATTATGTTGCCTGCCACTGTTTATTTAATTGCTTGTTCTATAATTTCTGGATGGTTCCGTTTTGGTTTTTTTTCCCTTTTTGAAATAATAAATAGCAGGTATTTGTGATGTAGTACTGAGATTCTGTTCTTCAAAAGGTCCATGTCTTTTCTCCTTGCATTATTTACACTATTTCTAGGAGGGATTACAAGTAATCCACCCCATATTTCTTCTCCTTCTAGTATTTACATTTTTTCAGAGTGAGATTATGATGGAGTTTATCTTATCTACATTATGTTTCTTCTCTATGAATAGTAGGTGGTGTCTAGTGTTGTTGTGTAGAGAATCGTTGCAGTATTTTTCTATAGGGAGGACATAGAGCCTAGGTTCTGATTTGCACCAGTTTTCTTCGTTTAAAGCTATTGCGTGCACATAGATGTATGTTCGGGAGTTAAATTATTTTCGGCCATTTTTGCTTCATTAAGCAGTAGAGGGCTGAGCACTATTTCCCGTTTCTTTGTCTAAATGGGGGATGGAGGTAATGACCTTTGCCCATGTGCGTAATACTGGCTAGCAGTAACAGGATGAGTCAGATTATTTACAATTTTGATTGGCCGAGATCAAACTGCATTGAAAGGCAGCGCGATCATTGGGCTAGAACAAAGCCGCGCAAATGGCGTCAGGCTAGGGCAGTGTGGGGGATCCTGATTATAAATACTCACGGAAAGTCATAGTCGGCCTCTCAAATGAATAATTGCCAGCTGCGTACCATAGACAAGTCGATTGCCTTAAGTGGGAAAATTCGAGTTTGGTAAGCATAAGTTAGTAGCATGGTACTTTATTGATTTTAATTGAGTCCTATCCAGATCAGTAAGTTTCTTGGGAAGTTAGTTTTAAATTTAATTCTTAATGCCAGGGCCATCAATACTATCTTAGTGATAAACTGGAATCATAGAGGTCCATATAATTCCTTATTGAAGGAGTAGCGGTATCTAGGATGGTTTAAGAGTTGAGATATCATGGGCGTGCTTTGTATTATTTCAAAGTAGGTCTGTACAGAACCCTGCCTCTTTGATTTATGTTATTTTACAGAATACCCGGGAGCGTGTGTAATTGTATTTCATTTAGAGTTTATTCTGTTATATAAAGACGGGAGTGAAGTTGTGAAATTGTAAGCACGTGGGTGCCGGTATTTAATGAATATTAATGCGGGAGCCCGTGTTTGTAACTTCAGGGTTTTAAATTGATAACCTGGGGTTGTGGATAACTTGTGGGCAGTATGCATATGTAGCGTAAACAGGTTGTACGTTATTGGTTGTGCATTGTTGTTCTGTGTAATCAGAAGACGGAGATGTAATTTTAAAGGAAATTATTTTGTATTACATTTTGAATGTGATTTATATTACTGTACGGGAATTAAATGATTCCTGGAGAGGTCTATTTTATTTGTGGTGATCATTGATCCATCCAGTGTCAGGGTAGAAGTGGGCCAAGTATTTTTGGACAGGTAGATCCCCAGTGAAAAACTGTTGTGATTCAGAGTTAGTCATGCAGAACAAAGAAGATCTGGGTCAGCCGATGTTTACGTTGGGATGAGAGAAGGGAACAGTGGGGGAGCAGACTTCTTTGGCATGATTATTTTGTATGGTGGTACATAATGGGAATAGAGCTGGGGAGCTGTATTGATTAAAGGGGGAGGTATTGTACTATGGGAGTTAAGTGTTAAAGTAAGGGAGTTATTTGTTTAATAGGAACATATTATTGATGTGTTGATCAGCTGTGCATTTTTCTATTTGTCTACAGCGGGTAGCGGCACAGTGGGATAGAGCTAAATTTGGCACCACAAATTTCCCCACGGCAAGATTGGCATCTCAGACAAATCAGAGTTTGGGATATTGCCAGAGGCGGACGAAGAATAATAAATACGTTTTCCCAAGTCAGGGGAAGACATTTCTCCAGTGGAATAGGATTTTGTTGGATAAATCTGGAGCTCTGATGCTCGATCTTGTTACACACGCAAATTGGCAGGCTGCCAGCATTGTCGTAATTATTTTCGCTTCGTCCCGGCCATAATAAAGCTGAAGGCCCACAGCCCAGAGAGGGGTAACCGGGCAGGTGAATACAGATGTGTTAGTAGTAACCAGCTACAGTTTCCAGTCCAGAATCCAGTGGGTTCTTTTTTTATACCTTAGTCATCAATCTCAGAATTTGTGGAGAGCAACAGGGTTAAAATTCTCTCTAAAGGTGGTAGACCAGAAAGACAGAACTGAGACATAGTTTTTGTATAGATCATAGCAGAGGACAGCTGCTGAAGTTTAGAGGTGCAGTTAGCTGTGTAGCAGTGTTTAGGAGATTTCAGGATAGGCTGTGTAGTAACGAAGTCTGGGCAGATATTGTGTATACAATTCATAGTAGTTCCAGCTGACTGTGTAATTAGCAGTAACATTAGAATTTAGAATAGCTAGGTTGGAGTTGGAGGCTCGAAATTCGAGACCCCACCCATGTTCAGTGTGGTTTTGTTGTGTAATCTTAACTTCTTTCCTCCAAACAGGTGAACGTTGTGGGTGAAGGGTTGGGTTTTGATGATACATCTTCTGTAATTTTGCTTGATTGCTTTTCCAGGTGTGCGTACACGCACTTTATTTATTTGACATGTATTTGAGTTTTATTTAAAGGTGTAAATAAAACTGTACATTATAGTCTGGATCAGTCACTTTATTTACGTACAGTAGCTATCTGTTGTCTGTATTGTGGTGTATGTGAATCTTGATATAACCTTATCCCCTTAGGGTAGTTAGAGGTAGTTGAAGCTATAGCAATTTTAGACGTCCGGAGTGGCGAGGGAAGAGTCAAATCTAGGTTCTTACCCTCGGGACCAATAGTTTCAATTTTTCACATTTCACTATCATCATCATCATCATCATCAGTTGCCATCTCCACAACGGAGGTTGGCTGTAATGGATCTCCAACGTCTTCTGTCTCTTGTCTTGGTGGTACACTCTGATAGACTCTTTCCCGTCCATCTCTTGATGTTATCTTCCCACTTATAGCGCTGTCTTCCCCTTGCACGTTTACCTTCAACTCTCCCTTCTGTTATGGTCTTCTGCAAGGTGTTATGCCTTTTTATGTGGCCAAAGTATTTTAGCTGCCGAACTTTGACCTCTCTCATTAGTTCTCTTTTCATACCTAGATTTTCTAGGACCTCCTTATTTGTTTTCATCTCTTTCCATGAGATACGCCCCATTCTTCTATATATCCACATTTCAAGAGCCTCAATTCTTTCTTCCAAATGCTTATTCATCGTCCATGTTTCTGCACCATACAGAAATGCAGAATATATATAACACTTTATGATTCTCAGTTTTAATTTATGAGATAACTGTTTGGATGTCAGTATATGTTTCATGTTGTTGAATGTAGCTTTGGCCATTCCTATTCTCTTCTTGATTTCTGTTTCACATCTGCCATCTTCTGTTATTATATGACCAAGATATACGTAGCTCTTGACTTGTTCCAGGATTTTCCCATTTACGCTTATCTTTAATGTGGGTTTATCGTCTGTTTTGCTAATTATCATAGTTTTAGTTTTCTCAATATTAATGTCGAGTCCATATTCATGACTTATACTGTTCACTTGCTTCACTAGTTCTTGTAACTCCTGTTCGCTTTCAGCTAACAACACGGTATCATCTGCATATCTAAGGTTGTTTATTGATCTTCCACTGATGTTCAGTCCTGGTATTTCCTGTATCTGTTTGAAAATTTTTTCGGTGTATAAATTAAATAGGCAGGGGGACAGCACACAACCTTGTCTGACACCTCTTTTTATGTCTATGTATGGTGAATAATTCCTTCCCGATCTTACTGTGGCAGTTTGCTCCCAATAAAGGTTACTGAGTATTCTTATATCTTTTCCATCAATACCTATGTCTTCGAGGCATTCAATTATTTTCTCATGATGGATTCTGTCAAAAGCCTTCTTATAGTCAATGAAGCACATATACATACTTTTTTGGACCTCTGTATATTTTTCTGCTAATCTTCTTAGGCAAAATATTGCCTCTCTTGTTCCACTGTTCCGTCTAAAACCAAACTGTTCTTCTTGGATTTCGCTGTCTACTTTACTTTTTATTCTTTCCTGTATGATTTTGAGCAGTATCTTAATTGCATGACTCATCAGGCTGATTGTTCTGAAGTCTGAACATTCTGTTGCATTTGGTTTTTTGGGCAATGTTATAAAAACTGATGTCTTCATGTCGTGTGGTAAATATCCTGTATTGTATATATCATTGCATATTTCTGTGATTGTATCTATACCGAAGCTCTCCAGAGCTTCTATCATTTCAATGTTTATGTTATCCATGCCTGCTGATCTTCCTTTTTGTATCATATGAATGGCATTCTCTACTTCTGATCTGAGAATGTATGGGCCTTCATTAGAATCTGGTGATGGTTTTTTACCTCTGTTGTCCTCGAATAGTTCTTTTACGTATTCTGCCCATCTGTTTGATATGTCTTTCTCATCAAGTAATATTACACCATTTTTGTTCTTGATACAGCTTCCTCCTTGTGCAAACCGCGACCGATTTGATAATTTCTTTATTTCTTCATGCATATCTCTTGTCATGTGCTTCGCTTCCAAGTCTTCTATTTCCTTACATTTTGTTTCTATCCACCGTTCTTTTGCTTCTCTACACATAGTACGTATGTCATTGTCTATTGTTTTATATTCTGGAGTATTTTTTGCTTTCTTTCTTTCTGCCATTTTATTCAAGATGTCATCTGTCATCCAAATTTGATTTTTCTTAGACTCCTTTTTAGGTAAATTTGCATTTGCTGATTGTATGCTTGTTTTTAAGCATTCCCATTTTGCGGTTGCTTTTTCTTCTGGGTTTTCTCTTCTATACTGCTCCATGCTTTCTGTCAATAACTGTTGGTATTTATTTTTGACTTCGATTAAATATTTCTGTTTTATATCTGGTTGTTTCAGCGCTGATATTTCTATCTGGGGTTCCTCCTGTCTTCTGTTTCCTGCTCTTTTCAGCTTTATATTTACTTTGATGACAACTGGATTGTGATCTGAATTTATGTCGGCGCCAGGATGTGTCTTTGCACTTGTGACACTGTTCTTAAATCTATGTTTTATCATGATATAGTCGATTTGATTACGTGTTACATCTCCTGGGCTTTTCCATGTGTATAATTTCCTTGGGTGATGTTCAAAAAAGGTGTTACATATGACCAGCTGGTTTTCTTCACAGAATTGGATAAGTCTGTCTCCTCTATCATTTCTTGTCCCTAATCCATACTGTCCTACTATTTTCTTGTATTTTCCTTTTCCTACTTTTGCATTCATATCACCCATTACTATCAACACATCTGTAGATTTGACTGGTTTAAGTGTGTGTTGTAGCTCTTCATAGTATTCTTCTATTTCTTCCTCGCTGTAATCTTTAGTTGGTGCATAAGTTTGTAAGATTGATATGTCGAATGGCTTTGCTCTCATCTTTAGTAACATCATTCTGTCATTGTGTGTCCAGTATCCACATACGTATTTTTCTAACTCCTTCTTTATCAACATTCCTACCCCTCTTTCGTGTTTTTCTCCTCCTGAGTGTATAAGCGTGTACTGGTCTCTTGTTATGTAGCCTGTATCCAAAAGTCTTGCCTCTGCAACTCCCAGTATATCGAGTTTCATGTCGGTTGCCTCTAATATAAAATTGTCCAGCTTTCCTTCTCCGTTTAAAGTTCTAACATTCCATGTTCCTATTTTTAGGCTTCTCCTACTAGTTTTTAGGTGGTCTTTCTCAGAATGCTCCCTTTCAACAGAATTTAAGGAACACTCGTCATTATGTACTTCCTTACTCATTAGAGGAGTTGCCTCTTCCCTGTTAATTTGTACAGTAGATTCTTCCCAAGGGGACAGAGAGTTCTCTACATATCGGTTCTTATCTTGTTGTTGTGATTCCATTACTTACTGTAGGAAGTACGTGGTAAGGCCCCAATCTCTTCCACGGTGGCTAGCCATTGTCTTTTTCTATGTCCGACATGCCTCTAGTGCGCCACACACTTTGCTGTTTCGCTTTGCGAGCCGTTGATCTTCTCAGATTCCTCCGCCTCACTCACCGTCTCAGTCTTTGTGTACTAGGGATGGACATTCCCTTGAGTAAGATTGCTCCTACTCCACCCATGTAGTTTAGCCAGTCAGCCAAGACTGTTGCCCGGGATGTGGCCACCGCCGTACACAAGCGGTATTCTAGGAGCCATACATGAGCTAGACAAAGAGAGGAGAACCAAATAGGATCCTGACTATCCTAAAAAGGACATGGCTGTCTCTCACCGTGAGGTACTATCCCTCTCTCTTTATCCTACATCCCAATTTCACTATCATTTTCATTTAAATCTATCTTTTCAGTCTTTCTTCTCACTAGTGTCTTGTCAAGTGATAGTAGACAACCTCTAGTCCTAAATCTACTTCGTGACAGTGTTATATTTTATTCAGGTTTTTTTTGCAACTGACGTCTGCTCATTTGGCCATGTGTATGTCTGGATTTTGTCTAGGCCTCTTACTTCTATATTGTTCATTCTCACCACAATATATTTTTGTCATTAAGTAGGCTGTCTGTATTCAGCTCTCATGTTCAAACAGTTTATCCATCAGAGAGGTTGGTGAAGATTATGCTGTCAATTTACACCTGTTATGGAACCAGCCTTCTTATGTTCTACTGTTTGCTTGTCCTCCCCACATAGATACATCTGTTTGTCTGATTTCTAATTTGTTGAACACACGGTATTTTAGCATATGTTGGACAGTTGTCAGTCTGAAAATTATTTCTTGATCTCTTCTTGGCAAGGAGTGTTAGAAAATGAGAAGGACTACAGTCAGGAAGTGATACAGGGCGAGGTCAATGAAAATAAGTAATGCATCTTACTAGGATGAAGAGACTTCCTATGTTATGACCACAAGACCTTCGTCAGGGAGTAGTAAACAAAATCATAAGAAAAAAAAGGGAAAACTGACTCATTACCTGTTTGTGTTTACCCCACCATTTGCTAATAGTTTGTAATCTAAGTGTAAGGGTATCTTTTATTTATAACTTTATTTGATTCAGGAACACCCTGAAAAGTGCTGGCTAATAATGCTCACATGAAGCTGTGTTGGCCGAACAAGCTAGCAATGGATTTTGTATTTCTTAAAATGGAAACTAAGGAGATCTTTTTCAATATTTAATTCAAATACAACATCATTCATACTTCTACTTCTTCCTTGTTCGCCCTCAGACTTCTACATTAATAACTCTAATAAAGGCAGTAGCCAACTCAAGGTTCCTGACATCTCATTTGCCCTCAGACTTCTACATTAATGACTATTAAAGGCAGTAGTCAGCTCAAGGTTCCTAACACCTTGTTTGCCCTCAGACTTCTACATTAATGACTCTAATAAAGGCAGTATCAGCTCAAGGTTCCTGACATCTCCAAACAGTTTTTCATTCATACAATTTCTACTCAATTGCATGAAGCTGAGATAATTTTTGAAGTTATCGTCTGAATTAGACAAGATATTTTTGTATTTATTTTTGATGAATTTTGCAGCTGAAAGAAGGAACTGCGCTAAAGCTGAATGGTAACTCAACCCGCCCTGCCCCATGGCATACTAGACTTGGTTACAGTTTCCCACCATCGGCCCTGTGTGTTCCTGTAGGTTCCCTAAGTCCTTCTGGAGGAGTGGTTTCCTGTGTGGATGTGGTAGTATGCAGGAAATATCCTATCATGGTATGTCAAAACTGGTAACAATATATGTATTTTATACATATATGTGTGTATCCTATATATAACATCCCAGCTTTTTCTGTCTGTATGTAACGCTTCCTAAAATAGTAACACGAAACAAAGAAAAGTGCGCAAAACAAGGTGTGCATGCGCCATGTTAGCAGCGTGCGTGTTCAGACTTTTTTTTTTAAACCCCGGATGTAAAACAAATATTTTGGATTTTTAATACTCTCCCGAAAATAGTAACGCTCGACAAAGAAAAGTGCACAAAGGTTTGTGTGCATGCGCAATGTTAACGGCGTGCATGTTCCTTTGTACAAAATTATTTTACTACTATAATTAACAGGAATGCGCGTACAACGATCTAAGTTTCACGCTTTTGTTAGAATAAAATCAACTGGTATTTTCCTAGGGAGCTGCGCTGGTGTAATGGTTACCAAACTGCACTGGTGACTGGGGGACCCAGGATCAAACCCGGGTGAGGACATTTGAAGATTTTTCGTTGATCAGGATTTGGACTGGATTAACTCGAGCCCTGGCGAGGACATTTGAAGCAGTGTCGTCGACCAGGGACTGGCGGCTTCTGAGCCGACCCAGCTCTAATGGGTACCTCCGAAATCGGCGAGTATCTGGCTGAATGGCGAGGGACACCTGTCTCTGTACAAGAAAAAAAGGGATACTCACGTAAAAATCAGTCTCAGGTTAGATATACTAACCTGAGATTTTGTCCCGAGTAATAGCGGGCGTACGGAAAAAAACAAAAATAAAACTGGTCTTTTCCTAATGATCGGCTACCAGCGACAAGAATGGGGAATTAAGAGACTTCACTATACTAGGTCCAGCATCGAGGGGTGTGGTGATCAGTTCCCTTCCTCGCTGCCTTTTCCTTCCCTAACTCAAGAGCAAAGTCATGTGCCCATTTGCAGCTGGGTAAACTGAACCACAATGATATTGTGAATCAAACCTGGCACCTTTGTCGCGTGAGACCAGCGCTCTAACCACTCTGTCAATCGGATGCTCCAGAACTAACGTAGCGACTTTTAATAGCAGGCAAACAGCCGTGTTCTATATCACTTAGAGTTTAACAATATTTTCTTGATGATCGAGCCAGTTTCATGGACAGCTGTACGTCGCATTGTCTCGACCAAGAAATCACAACAAAGCAAAATTAGAAATTAAAAAAACTGAAAATCTGTGTACTCTTCTGATGAACAATCGGATATTCACACCTAACATTATTTTTCACAAGTATTTGAATAAGTAAAATTGCTGTTAAGTATTGGTGCTTTTGGATTTAATTCCCGTTTTATGAAGGGCTTTTACACTAGTATATGTATATATGTACATGTATATTTATCTATTTTTTCATATATATTTATCTATTTTTACACATATATCACACACATACAAACACATAAATGACCCATTTTCAAAACATCATCAGGGACTGAAGATGCAGCAAGAGAGATAAATGCAGTCAGCGACCCATAGCCAGACTGCTCGCGTCAGAGTTAGCGAACCAGAGCTGACGAAGACCTTACTCCACCTCCAAGTTGTGGTCCTGGAAACAGGCTGCATCACTGCAGTCTGGCTGAGAAAGTAGGGATCGAAGAGGGAAGGCAAACCTGTTCCCAAAAAATGCCGTGCTGAAGTAGGATGTGTCAGCCAAAAGGCGCAAATATCGCATCTTCGCTGTAAACGGACACAACGCAACCAACATCCTTTTCTGGACACACGAAGAAGAAAACATTATCATCATCTCCATTTTCACTGCACATGGAGCCACTACTGCCCATGTCCCCCTTGAGGAAACATTTGCCACAGCTCAAACTCTTGCAGTGGTGGTTTCTGTAGCAAATTTTACATGTTGAGGTTGTCAACTCCATGCTCAGCACCATAATAATCACCACTTTACAACAAGCTGTTCTGTCTTTGTCTACTCAGAGACCCTTGTCAACTACTAGGGCAAAATAATGTTATGCAGGTCTATATCATTTTGATCCTAAGTAATTTACAGATTAAAGGTTTCTTAGGGCTACTTTTCTATCACAATTTGGGTGATTTAGGTTACTTTTCTATCACAATTTGGGTGATTTGGGCTACTTTTCTATCACAATTTGGGTGATTTAGGTTACTTTTCTATCACAATTTGGGTGATTTAGGTTACTTTTCTATCACAATTTGGGTGATTTAGGCTACTTGTCTATCACAATTTGGGTGATTTGGGCTACTTTTCTATCACAATTTGGGTGATTTAGGTTACTTTTCTATCACAATTTGGGTGATTTAGGTTACTTTTCTATCACAATTTGGGTGATTTAGGTTACTATTCAATTTCTGTGATTTCTAACTATTCTGGGCAAGTTGTGGGTAATTTGTTTGCATACGTTGTTGATTTAGGCTACTTTTCCAATGCGATTTGGGCGATATCTGGAAACTGAAATAATCTGGTTTCTGGAACACAGCTGTTTCCGAGGATTTGGGATAATAGGATCTGTATAGAGTCCAACATTTCACGTAAAGTTCAAATTGAGTTTTTACTTTAAGACAAACGTATTAATGCTACATTTCTGGAATTAAAATTGGAAGGTTTTTCGTTCCATTGCGTTTGGTCTCCTTCCATCTCTTTTATGCTGGGGATTTGAGGTCAAGGACTTTCTTATAAACATCAACCTTTGTGGTCCTTACGGAGCATAGAGCTTCTACTGCAGCTGGTCCCCTTGCAGGAAGCCTGCACCAAGTAGTCACATGCACCTGTGGTTTTTGTGGCAATTTGTTTAACATAATGAGGTTGCCAGCCACCATGGGCAGCCTCATATTTGTCACCTTGAACGACATGCCTTGAGGTGCGGTAATCCTGTTCTGTTGTGTGTTTCTTTGTTTCTTCAGAGGCACCTCGTTTTGAAGTTGCAAATTGGATGGCAAGGTCCATATACACTTCTAGAGAAGGTGTCTAGAACAAACTATAAAATTGACAAGAGGGGGAAGGAGAAAATATATCATGTGAACCTTTTAAAGAAGTATCTGGACAGACAAATCCAGGAAGGCACCCCTTTACTGACCTTGGCTATCGCAACTGAAATGAAAAAGGAACCACTCACCTCACATGAATACCCATTACATCCCTGTGAGACAGCCGCACAGGTAAAAGTCAGTAAGCACCTGACTAAAAATCAGAGGGAGAGAGTTCAACAGGTTCTGGCGGAACATACGGATGTGTTAACAGACAAACCAGGGCATACTAATTTACTACAGTATGACATGAAGCTGGTAGACTCAACACCAATCTGTATGAGAGCCTATTCTGTTCCGTTCGCTAAAGAGAAGGCATTGAAAGAGGAGATAGATTATTTGTTGAAAGAGGGGATTATTTCTCACAGTGAATCTTCTTTTAGCTCCAGTGTAGTTTTGTTGAGGAAACCGTCTGGGGAACATAGACTGTGCATAGATTACAGGAAACTGAATGCTGTCACAGAAGGTCAGGTGGATCCATTACCGGACACAAAACAGTTATTTGCCAGATTGAACAAGGCAAAATACTTTTCGAAGGTTGATCTTAGCAAAGGCTATTACCAGATTCCAGTGAAGCCTGAAGTTAGACCTTATTTAGCTTTTAGCACCTCGGAGGGACATTATGAATTCAACATGTTACCATTCGGACTGAAAAATGCTCAGAGTGTATTTTCTAGGATGATGCGCAAATTGTTGGATCCCATGAATAATCCATGTATCACGAATTTCATGGATGATATTCTCATTGCCACAGAAACATTTGAAGAACACATTAACTCTCTGAATATGCTATTTGATAGGCTCAGAGAAGCAAACTTAACTGCTAGACCAACAAAATGTTGTATTGGATGCAAAGAGTTGGAATTTTTGGGACATACTGTATATCAGGGTAACATGACCCCTGACCCCAAGAACTTGGAAAAACTGCAGAGAGCACCTAGACCGCAAACAAAAAAAGACGTGCGATCATTCGTGTCGTTGTGTGGATTTTACCAAAAATATATCAACAATTTTAACTCTATATGTGCTCCTCTGACTGATTTGACTTGCAAGGGAAATCCAGATACAATTGTTTGGTCAGCGCAATGTTAATTGGCATTCCAAGAGTTAAAGGAAAAACTCACTAGCAAGCCGATTCTCAAATTGCCTGATTTGACTCAGGACTTTGTGGTGAGAACAGACGCAAGCAATGTAGGCCTGGGGGCAACTTTGTTGCAAAGGTCCTCTTCACCCAATGGGGAACTGAACCCAGTCGCTTATGCTAGCCGCAAGTTGAACAAAGCGGAACAAGGATATTCCACAAGCAAAAAAGAGTGTTTAGCGTTAATCTGGGCAATAAAAAAGTTCCAAATCTATCTGTATGGTAGGACTTTTGTGGTCCAGACATATCACCAGCCTCTCGTGTTCTTATCTCAGGCCAAGCATGAAAATGCAAGATTGTTAAGATGGTATTTATTGTTACAACCATATCAGTTTAACATTGAATATATTCTGGGCTCACAGAATGTCGGTGCAGATTTCCTCAGTAGGCACCCCTGTGATCAAAATTAGAGTAGTTGGCAGGCGTGAGGAGTTAATTTTATCTATGTGTATCACTGGTTTTGGAACTTGCATTAGTGCATGTTCTCAGGTGGGGAGATGTGTGGTGAAATTACAGTGATGCAACATTAAAATTCCTCCATTTATAAAGATAACAGGTAAAATAACATGTAGGGATAAAAATACGCTGATACATTCTCGCCCACGCCAGCGTTTTCTAGTGTCATTGAAAACTAACTAGTTATAACATGCAGACTAACGGCCTATCCTTTTAGACGGGGTAGAAATGGAGATAAAAGAAAAAAAAATGAGGCGGTCTGAACACGTGTTTGAATCTAAAGTCTAGAAGACGCAATTTGTAGTTTTAAAGGAAAAATTACGCCACTGGTTGACACAATGTAATAAATTGGACGAAAAACGACCTTAGCTCTTGTCAGAAACAGACGTATATTAGGCGTTTTACGGTAATTAGTCGTTTTAGTTTGAATATAGCGGCATACGCCGTGAACGAAGGTACAAAAACAAATTTCAAAACTAACCTTGAAAAAAGTATGTTTTTTCTTAATAATAAGTTTAGGAGAATAAAAATTAGCTAGTTTGATAGGCTATCTTAACCTGAGAAAAAATATATTTTCAATTACAAAGTCGGACAGATAACACGAAAGATATTGACGAAAGACTGTATTGTTCAATACAGACTAGCAGACAGTTATTTGTGCATACTCTCACTAAAGTTACTTTTGACACGTCCTTGAGACTAAGATGCAGAAAAACATTACATGTGGACAAGGGGCAAAAAAGGAGGGTAGAAGCTAAAAATAACTTTGCATCGAAATCGTATACGTAAGTGGGGGAAAATTTGTGTAGTTTTTTGTAGTTTGGTCCAAAAAACAAGTGTAATTTTGAGAAAACCCAAGTTCAGACGCACAGACCGACATAAATATATTACACACTAGACAGAAACTGGACCTAAATTGGACATTGTAGTTTAAATATTTGAACGGTAGAGGGGAAGTCCGCTGATTGGACGAAAGAGTTCATATTAGAGAAAAAAAGTAGCCGGCAAGTGCCATTTTTTTGAAGACTGTCCATATACACAGATCGTTAATGTTAGAAGTGTGACGTCCATGAAAATTATATATTACCAGTGGGACGCCATAGTCTAGCCAGCAGCTCAGCTGAGTTTTGCTAGTACAACGTAACTGTGTTTTCAGTTTTGAATTGTGGTAAGGGGAAAAATTTATTAACCTTTTATTTAATAATTCTGAGTGATTGATACTGCCATATAATGAAAAATGATTACGACAAGTGAGTACTTATTCTAGGTCCCCAGCGACAGTCCAGGGCCTAGAGGCAAATGAATAAAATGAAAAAACATAACCAAGAATGGAAAAGACAGCTCTTTATTTCAGGAAATCAGTGGGAACATATCACCCACTTTATTCTATGGAAAAAAAGAGATTAATGAAAATATTTCAGATGCAGTGCAGTTCATAGAGGAATGGAAAACTAGTGCTATTTGATACCGCCTGGGTGAGATGTGCTGGGTCGGTCAGAGAGATCTGACCCGGTCTTTGTAATTTTTTTGCTTTGTTGTTTGTAAAAATGGTGAAGTAGGCAGTGTGTTGACACATGGCAAAAATTTTGGTTTCAGAGTTTCTGGTCTGGCACTGCGCTAGTGCCAGATGCTTTGAAGAGATCCAAGAGTGGATGACTAAGAAGCCTACCATTTTACCTCAGCACCTGTGAGGAGTGGGCCACTTGTATTCTTTACTACATCGTCACAGGCCAGATAAGTTGAAAACCTGGCCTGCTGTTGATTCATCAAATTTGTCCACACTAAAATAAAGAAAAATCCTTATGTATAAAAACTATACCTCAGTTCCATATTTCAAAGACAATGACTATTGTAAAAGAGATCGGGTATGATGACACCACCACTACCAGACATCCAGGACTAGTTTTCCAAAGACACTGTAGTTAGTGTTAATATTAACCAATGTAACCATATATCTATGTACAAAATTTTCATTTTGATTATTCAATATATATGCACTTTTATTGATAAATACATATTGTTTCATACGTCCTGACCAGAAAAAAATTTGGTTCAGGACTAAATACATTTTTAAAAAAATTGTAAAATGTAAATTCTAAAGCCAGTGTTAGTTGATTTGATCATAGAACTTATTATTATTAGACTTAGTGTTTACATGTGTGTGTCTGTGTATTTAATTACCTACACATCACATTTCATTACCCTAGACATTAAACGTAGCTAACATACATAATAGCAGAATAAGTCTGTTTGAGGTCATAAGTGGTAGCAGAAAGGCATTCTGTAACTCACATAAACTGTTATCTTCAGGAGCCTTCACAGCTGACCTCATCCAGTACACTAGGTAACATAGCAACCATGCAATAACATCAAAAACCACTACACGTATGACCTCTAGTTAGCCATGTTGCATCAAAGCTGACAGCGATGTCAATGACTTCTATTTTATTAATGTTATGATGCTGACTCTTAGCATGCGCAGCTTGGACGATGCTGACGGCCCGTTGAAATACTGTAGCGTGCATGGTATCCAAATGATCAAAAATTTGATCTGCATATTTATGAAATGTTTTCTGGTGCAGGCCAGGGAGGTCTAGGTTCTCACAGAAGAGATTGAACGTAGATGGGCCCATTCCAGACATGAGGACACCAAGAACAGCAGATTTGTTGATTGCATGTCCTCGAGGGCCGCGGCTTTCTGGTTCCCTCTCGGATGTGTACGTTCTAGAAATTGCCTTTTCACATATGTGACACACAACTTCCAGGAAGAGAGAGAAACCCTTTGACTTGGTATTGTCAGTTCTTGTTTGCAATGTGCTTTGCTTACACACATTGCAACGCACATTTTTAAGAAGGTTGTTGAAGAAAGAAATGTCCACAATGGTTCTGTACGTAGATTTAGGTTGAGCGCAGACAGTATTATGAGATGCAACATTCTTGCTCGTGCTCAAGTTAATTTTTATATCAGATTGACTTGGGCCAGTGGTGAATGGCACTACTGGATCAGCAATTTGAACTATAAGCCTATCGGATACTGGTATGCAGAAATTCCATGTTGAGACTACATCAGTTTGCTTATTAATCACCGCTGATTCTGTCTTACATTACATACTTTCGACGCAATCTTGCAGCAGATATTTGCTTTCATCTCTTACCTATTCTTACCATTTTGAAGTAATAGAACACAATTCACTGAAATTTAAACAAGAGAAAAATATCAAACGCCACGGTACATGCAGCGAAGAAATGTTTACGGGCAAAAGAAGTGGTTGTTATCTTCCACATTTGCGCACGCAGCCAAAATGTTGTTATGACCAATCAAAACAGGTGTTTACAAATGGGTCGGGAATGAGGGAATGAGGTCATCATGTGACCACTCCTTAAAAGGAAGTTAGCGTAAAATTACGGAAATTTTCAAGCACACATCACAGAGCTATGAGAAAAAAAATTTTCTCGAATTTGCTATATTACAACAGACAACGAAATTTCCTTTGTATCGATACCACATAGTCCACAATATGGACAGCGTAACTAAAGTATTATTGAGCGCCAAATCTTGCATGTTTGGCACAAATTTGCAAATCATAGCTTGGAGGTAGTACAGAAAATATGCTTTTTGATACATCAAATGCATTTTTTATGTTATAAAACCTTGCTCAATCGATTCCTCGATGATTATTTAATAATTATTTTACTCAAAAGTAAAAAAATCTATATTTTGTACGTAAAATCCAGTTTTCTCTACCGTCCACCCCCTTAAGGCATGCCTGATGGAGCAGTAGTCTTATTATATCAAAATATTAATTAGGTCATGTTCAGTTTGCTGCGTCAGTGCATTAAGACAATTGGAGTTAATTATTTCCTTTCTGTACTGCCTGGGAAGACAAGTACAGTGCTTACATTAAAGTAGACACAGTTTTAAGTCTTCAGCCAATGTCATTATCATCAATCGCTATCTCCATATCAAAGGTCAGCTACAATGGATCTCCAATGTCTTCTGTCTCTTGTCTTGGTGGTGCATTTTGATAGACGCTCTCCTGTCCATCTCTTGATGTTATTTCCCACTTATATCGCTGTCTTCCTCTTGCGTGTTTGCCTTCAACTGTCTTCTGTTATGGTCTTCAGTAAGGTGTTATGTCTTTTAACAGGCCAAAATATTTTAGCTGTCTAATTTTGATCTTCATTAATTCTCTTTTCATTCCTAGGTTTTCTAGGACCTCTGTTTTCTTCACTTTCCATGAGATGTGCCCCATTCTTCTATATATCCACATCTCAAAGGCCTCAGTTCTTTCTTCTAATTGCTTGTTTATTGCCTATGTTTCCACACCGCACAGCAAAACTGATATCCTAAAGTAGCTTCAAGTAAGAATGGCTGAACTGATAAGCAGAAGGGTCCACTGGACATGCCATGTATAAAAAAAGAAATGACCCACCCAAATAAAAATGACATCATCCTGAGGGTACAGTAGTCCTATTCTATGTCTCTTTAGAAACCCCTGGGAAGTACACTGTTACACATAAGAATTTCACTATGTTATCTGTGTACGCAATTTTTTCTAATGCAAGTTTAAGTTAAATAACTCTTGGAATTGGAGTTACGTTTTACTTTAGGTGGTCACCTGTTCTTATGCCCTTCGGTTGCCGATATGATTGTGGGTTGACCGATGTTGGGTCATTTCCATTTATGGAGCGCTCAGGCCCACTTTTCTTGTAAACATTTGTCAAACTGCGTCGATAGTTATTTCCTATCCTTATAAGGCTCGATTTTAAGTGTAGTTCTTAGAATGTGCCCATAGCTTCGACGTTGTGTGAATTGTATTCAAATCGAACGGTTCTGCGCATGTCTGTTGTTTGGTTGTGGGTTTTGTACCAGCTTCTGCCCGTGAGTGACACAGATTTTGTCGAGTGAGACAGACGCGTTTTTCAGTGTCTGTCATGATTATATTGTTCAGGAAATGGAAGTCCTCTATAGTGTTCGTCTCAGATGATATTTCCCTTTTGTGATTCAAAGCGCCTGGAGGCGAGTGAGTTGTGTATTGATTCTTGAAGAGAAGGTAATTGCTCTACATTTGAATATCATTGTCGCTAACTTTTATGATTGACATTTTGTGCCTAGTTGTCAACTTTCCCTGGACATGGAAGAGTCGACGTTATGAGAAGTTTTTCAACTCACGAATCACCATGTTGTTATGCATCGGGTTGATGCATGTTCTAAAGGCTATCTGCTTGTTGGACTTTACTGCTCTGGCGATTCCACGTCAGTTTTGGTTTGATACCGTTGTTATTAAAAGAAATCAGAGGACATTATTTGATACTCCAGAAGTCATGCCTGTCTTGCTGGAGGTCAGAGAAGGAGAAGGAATTTAATGTCCTACATTTATACATTTATAAAGATATCGACTGTTATAGAAAAGGATGATGGTTTCCACACCTGAATACATTCACAGTCGTTTATGATGCATTGAAGCCCATGATTTGATTCACCATTATTATGCTGTCTGCTGTCGAATGTTGTGCTGACTATGTCGATATAATGAAGACTGTTCTACATGTTAATGTCTAAACATCTTGTCATTGTGGCGTCCCAATAAATGATGGAAACGTCACTAGCAGTTACAACATTCATTGACTTTCTACGTCGTGAGTTTATGTGACGTCCTGTGTGGACTCTACTCTACTGCTACCTGTTTGACTCCACATATACACAAACCAGACCAAAGACACCATACTTCTGCGCCTTCATCATCTCTGGTGTCTAGTGGTGATACATCCATATTCTTTATCCACCCTCAACATTTGGTGGCTAATCACCTTTATCATACACATAGGGGTCTTACTTATAGGTAGCATTTGTAATGTCAGGCTTCATGTTTGTACCTTTTAAATTATTTGTCAGTATATGCGCTTCAACCCCTATTGGGTTATAATCAATATATATATAATCCCAGCTTTTTCTGTCAGTAACGCTAAGGGATGCCTGTGGTTGAAAGTTAGACATTAATTTTTATTTTTTCCCTTATATGTACTCTCCTGAAAATAGTAACACTTATTTGGAGAATGCGCAAATGACAGTGTGCACAAAAATATTTATAGAATGTGTGATCCCATTTACACACATTGGGATCCTTGCTGCTGCTACATAGTTCATGTACTGTGGTGATGCACAGTGGTATTTTTAATACTTTTGAATCAGTAAAATTGCCGTTAGGTATTGGTGCTTTTGAATTTAATTCTCGTCTTATGACGGGCTTTTACACTAGTTATAATACTTGTATATTATGTCAATAATTGCAGATAATATTGTTAACTGCTACCATTATTTTGCTGGTAACATGCTGTCACATTGATTATTATATATTGTACACCAGTTAAGTAAGGTCAAGGTAGACCCATAGCAGATACTGCCATAGGGGAGCGAAGTGTTAGAGACTTTACCATACTAGGTCCAGCTTTGAGAGGTGGGGTGACCAGTTCCCATCCTCACTGCCTTTTTCTTCCCTAACTGAAGTTAGCTAGGTAAACTGAAGCGTGTCGAAATCATGAATCAAACCTGGCACATTGGCCATGAGAGACCAGCATTCTAATCAGTCAGTCAATCAGACACTCTACCAGTTAAGTAGCGGTTCTAATTGTGTAATTTTTAAAATCTTTAATATTTGTACTTAAGTGTTATTTTGCTGAGTTTAGTTCTGGGGGATCTGTGAAAAGACAAAGAAAGAACAGAACTATGGCACCTGCAGGCAAGGTGACTAGCGTGACTTTATGCATGTGACTGGCAGCCTCATCATGTAAAAAATTGCCACATAAATCAGTGCTGCAGGAGCCTGTGAATGTTTGGTGCTGGCTTTCTGGTTGGGAAACAGCTGTAGTGGTGGCTCCATGCTCCGTAAGGTGTGCGACATGAAGAGGAAGTGTTACTTTAAAGTGATAAAATAAATATTCAACCTTACAAAATTTGGTTCTGGTAAACATTCAGATACATGGGCACATTAATAACAACGGATGGGAGATCCATCTCAGAAGTGAAGAGCAGAATAGCTTAGGCAAAAGCAGCATTCTATCAAATGAAGAGTATTTTATGCAACAGTTCTTTGTCAATGGAAGTAAGAAAGAGAGTTCTGCAGTGTTATATAGAACCAGTCGTGACATATGGGAGTCAAGGACAATTGGTAAACAAGTAGGAAGGCACTAGAGGTCACAGAGATGGGGTTTTACAGAAGAATCTTAAAAATACCATGGACAGCCAAGAAGAGTAACGAAGATGTTCTGAAAGAGGCCAATGCACAAAGGAAACTTATCTCACAAGTTAGAAAGAAGCAATCCACTTTTTTGGGCATGTTATCAGAAGAGGAAAGCTTGAATATATCATAACAGGTAAGATTGAAGAAAAAAGAGATAGGGGAAGACAAAGAGAGCAAATACTGGACAGTTTGACATTGTGACATGGAAAGAAGTCAACAGCAGAATTGATCAATTGTACTGGAGACAGGAAGTTGTGGAGAGACATGATCTCCTATGCCACTAGGCATGGTACTTGAAGAAGAAGAAGAACCATGGGATGTTTGGCCTTAAGACTAATTGTTCATATGCTTGATGTTTGGTTGACTGAAAATTCTGTGGTGCTGATGGTTTCAGCAGTCATTCAGTTCCAGTCAGATGGACAGGTTGATGAAGTACAAGCAGGCAGAGGTTGACAGAAGACAACAGGAGATGAGTAGAAGGTTACAGGAAGCAATGGCAGATGCATGTAGTGTGAGTTGAAGCCTTATAATTCTTAATTCTCACTGTAATCTGTTGGTGCTTTACAGGGGCATAGTTTGTCAAATGTGTTTATGTGTGTTAATAATATGTATATATTGTCATCACCATCACTGTTCATCTTCACAAGGAGCATAGGAGTTCAACAAACTTATGCCAGGTCTTCCTGTCTTGTGCCTTCAGTTGAAAGTCTTTCTGTGTCTTCTTCATTCCTTTCATGTCTGTCTCTCCAGTTCTCTTCTCAATTTGTACTTTAGTCTCCCCCTAACTCACTTACCCTGAGGATTCGAAGGTGGAAAAAAAAAATATATATATACAGTATAATATAAAAATAGCCCATTCAGTCATAACTGACTAACGGAATGCGCCCCTGTGGTGACAGTCCTCAGCTGCTTATTTTCCTGGTGTTCCTTTTGACCTTTTCTCCTCTCTTCTGCTTACCGTGAGAGCTTCTTTTTGCCCAATCTGAGGTGGCGTCGTAGATAACATCGCTACTTGGTGCGATCGGCAGCTTCATCCTCCCAGGTTGCTATATATATGTATATATAAAATCATCATAACCATTATTTAAAACCATCATTACTTTACAGCTTCCAAGTCTCCTGTTCTGTGCCATCTGTTCAAGTTCTCTGCAGGCTTTCTTTATCCTTTTTAAGTCTGTTTCCAGTTCTTTTCTCCGTGTGTTTTTGAGTGACCACTCTTGCTTTTACCCTCGGAGATTTCAGAACAAGGATTGACTTGTAATGCTAGCAGCTGGTTTTCTCAGTGTGTGTCATATCCAGTGGCATCATATGTTTTCCTCACCTCTGGTTCAGCTGGCATGTGTCTGACTCGTTCTATCAGTTCTACTTTGCTATCTTGCTTATACTATTTTAGTCTTTCTCTTCTACATAAGCATTCATTGATGAAAGTCTCTACCTTCTTGCTTGTTGTTTTTGCTGTTCTCCATGTTTCACTGCTACACAATAAGACTGTTGGTATTTGAGTTAGACACTCATGTTTTTGTATTTACTAATTTCTTTATATTTCTGTATATTTCTGAATGCAGTGAAAGCTCTTCTTGCCTTCATTATTTATTGTTCTCATTTTGATATTACTCTCTGTTCCTCAGACTTTGTCTTTGTTAATTCTAAAATATGCATGAGTCCACCATGTGTGGACACTGTTCACGTTGTGTTTGTGGTATGTGGTAGCTTTTCTGTACATGGGCCCATATGCTGGCAGTGAATCGTGTTTTTAATACTATGTTGAGTGAATATTGATGTGTGAATGACATTGTGATCTTTTGTATTTTTTTCTACACTAGTCCAGAAATGTGGCCTCAGTTCAGAAGTTTAACTCTTAGTATACGAGCGGCCTCTTAGAGAGGCCGATGATCGATCCCCGTCAATAGCGAAAATTTATAGGTGAATGCATGTTTAAAACCACTGAACAATTTAGTTATGTGCATGATATAGGGGTTTCATTTCTTCACATTTTGATATATAACACTTATGTTATCTTTATAAATAAATTGTTTATTGCAAAATCTGTAAAGGTAGTCATGAAATTAGCTCGTATACTAAGAGTTAAAGTATCTGGCTGTTGTCGCAGTGACGTGGATGGCAAATGCAGTAAGTAACACATATTTACATGCACATGATATCCATGAGATAAATGTATAAAGCTAATTTGAGTAGTTATTTGTAAAATCAGTTTGTTTTCTCATATCTTGAATTATTGCTTGTTGCAATCAATTTTTAGTGTAAAGCATGTTTCCAGGTGCAGTCACATGCTAGCCTTCAAAGCATGTATACACTGCCTAGCGAAGACTATGTTGGATTGGCCGTGTCCGCCTCAGGTAAGATGGTCACATCCCCAAAGATATTTTCTGCAGAAAACTGGCAGATGACAAAACAGTTGGGCAACTGCAGCTGAGGTTCAAAGATGTGTGCAAGAGAGACATGAAGGCATTAGACATATCCAGCAATCTGGGAGGATGAAGCTTCTGATCGCACCAGTTGGCGGTGCTCCCTATGGTGCCACCTCAGATTCCGTGAGGGACTGAACGAAGACGCAGCAAAAGAGATTAATGCAGTCAGCGACTCATAGCTTGTCTGCTTGCATCGGGGTCAGCGAACCAGAGCTGACCAAGACCCTACTCCACCTCCAAGGGGTGGTCCTGGAAACAGGCTGCATCACTGCAGTTTGGCCGAGAGGGTAGGGATCGAAGAGGGAAGGCAAACTCTGTCCCAAAAAAATGGCGTGCGGAAGTTGGATGTGTCGGGCCGAAATGCGCAAATATCACAGCTTCGCTGTAAATGGCGACACAACGCAACCAACGTCCTTTTCATGACGAAGGAGGAAAAAGAAGAAGATTGAGTGAAAAAAAGCCCTTACAACAAGCAGAAGAGAAAAGAACATGTCAAAAGGAACACTAGGCAAAAAAAGCAGCTGAGGTCTACCATCTCAGGTGTGCATTAGCATTACCATAGTCAGTTATGTCTGAAGGGGGTGCTTCTACTATCTATCTTACTTAGTCATTCCCCTTCTACCGTGAGGTGTAGAGGTTTGGAAGAGAGAGCGCCAGACTATCCTATCGGCTGTCTTCCTCCTGGCCTTGTTCCATTCTAGTCCTCGGTCCTTCAAAGATTGTCTAATGTTGTCCTCCCAGCGGACTCTGGGTCGTCCTGGGGGTCTGGATCCCTGGCTCTTTGTTTCCCATGCTTGTCATGGTAGCCGATCTTCTCCCATTCTGCAGACATGGCCAAACCATCTTAGTTGAGACTGTTCTACTTGGGTCTGTAGGCGGTGGGATTTTAGGCCTTGACGTATCGTCTGGTTGCGGACCATGTCTCTTCTTGTTACTTCAACCACCTTCCTCAGATACCTCATTTCTGAGGTTTGGATCTGGCTTTTGTGGGTTGTAGTCATTGCCCATGACTCGCATCCATATGTCAAGTCTGGGACATAGGTGAAGCGGTATACAGCCATCTTCGTTTTCTTACCAACCTCACTCTTGCTGAGGAATCCTCGATTTATGGCCTGAAAAGGTCTCCCAGCTGCTGCTTTTCGAGTGGCCAACTCTTTGATGCCTCCCTTTTGGTCTATAATAGCTCCTTGATATTTAAAGTGGTCGACCTGCTCCAGGACTTGTTCTCCTAGCTTAATCTGATGTCTTCTTTCTTCTCGTGATATCACCATGGATTTTTTTTAAATTTAGAGCTGCTTATGACCATCCCTCTCTTCTCCAGCTCTTCCTTCCAGACTTGCAGGTTGGATTGGAGATGTGCCTCTGATTTAGCAATCAGGGCAACATCATCAGCAAATGCCAGCTCTGAAATACAGACCAGTCTCATCTTCCAGTACTCCACTGAATACTTTCTTGTTCTCTCCTTACATGCCTTGATGACATCGTCCATGAGGAGTATGAAAAGATATCACCTTGACACAAGTGGTGGTCCTGAACTCTTCTGACTTATGGTTTGCTGTCCTCACATAATTTCTGCAAGACTTGTAGAAGCTCTGTATAGCATGAATCAGAGGTGCTGGAATGTTCTTCCTTGCCAAACAGTCCCAAAGTTTGCTCCAGGGGACCCTGTCAAATGTTTTTTCCAGATCTATGAAACAAAGATGGATCTCACTCTTATACTCAAGGGCCTTTTCACTCAGCTGTCTGAGTGTGAAGATTAGGTCTTGAGTACTTCGGTGTGCTCGGAATCCGCACTGGGCCTCATCCAATTGTGGCTCAGCTAGGCTCAGAGTCTCTGCTCTAGGATTCTAGAGTAGATTTTACCAGGGACACTGAGAAGGGATATGCCTCTATGGTTTCCACATTGTCGATTGTCACCCTTTTTGAAAATTGGTGTTATGATGGCAATCTCCCAATCCTTTGGTATGGTCTTGTTGCACCACGATGCTTGTAGGACCCTTAAGAGTAATAGGTCGCCTGATGCTCCCATGTACTTAACCATTTCTGGTGTTATACCATCATGCCCTTCTGCTTTGCCCATCTTGATTTTCTCCAGTGCTGCCTTCAGTTCTTCCATCTTTATGTCATCTTCACCATCATTGGTTTTCTCTTCTGTGCTAGTGGTTATCATTTCTGATACTTCACCATGCTCACCATCCAGGAGTTCTGAGAAATATTCTTTCCACCTTTCCATTACTTCCTTTGGGGCAGTAAGCAATTTGCCTTGCTTGTCCTTTATAAATTTGAGAGGGCATTGTTTTTCCTTCCTCATGTTCTTTAGGGTCTTATAGAACAATTTCTGGTTTTCTTGCGCATCTTTTCTAGCTTTTCTCCAAATTCTTCCCAGAACTTCTGTTTTTCTGCTAGCACCGTGTTCTTTGCTTCTGTTCTGAGTATCACATATTCTCTATATTTCTCCATTTGTCCTGTTCTGTTTTTAGCTCCTA
This sequence comes from Oreohelix idahoensis, assembly GCA_024509875.1. Lineage (NCBI taxonomy): Eukaryota > Metazoa > Mollusca > Gastropoda > Stylommatophora > Oreohelicidae > Oreohelix > Oreohelix idahoensis. Next base: position 361,703 of record JAMPIV010019201.1, on the reverse strand, counting down.
AGTATTGTTTCCATGCCATTTTCTTCTCTCTTATTTTCTCTTTGACTTCCTCTGTCCACCAAGGTGTCCTCTTTCTCTTGTTCCCAAGTCGGACTTCACCACATGCTTCTGCAGCAGCTGTCTTTATGATGTCCTTGAATCTAAGCCAGAGGGTTTCCAAGTCATCAGGTTGTTCTTCTGTGTTGCTCACCGCTTCAGCAATAAGCCCCTGATATCTGGTCTTAATTTCTGGCTCTCTCAGCTTGTAGGTCTTAATGCTCATTTCTGCCATTTGTTTACTTAGTTTCTTGTGTGATGTTGGGGCGTTCCCAGGCTGAGCAACTCTTTCAGTTGTTCTTTTGATTGTAAGCAGGTAGTGATCACTTCCAATCTCTGGCCCCCTCCAGACTCTAGCCTCCCGGACATATTTGATTGAGCTCCTCCTAACTATGGCATAGTCGATCACTGACTTCTCATTCTTTGTTGGTTCACATCTAGTGTATGCATGGATGCGCTTATGGGGGAACTTTGTGTTTGTAACGATCAGATTCTGCTCACTGCAGAATCTAAGGAGTCACTTTCCATTGTCATTGAGAGTATCTTCTAAATATCTTCCGATAACTCCACCCCATCTAGCATGGTCATTTCCAACTCTGTCATTGAAATCTCCAAGCATGATAATTTCATCTAGGCAGTCATCCACTTTCCTTTGAAGCAGCTCGAAGAATTCCTCCTTGACCTCTGCTCTCTCATCCTCTTTTGGCCCGTACACTATGACCAGGTTGTCTATGGTTTGTCCTTCTTTTAATTTTACAACCATAATGCGCTCCAAGACAAAGTTCCATCCCTTGATACTATCTTTTAGGTTTTTGGCCACAATGCAACCCACGCCCCCTTTAACTCTTTCAGATGTGGGTACACCACAGTAGAGCAGCATGTTGCCATCGAGATCCATGACTCCTTGTCCTTTTTTCTTTGTTTCCGTTATAGCCAGGATTTCTAGTTTTGCTTTCCTCATCTCTTCCACCAGCTCCTCTTCTTTCCCATTTATACTTCTTGTGTTCCAAGTTCCATAAGGCGTAGTGCGTAATCCGTTCCAGTTCGTCGCCTTTAGAATCAGTCCAGTTTTCTCTCTTGTAGTTCTCATAATCAAAAGTTTAAAGCAAACAGGTGATTGGCCTGTTGTGCCTTTGCATGGTGGAGGGGCTGCCTCCTTACGGCCTCCATGCAGGCCGCCCTCCTCCTTTTTTCAGCTTGGGACCGGCCTAGGCGGAGTTGCTGCTACTATCATCATCATCAATGCCCTTCGGCTTCCAAGAAGCATAAATCTTGAACAAATTCATATCAAATCCTTGTCTACTGTGTTATCTCCACTTGAGGACTTTCCATGTCTTATTTATCCCTTTCATTTCTGTCTCTATTCTCTTCTCCTATTCTTGGATCAGAATCAGAACTTCAAGACCTTACCTCTAGACTGGAGAAAGTAACAAGAACGTATGGGATGGAAATTAATATAGAAAAAAGCAAGATATTGGTGAATAGCCATAAGAAACATGTTCCGACCAACATTACGTTAAATGGGCAAACATTAGAAGAAGTTAACACCTTTAAATATCTCGGGTCCACTATATGTAGTGATGGAAGATCAAGTAAAGAAATCAAGACAAGACTTGAGATGGCCTCAGCTGCCATGACAAGGTTGAATGTGATCTGGAAAAGTAACATCAGTTTTCCTGTGAAGATCAAATTATACAAATCACTTGTATTATCTATTCTCTTGTATGGGTGTGAGGGCTGGACACTCACTGCAGATACGGAGCGAAGGATTCAGGCTTTCGAGCATAAATGTTATAGAAGAATTTTGCGCATTTGCTATAAAGAGCACAAAACAAATGTCTATGTTAGAGAGAAGATAAACACCTATGCAGGCCACCAAGAACCACTTTTGTCAATAGTGAAACGTCGAAAGCTTGCCTGGTATGGGCATGTAACTCGTCATGACTCCCTTTCGAAAACGATCCTTCAGGGAACAGTCGAAGGTAAACGGAGAAGATTAAGGCATAGAAAATCCTGGGCTGATAACATCAAAGAATGGGCAGGACACGGTTTTTCCACACTTGTACGCATTGCTGAGGATAGAGAGCAGTGGAGGACCCTGTCTGCTGATGCTTCCACCATGGCACCCCTACGACCCATGACGGGTTACGGGCTGAGATGAATGATGATTCTCTTCTCCATGTGGTCTCTTTCTACCACACCCTACCCTGGAGATTCTAGAACACGGACTGCCTCATACAGCTATCGGCAGTTTGTCATGTCCATCATTAGCTTCTTTTTTCGTATGTTCCACTGGCACCTGTCTGTATAATGGACTAATTTAAGGGCAATATATGCATAATGGATTAATGAGGGACAATATGTGCATAATAAGGGACAATATGTGCATAATGAACATAATGAGGGACAATATGTACATAATGGATTAATGAGGGACAACATGTGCATAATGGATTAATGAGGGACAGTGTGTGCATAATGGATTAATGAGGGAACAATATGTGCATAATGGATTAATGAGGGACACTGTGCATAAAGGATTAATGAGGGACAATATGTGCATAATGAGGGACAATATGTGCATAATGGATAAATGAGGGACAATATGTGCATAATGGATTAATGAGGGACAATATATGCATAATGAACATGAGGGACAATATGTGCATAATGGATTAATGAGGGACAATATGTCCATAATGATGGACAATATGTGCATAATGGATTAATGGGGGACAATATGTGTGTAATGGATTAATGAGGGACAATATGTGTGTAATGGACTAATGAGGGACAATATGTGCATAATGGATTAATGAGGGACAATATGTGTGTAATGGACAAATGAGGGACAATATGTGTGTAATGGACTAATGAGGGACAATATGTGCATAATAGACTAGTGAGAGACAGTATGTGCATAATAGACTAGTGAGGGGCAATATGTGCATAATAGACTAGTAGACTAGTGAGGGGTAATATGTGTGTAATGGATTAATGAGGGACAATATGTGCATAATGGATTAATGAGGGACAATATGTGTGTAATGGACTAATGAGGGACAATATGTGCATAATAGACTAGTGAGAGACAGTATGTGCATAATAGACTAGTGAGGGGGCAATATGTGCATAATGGATTAGTGAGGGGCAATATGTGCATAATAGACTAGTGATGGGCAATATGTGCATAATGGATTAGTGAGGGACAATATGTGCATAATAGACTAGTGAGGGGCAATATATGCATTAGAGACTGGTGAGGGACAGTATGTGCATAATAGACTAGTGAGGGGCAATATGTGTGTAATGGTCTAATGAGGGCAATATGTGCATAATGGATTAGTGAGGAGGCATTATTTGATTATCGCTCAACTATAATAATTTAGACACATCTGATTCTTATTTATGATTCTTTGTATCCACGAACATCTATTTGACACTTTCTTTTAAAGCTATAATATGTTGGGATGCTTCATTCATGAAAATCAGAAACGGGTACAGTCCTGCTGGACACACTCAATAGAATGCTGTGGTTGCTACTGCAAACAAAACCACATCATCCTCACAACCATACAAAGATGCATTCACATCGACACCTTTGTGTGCACCACATGCTTTTCAAATACAAGGCCCTGTGTGGTGCACAAAAAAGGTCATAACACCGGGGCTATTCTACATTTTACTGTTTCCATATGATGTCTAGGTATTTGAATTCTTTTTTCCTTCTTTCAGAACAGTCTAACATACATTGATGGTGCATTCTGGAAAAGTTTTTTTCTTCTAAATGACCATTACTTCTGTCTTTCTGCCATTTAAGCTAAGGCCCAATACAAATGGGGTAGGAGTGTACCATCTCTCTTTGACTGGGCAAATGACTGGGAGATGGCGGTAGACCTACCTGGATAAGGGGCATATCCAGAGAGTATCAGGAAATCTCGAAGAAGGTCGGATATAGTGCTGCAGTCTTCATCGCACCAGGTTATATTGATTGAACTGACCGTGCCATTTGAATCCAGATTGGAAGAGCAGCATTTGTTCAAAGCGGCCAAGTATAGTGATCTGGCCGCAGATTTGAGACATGATGGGTTCACTGCAAGGGTCATGGCTGTTGAGGTGGGTGCAAGAGGGCTTGTGGCTGCATCAGTGTAGGATTTATTGAAACTGTTGGGGCTGAGGGAACAGTTGAGAACAAGGGCACTGAAGAGGCTTAGTGAAACTGTCGAAAAGCCATCATGCTGGCTGTGGAACAACCGCAATGGGCTATGGAACTCGGGACAGTAAACTCTGTGGTACAGGAAACATCAGGAATTTTTCTAAGTTCACAATATGTTGAGTTTTTTGGTGTACTGGTGAAAGGGCTGGGACTGATGTGCAAAACGTGGCGTATTATAAGAGGTGTTGGGCACAGGGTTACAGTTGCTGGCGCGCAGTGGCTGGCCTCGTCGGCTTCACGCAGGTGTGTCAGTGTCTGTCCCTGGTCGTGGTGTGCGGCGGAACGAACGGAATATTTTGTCTTCTCTTTGGTTACTTTCACGGTTGCCTCCACGGCTGGAGGAGTTGTGGATTTTAAAGTTGCTACCAAGGTGAAATGGGTTCATTTTCAATACAAGACAACAGGAGGCTGAGACACTTGGGAGTCATGACCCAAGTGGGCCCGCCCCCCTTAGAGTGTAAGATAGGGCCGAAACACTTGTTCGATGGGGGACTACTTCTGATGATCAGATTGCCTCATGTTGTATCGCTCTGTATAGAGTTTCCTATCATCAAGTTATTACGTTTATGTAAATCTCTGAATAATAGTAATAATGTTATAAATATGGCACTGGGACTGCATCACTGACACAAAGTTTGTGTCCTGTTCTCAGGTTGTCTTGTAGTGGTGTGGCGGCCAGGTTTAGAATGGAGTGAGGTTGAAGAGGGAAAGAGATACAAGCTTTTCAGTGTTTCAGCATCTTCTGGGAGGTAATTGTGTTTTGAAGACCATGTGAAACTGTTTATTATCTTCACTGGGGGAGAGAAACAGCCGGTATATATTTTTTTGTTTTTATTTGCAAATAAGAAAGAGGAAGCTGGTGATGGATAGGACACACATTAAGGAAACCTGGTGATAGCATTACAAGATGGGTTTTTTTCTAAAATCCCTAGGGTAAGAGAGACGGAGTGATACCAAAAAAAAAAAAAAAAACATACGGAGAAGAGAACTGGAATCAGAACTGAAAAAGAGAATGACATGGAAGGACCTTGAGCTGATGGCACAGGATAGGAAGACTTGACACAAATTTGTTGATAGCCTGTGCTCCTTAGGCAGCTAAAGGTAATGATAGTGGGGAGATGTATCTAGAGAGAGCTTGTCTGTGGTCAATACACTCAAAGTCCAAAGGAGTCGGATTTCATGGATTGATTGATATATATGTAATTACAGATGTAATATTACTCTGATTGTCTATTAGACCTTGAACAGGAACTATAACTACAAGTAACAGATATAGAAGTCATCATCATCAGTACCTTTGAGCTCCCAAGGAGCATAGGCCTTCAACAAACTTAGGCCAAGTCCTCCTGTCTGAAGCCATTTGCTCAAGGTCTTTTCATGTCTGCGTAATCATTTTCATTTCTGTCTCCATCTTCTGTTTTTCAGTCATCCTCTGTCTGTCTTACCCTGGGAAGTGCAGGACAAGGACTAGCTTGTAATGCTATCAACAAGTTATAGAAGCACTCTGTAACATGTTATGGTTTGATAACAAACAAAATTGATATAATTTTATTTTTCCCCAGATAAATAATAGACATTATAACAGCTTGTGAATCTCTTGGCAAATCCTTTACCTGCACTCAGAGAATTTGTTTTCAAAACGGTTGAATAAGGCATCATAACTTAGGGCTAGAAATATTAATTATAAATATCAGAGTTTGAAAGTAAATTTTACATCTGATCTGAACGCAAGATGCATTTTTGGAAAAAGTGTTGTCAATGTGTTTCACAGTTAAACATATCACGTATGGAGCTTCCAATGCAACTGGCCTTCCTATTGGAAGCCACCACCAAAGCATTCATATGCTCTTGCAGCAGTGGTTTCTGTAATCGTTGGTTTTACAAGATGAGGCTTTCAGCCCCATCCACCACTTGCAACTCCATATTGAAAACAGATCTTCCAGACATTACTTTCAGTGGGCAGAAAATTGAAAGGCAAGACAAGCTGAAATACCTCGGAATAATATTCGATCGCGGGTTATCATACAAGTACCATGTTGATCTAATCATACAGAAGTGCAGCAGAAGTCTGGCAGCCCTAAAAACAATAACAGCAGCGCACCAGGAACAGAGACTACTGTTTCACGTGTATCATCAGCTAGTCATGTCAGTAATCGAGTATGGTTTGGGAATATTCACACTGTCAATATCACAATGTGAACAATTGAAATGCATTCAAAATGAAGGAATGCATGTAGTCTTGGGCTGTACTTGAGATACCCCCATTGTGACGATGCGGTACAAGCTTGGATTACTGTAGATTAGATCCAGATATGCGATGGCCCAGTCTAAAGTCTATATGTGAGTAACCACAGCAAAAGGCACCCCCTGCATGGAAACATAGCTGACATTAAGGGAACGAGAATAAAACTGGGGATGGCACAGGCTGAGGCAACGATTAAGCAGGTGGCCACAGTTGAAAATATGTTAAAAGGGAAGAGTGGAGTAAGTCAGAGGCGAACTGGACTAATTACCAATAAGTCATCATCAGCCTTGGCAGAGAGTGCAGCACTTGGGCCAATGGGAGGGTAGAATGGAAACTGATCAACTGATAAATGATCGTGCTGGGGATGATGTTGCCATTGTGTACACTGAGTAAAGGGCAAAACCATTGCTGAACATAGGTGGGCTTAGATGATAACCTCCAGCATGGAAATGGAGGTAGAGGCAGCTACTGAAGCCTTAAGGTGGTTGTCTGAGACTTTATTAACAACGGCGGTTATTGTATCAGACTCACAGTCCATGCTTCAGAAGGTCCAAAGTGGATGGCTCCGACATGAATGAAAAACTTCTATAGAAGCCTCGAATCTTCAGGAACTGGCATGAATCTATTGTACTGGTCATACAGGGGTATGCGGCAATGAAAGATCTGACAGACTAGCTTCAAGAGCACCCATAGAAGATGCATTGGATATGGATAAGGGAGAGATAATGAGGGCAATTAATGATCACCTATTAGAGAATGACAGTGCAATCGATGAATCATCAAGGCTGAGATTGCTGGAATCTGTTATTAAATGTAAGACCAGCAGGGATGGACGTAGGAGAGGATGCATCCGGCATGTATACAACCAACCCGCAACAGGAATAATTAGCATTCATACCCTTTGAAATTTGCTGAGCGAGACTGAGCACCTATAGGTTTGCCCAGACTGTAATGACGTCGATTCTGATCAACAATAACAAAAGCATTCTAGGTGTAACTTTGAGAAATGATGCTGAAACAGTGTTGCCAATTTTTAAAGTTTTTATTTTTGTGGTATCACTAGGGGAAGATCTGAAAAAGGCAAAGTCACACTGACTGCAACCAGACAGACCCGCATACAGGCTTGTCCAATCCTTGAAAATCTGCTGGACATTGTGTACAGAAAGAGAGAGGTGAGGGAGTCTTGTGTTGATGACAGTGTTAGAGTTTCTATGTTTCTGAGAGTTGTATGTGTTTGAAACTATGGACCAGAAAACAGATTTCTTCTTTATTAAGCTTATTTAAATTTTGATGGTGATTACCCCTCTGTTAGACTTCTGTACATTTTGATGGTGGTTACCCCACTGTTAGATTTCTGTACATTTTGATGGTGATTCTGTTAGACTTGTGTTCTTTTTGAAGATGATTTTCCATCTGTTTTTCGTGTGTACATTTTGATAGTTAATACCCCCTGTAGTAGGCTTGTGTACATTTTGATGGTGATTACTCCTCTCTTAGACGTATGTACATTTTGATGGTGATTACCTCTCTGTTAGGCGTGTACTTTTTTATGGTGATCACCCCTCTATTATACTTGGTGCTTTTTATGGTGATTACTATTAAACTTCTGTACATTTTGATGGTGATCACCTCTCTGTTAGACTTGTGTACCTTTTGATGGTGATCACCCCTCTGTTAGACATTTGTACTGTTTTATGGTGATCACCCCTCTGTTAGACTTGTGTACTTTTTTATGGTGATCACCCCTCTGTTAGATTTGTGTAAATTTATTTTATGGTGACTAACCCTTAGCTAGATTTGTGCACATTTTGATGGTTATTACCCTTCTCATAGACTTGTGTACTTTTTTATGGTGACTAACCCTTAGCTACATTTGTGTACTTTTTGATGGTCATCACCCTTCTGTTAAACCTGTGTACTGTTTTTGATGGTTATTACCCCTCTGTTAGACTTGTGTACTTTTTTATGGTGATTATAAATTACCTGTCTGTTGAGCGTTCAATTGACAGAGTGGTTAGAGCCCTGGTCTCTCATCATGACAGTTGCTGGGTTCAATTCACAGTATCCACACGCTTCTGTCTACCTAGCTGTAAATGGGTACCTGACTTTGCACTTGAGTTAGGGAAGGAAAAGACAGTAAGGAAGGGAGCTAGTCACCCTACCTCTCGATGCTGGACCTAGTATAGTGAAGTCTCTAACATTTCACTCCTCTTTCCTCAGAATCTGTTATGGGACTATATTTTTTTACCTCTCTGTTAGACTTGTGTACTTTTACATCTATATTAGGCTTGCTCACATTTTAATGGTGAATGCCGATCTATTAGGCTTGTACATTTTGATGGTTATTACTTCTCTGTTACACTATTATACTTTTTTATGTTGATTAACTCCTAGCTAGATGTGTATACATTTTTATGGTTTTAACCAATCTCTTAGACTTTTATACTTATTTTACGGTGATTACCAATCTAGTAGGCATGTTTATATTTTGATGGTGATTACCCCTCTATTCGACTTGTGTACATTTTGATGTTGACTATCCCTCTGTTAGTCTTGTTAACTTTTTTTTTGATGGTGATTACCCCTTCTATTAGACACATGTTTAATATCAGTTATGTGTGGATCACTTCTCTGACCTGAACAATTTTTACCACAGGTTGAAGGTTTAGACAACATATGCAAGACTTGTGACTATCAGTTTTATTCTAACCTATATTTTCTTACGTAGAAGTGGTCTAATTTGCTCCTTGCTTAATATTATCTTCAGGTCATAAATATTTACAGAGCTATGTCATAATTCTGTAGTTCACAGATATGTCAGTTTTATGACCTCCATTCACTTCAGTGGTACACCAAGGTCACTTCTAAGCTTAGTGTCATAAAATGTGATTTTCTTGGTGCTGTGTAGGAAAATAGTCTTTGAGTAAACCAAATAATTACTTCTGAAGATTCAGTACTAAGAATGTAATGACCTTAATGTTCAGAACATAATGATATTTAAATGCAAGGAAACTAGATGTACACACAGCCAAAACAGGTTGCCGTGAACATATAATGGCGGTCGCTGTTTGTGAAATTCTTTTGAAAAATATTCTGAGAAAATATGTTAATGCTCATATGAAGCTGCATGGAATTAAGCAAATGAACATTACTTCTGTTTTCATATGATAAGGAAAATGGTTGAAGCTCAACATAAAAATTTGTTTTTTTATTTAAGATTGTCCCAAAGCAGGTACTGCCATTGGGGAGAGAAGTGTTAGAGACTTTTATACTAGGCCTCAACTTATGACAGTGCTTTGATTTGCTAGGTTTCTATGGCTGTTGACAGTGTCTTGATTGTCTTAATTTCTTAGGGTTGCGGTCTGATTTTCTTTTTGTTACCCCCAACCCCAAGTAAATAATGACAAATGTAGGTCTTTGTACTTGTACTCTTGAGAGTTAGAGTGTAATGTACAGGGCATTGTTGTCGGCTGTATTTAATTATTGTAGATGATCTGCACTTGTCGAGTGTATCTGGCAAACTCATGTCAGTTTAGAAAATCATTTCCTGAGACAACTAAAGGTCATTGAAAGAATGTGCCATGTATGTACAAGACAGACAATTAAATGTTTAATAGGTGAGTGGACACCTGTCAGTGTACAGGGAAAAAAGGGATACTCACGTAAAAATTAGTCTCAGGTTAGATATACTAACCAGAGATTCTCGCCTCAAGTAATAGTGGGTGTACGTTAAAAATAAAAAATGTTTACACAATTTGAATGAGGGCAGCAACGTTTCTGGTGCCATTTTTTTAATCACCAAGATCAGGATCTTATGGTCTATGCAGCAAAAGCTGTATCAAACAAACAGTTTCTTCAAAGACCACCTATATCAGAAAAGTGAAATGGTTATGTTTATTTGTCTTACTAATTGTATCAAGTTCTTCCATTGCCTTGTTTGTTTTACCCTGGTGAAGGCTTTATTGCAGGCAAAAGAGAAGTTGGCAAGAAAATGAAGATGGCTGTATACCGCTCCACCTATGTCCCAGTAATGATGTATGGAAGCGAGTCATAGGCAATGACTACAGCCCACAAAAGTCAGATCTAGACCTCAGAAATGAGGTATTTGAGAAAGGTGGTTGAAGTAACAAGAAGAGACATGGTCCCCAGCCAGATGATACGTCAAGGCCTAAAAACCCAAACCCTGCAGACCCAAATAGAACAGTCCCAACTAAGATGGTTTGGACATGTCTGTAGAATGGGAGAAGATCGGCTGCCATGGCAGGTATGGGAGGCTAAAAGCCAGGGATCCAAACCTCCAGGATGACCCAGAGACCGCTGGGAGGACAACGTTAAACAATGTCTGAAGGACCGAGGACTAGAATGGAACCAGGCCAGGAGGAAGACAGCCGATAGGATAGTATGGCGCTCTCTCTTCCAAACCTCTACACCTCATGGTAGGAACGACAAAGTAAGTAAGCAGGCTTTATTACAAAATGTTACATTATTCTTCTGGTACCATAAACATCTCCTTGCATTTGAGTTGAGAAATTTTACTATTGATTTATCGAACCTCAACAAGAACCTAATGTTTAATGTGCTTCATTCGCAGGCCTGGACTGTATCAGAACTGTTGTCAGACCACCCGTTTGAGGATGAGTTTGATTTTGTAGGGGTTGTCATCCAAGTGCTGGCAGCTCAGAGGTGAGTGTATCCATGTTTGTGTGTTATATATGCGCATTGTTATTTGTATTTGCACCAATGTAAAAAAAAATTTGATTAATGAAAAGCAACAGATTCACATCTTAGAATCTTTATGTAAAGGTAACATTTCTAGGAATCATGGCAACCTTGTCATTAGGTAAAAAAGGTAAAGGATCCCATTACACGCCCATTGAGGAATATTGGGAATATTGTGTTAGGCCCATATTTTCTTGACCATTATCACACTAGGCGTGATGTGGTCAGCATCATGCCGGCCGCCTTAATCTTCCCAGAGTTGCTCTGGTACCCAATTCATGAGGCTGGGTTGACCCTGGAGCTGTTTGCTGTTAAAAAAAATCCCACCTCAATTGGGGATGAAACCATAGACCACAGTGCTAGGAAGCCAGTGCACTAACCACTGTGCTACCTTGGCTCTCTTAACTTGCAATAAATTTATCATGTGATGTTTTAATTTATATGAGATCTGTCAGGCTATTTTCAGATTACTAATGTCTTAGTTCAGTGAAATTTCTGGCATTGTTTTTAATTTCCATGAGACTTCTGTTATGATTTGTCAAAGTTATTAATGACTTGAATATTAGAAATTTACTGACAGCTTAATTCAGTGACAAGCAACCCAGGAACTATGAGGCTTCTACTTTAGAAACACCGAGATCTTGCAAGAACTACCTTGATAAAATCATATCTCTATGTTTCAGGACATTTGGAATAAGTCCAGCATATATGTAACTTTAATCTCTGCTTCCTACAGTTCTATCACCACAGTGGTGGACTATTCACACTAAATGATATTCTATAGAATATGACTCCAAAGAACTGATCATGTTCCTGTCTCATCTAGTTGATGATTAAAGTAAATTTTTGTAAACTAGCTCTTTGGTTTTCACTGGGAATCTGGAAAAAAGTAATTTTGATCCTGGGGTTATCTCACTTTTTAGTGCCAGCAGGAGAGGGCTAGTTCAAAATTTCTCTACCGTCGTAATTCTGTCTCCGTTCCTGCCCAATTCTAAACCGTTTGAAGATAAAGTTTGTTCATTTGTTCATTCTAGCTATCTGATTCTGCTCTTGAAGTAGGGAGGGCAAAGAAAAACACATGAGTTCCCTACTCATTCAATAGCAGACTGTTCAAATATTTCCATGAGTTCTGATTCTATGCCACCCTAATGTGATTATACTCAAATTATTGTCTGATTTACTGTATGGATGTCTTGGGTGTGTTTGTTTTGTCCTTTACTTTCTTATTTCTTTAAAACAAATATACTTAATTTTTATTATAATTGGATGCTGTAAATGTATGCTGTAATATTACCTTTATAATGTTGTATGCCTTCAAATTAATACTTAAAGTAAAATGTAGGAATGAAAGGATAAAGTATGCGAGATAAGTGAGAATGGAAGAGCAGAATGTTAGATGGGCCTGCACACCCAATTCTTAACACTTTGAAAATATAGTTTGTTCGTTTGTTCTGTTACCTAGAGATCTACCAGTTTATTCGCTGTTTTCTATTGGTAGATGGAGATTTACTCTATACCTATCCCTGATTTAGTTTTGATGAAAATTCTAACATATGATTGTTTCAAAGCTATTAATGTCTTGAACGTAAGAAATGTAATCTTGGTATAGTTTTCATGAACATTCTAATAACTTTTAATGTCCAGAGATTTCTGCAATGGAAATTTTAAATTTCCATATTAAAGTAACTTTGTTACTGTCTGGGTTATGGTTTCTGTTTGATCTACAGACCATCAAGCCCTACCTGTGTTTTTGTGGCAGATAAGAACAAGGACATGATGTGTATCAGGCTTTGGTCAAGTTCTCAGGTGAGCTAAAACATTGCAAAATTTTCTCAAGTAAGATCATGCATTCCAGAATTCCTAGCGAAAGAGAATCTTCAAATTTTAAGGTAATATAGAACTTGACACTTATCAGACTAATCATATACTTTGGACTTCTGAAAACACCTAACACTGTTGAAAACCATTTTGAGAGGAAGATGTCATATCAAAATGAAAACCATTATGGGAGGAACATGTGACAGCAAAATAAAAACTATTTTGGGAGGAAAATTTGACAGCAAAATGAAAATCAATACGGGTGGAAAAAGTGACAGAAAAATGAAAATCATTATGGGTGTAAAATTTGATAGCAAAATGAACATCATAATGGGAGGAAAATGTGACAGCAAATGGACAATCATTATGGATGGAAAATGTGACAGCAAAATGAAAATCATGGGAGGAAAATGTGACAGCAAATTGACAATCATTTTGGATGGAAAATGTGACAGCAAAATGAAAATTATTATGGGAGGAAAATGTGACAGCAATATGAAAATCATTATGGGAGGAAAATTTGACAGCAAAATGAAAATCATGGGTGGAAAATATGACAGCAAAATGAAAATCATGGGTGGAAAATGTGACAGCAAATTGACAATCATTATGGGTGGAAAATGCGCAGGCGAAATGAAAAACATAATGGGAGGAAAATGCGATGGCAAATAACAAGACGACGTGAGCAAAGAAAAGTAAATTTTTCAGAGACTGTTTTTTTTATTAAATTTATTATTTGTAAATATTAGTTTGCTTTTTAAAATTTCTTTAATTTGTTTTTACATGGAGAAGAGAACTGGAGACCACTTGGAATCCTCAGGGCCAGAGAAGTAGATGGAAAAAAATACATGGAGAAGAGAAGTGGAGAAAGAAATGAAAGCGATAAATAAGACATGGACAGGATTTGAATGAATGGAACAGGACAAGAGGGGACTGGTATACATTTGTTAAAATAAATGTTCCTTGAAGAGCCGAAAGATGATGATGATGAATTTGTAATGTTAATTTTTATTTGTTGTTTTCTTTCTTTATATTTGTTGTTTTCTTTATATCTGTTGTTTTCTTTATAGCTGTTGTTTTCTTTCTTTATATCTGTTGTTTTCTTTCCTTATATCTGTTGTTTTCTTTCCTTATATCTGTTGTTTTCTTTCCTTATATCTGTTGTTTTCTTTATATCTGTTCTTTTCTTTCTTTATATCTGTTGTTTTCTTTCTTTATATCTGTTGTTTGCTTTATATTGGTTGTTTTCTTTCTTTATATCTGCAATTTTCTTTCTTTATATCTGTTGTTTTCTTTCTTTTTATCTATAATTTTCTTTCTTTATATCTGTTGTTTTCTTTCTTTATATCTGTTGTTTTCTTTCTTTATATCTGTAATTTTCTTTCTTTATATCTGTTGTTTTCTTTCTTTTTATCTGTAATTTTCTTTCTTTATATCTGTTGTTTTCTTTCTTTATATCTGTTGTTTTCTTTCTTTATATCTGTTGTTTTCTTTCTTTATATCTGCTGTTTTCTTTCTTTATATCTGTGGTTTTCTTTCTTTAAATCTGTTGTTTTCTTTCTTTATATTTGTTGTTTTCTTTCTTTATATTTGTTGTTTTCTTTATATCTGTTGTTTTCTTTATATCTGTTGTTTTCTTTCTTTATATCTGTTGTTTTCTTTCTTTATATTTGTTGTTTTCTTTATATCTGTAATTTTCTTTCTTTATATCTGGTGTTTTCTTTTTTATATGTGTTGTTTTCTTTCTTTATATTTGTTGTTTTCTTTATTTCTGTTGTTTTCTTTATAGCTGTTGTTTTCTTTCTTTATATCTGTTGTTTTCTTTCTTTATATCTGTTGTTTTCTTTCCTTATATCTGTTGATTTCTTTCCTTATATCTGTTGTTTTCTTTATATCTGTTCTTTTCTTTCTTTATATCTGTTGTTTTCTTTCTTTATATGTGTTGTTTTCTTACTTTATATCTGTTGTTTGCTTTATATTGGTTGTTTTCTTTTTTATATCTGTAATTTTCTTTCTTTATATCTGTTGTTTTCTTTCTTTATATCTGTAATTTTCTGTCTTTATATCTGTGTTTTTTTTATAATATCTGTTGTTTTCTTTCTTTATATCTGTTGTTTTCTTTCTTTATATCTGCTGTTTTCTTTCTTTATATCTGTTGTTTTCTTTCTTTATATCTGTTGTTTTTTTTTTCTTTATATCTGTTGCTTTCTTTTTATTTTTATCTGTTTTTTTTTCTTTATATCTGTTGCATTCTTTCATTATATCTGTAATTTCTTTCTTTATATCTGTAATTTTCTGTTTTTATATCTGTTGTTTTCTTTCTTTATATCTGTCACTTTCTTTCTTTATATATGTTGCTTTCTTTCTTTATATCTGTTGTTTTCTTTCTTTATATCTGTTGTTTTCTTTCTTTATATCTGTTGTTTTCATTCTTTATATGTTGCTTTCTTTCTTTATATCTGTTGTTTTCACCTTTATATCTGTTGTTTTCCTCCTTGATATCTGTTGTTTTTCTGTCTTTATATCTGTTGTTTTCTTTCTTTATATCTGTTGTTTTCTGTCTTTATATCTGTTATTTTCACCTTTATATCTGTTGTTTTCTTTCTTTATATCTGTTGTTTTCACCTCTATATCTGTTTTTTTCTTTCCTTATATCTGTTGTTTTCTGTCTTTATATCTGTTTTCTTTCATTGTATCTGCTGTTTTCTTTCTTTATATCTGTTGTTTTCTTTCCTTTTATCTGTTGAGTATGATTTACATTTATTTTCTCAGAGCACTTATCTGAAGCCTGGACAATGTTTTGTGGCTTCCAACTTAATCCTGAGCAGAAGTTCTCATTATTCAGGAAATAGGTCAGTTCTGGTAGCAGCTGACACCAGATCAGACTTGACCTGTTTCTCTACTTCAGGTCGCTCTGGCAGATATTCAGACATACTTGCTAAAGTTCAGAGTTTGTGTAAGGTAAGGGGCAGCTCAAATGTTGCTTATCTGTCACTGTTCTTTTTTGCTGGTCATGTGCTTCACTTACACCATTAGGGTAAGCTGTGAGCTAGGCTGTTGATGTGAAGTTGGCATGCTTGTAAAGTATGCGAGTTCTCATCTTTATTACCTTCCAGTTACTTTTGGAGCACAGACCTTCAACAGGCACACTGCTGTGCCATCTTGTCATATTAATGCCTTGTCTTGTCACACCACTTCAGTCCTATTCTACGCAGTCACCTATTTATGAAAGTCTGTAATGTCTTGTTACATGTTGTTTTTGTAATTTATTTAAGTATCTTCTTCATATTCCCAGATTCTAACCAAATTAAAGCAGAAGTAATTCAAAGATAATGTATTTAATTACCTGCTTCAGGTGAAGGAATATTTCTCAGTGGGAGAAATTAAACTTCTTTTTAACTGTTGATATACACATGAATGACACATGAAAACCACACCAGGTCTAAGATTTGAATAAGTGAAAATAATTGATAGCCTTTTAAGGAGGTGCCTGTTCTGGAATCCCTATAAATAGAGGGAGGTCAAGAAACAAATGGTGAAGAATCATCCACAACCAGTACAACTACCAGTGGAAGATGGAAGGAGAGATCAATATAACAGACCTGACCCAATCCACCAGCAGGCCTTCATGCTGTGCCTGAGAGCTGGCCACTGCAGATTACTAGGTCACCTCTATCACCACAGGATATCTCAAACTAATGAATGTCCTTGTGGAGCTAGAATACAGACTCCTGATCACATTCACCAAAACTGGCCAGCCCACTATGACCTACGACCCCAGACCTGACTGGAGGGTGCTGAGCTCATGCAGAAGCTATTGGGCTGCCATGCTGACTAAGGCAAGACAGGATTTCGTTCTAGCATTAGGCCTGCAGATTAAGCATGACTACAAACTTGGAAAGGGGGGGGGGGGGGGGGGGATAGCATAGTGGTTAGTACACTGGCTTCCTAGCTCAGTGGTCTATGGTTCGATCCCCAGATGAGGTGGGATTTTTTTAGGCCGCAAACGGCTCCTGGGTCAACCCAGACCCAAATGGGTACCAGAGCAACTCTGGGAAGATTAAGGGGGCAAGTGTGATGCTGAGCACATCACCCCTAGTGTGCCGACGGTCAAGAAAATATGGGCCTAACACCATATTCCCAATATGCCTCAATGGGCGTGTAACGGGATCCTTTATCTACCTTTACAAACTGAATGCAGAAGAAAAAAATGGTGAACAGAGCTGGTGACAGACATGAAGGATAAGAAAGATATGGAAAGATTTAGAATGAATGTCACATGACAAGAAAACTTGGAGTGTATTTATTGAAGGCCTGTCTTCTACAGAGAGCTGAAAGAAGAAGATGATGATGATGTGAAAATGTATAATCTTTCAAAATGTCTTACAGGATAAACCTCTTATCATAATACATGCACGGGCCACAACAGATTGGGATATCATCTGTTCAACAAGCTAAAGATGAGTGTAAATGTGGCACCAATTAAATGACTGCTAAACATCTGTTTCAAAGATACCCAGCGTATGAGGAACAGAGAAAGCATATATGGTCATCACCATATGGTGATACAAATAGCCTCAAGCTGACCACTGCTTTCTTTCAACATACTCGAGCTGACGTCTGAGAATGTGCGAAGAAGAGGCAAAGATATTTCTACATTTTTGCAAAATATGTTGGGCAATGTGTGTAATAATGAAAAAAAAAAAAATAATAATTTCGGTTACAATTATCAGTTCTAGACTGAGGTAGAAAGTAATGTCAAAATAAGGATACAAAAAGTAAGAGGAGCTTTAGCTAGGTACATTGGGAAATGTACGGATCACAAGACATCGTCTAACTCAAAAACAAGAATCTTCAATCCGTTTGTTAGTATTTTAGTAATGAGGCGAGGCATTCTGTTAGTAATAAGCTTCTTTTGTGTACTGACTTCTTTCAGGACATTCTCATAACTCTTTTTAGGTCTCCATAGTCTTTTTGAGTGCCCGATTGACAAGAGTGGTTAGAGCGCTGTTCTCTCGCAGCAAAGGTGGCGGTTCAGATCACGTTGCCATCATGCTCCAGTCTACCCAGCTGTAAATGGGTACCTGACTTTGAGTTAGGGAAGGAAAAGGCAACGAGGAAGGGAACTGGTCACCCCACCTCTCAATGCTGGACCTAGTATGGTGAAGTCTCTAACACTTCACTCCCCTATGGCAGTATCTGCTATGGGACTACCTTTTTATAATCTTTTTAACATTTTCTTGTAAAACCACATCTCTGTGGCCTTCAGGGCTTTTTCTACTTGTTTACTAATTGTCCATGACACACTTGCATATGTTAGGATTGGTATTGTTTCTGAATATTTTCTCCCAACCATGATGCTTAATGCACTGAATAGTTTCCCCGAGGGGGGAAAGGGGGGGGGGGGGGCTCTGAGGAGACAAATAAAGAGTAGGACAATGGCACCCTGAGGCATGTCATTTGGGGAGACTAATAATCACAAGACCAGCTGTGCTATGGACCCCTCAAGGAAAACGAAAGAGAGGCCGACCAAAAACACCTTGGCGGAGAACTGTGGAGGCTGAGATGCAAAGAATGAACCAGAGTTGGGGCACTGTACGAAGGATGGCCACCGAGCGAGCAAAGTGGAATCAATTTGTTGTTGCCCAACAAGATGCCACCAGGCGTGATGGCCACTGACTGCTTTGACAGTCGGCAGCTAAGGATCAAAGAAGAAGAAGAATATGAGGTTATGCATAAGGCTGGCAACCTCATCTTGTAAAACATATTGCTACAAAAACCACAGCTGCAGGAGCAAGTGGACCAACTGCAGTAGTGGCTACAAGCTTCGTCAGGAGCAAAATAGGAGATGAATGAGTAATGTTCAAATCAAGTTTCTGTTGTCTTAACCCTTTTCAGATCTGATATTTTGTATCATTTTCTCATACTCTGAAATATCTGACTTCTAATGTTCCTTGATACATTTTAATTTGAAGTCTACCCAAGAGTGTTATACATCAAATTGTTTGTAATTGAACAGACCACCATATTTAGATGTAAAATTAATATTTTTTAAATTTATATTGATGTGAGTTTTAAAAAATTGGAGGAAAGTCAACAAAAAAAATACACAAAAATTATAAACATGACATTTCACAAAGAAGACAAAAAAAAAAGTATTATCAGAACAATTAACAACAGTCATATTTTAATGTAGTATGACAGTTTCTGCATCATATGTTACCTTTCCAAAATAATTCAACTTTAAATAATAAAATTATGCAAATTTTTGAAATGTTACATAACTAGGCTTTGTTTTAAAAAAAAATATTCCCCAAAACAATCTTCCACTGAAAACATTATATAAGTAGCTGCAACATCTTAGTTAAATTAATGTAATATGACTTCAGTAGACATATTTCTAGTGTAACACTGTTTGATCACTAACACATAAGTAAAATCAATTATCATGGTGACATAATAAAGACTCAACACATCTTTGTATATTTTCTACTAAGGCTTGTGGTATTCAGACAGACAATTCCTACCTGCATGAAAACAAAAAAGTATCACAAACTTTACATTTAACTTTTGTTTTTCTTTCAGCCTGTACAGTCTGATAGCAAAGCTTACAATTTCTTTTTGTCTTTGTGAACTTGGGGTCCATGGCGTGCCGAGAAAAAACTGGTGGCTTTGAAGCGAGTGGTACATCATCATACAAACCTATGTTCCCCAATTCCCTGATTAGTTCTTCTGTAAAATCTAGCCGACCATATATTATCTAGCTGGTATTTTCAGTTCTTCTACATCTGGGTGATTTTTCTCCAGTCTTGAAATAAAATGTAAGCATTTACCCTAGCAATATCCAGAAAGTGAAAAAAAAGAGTTTTCCAATATTTATTGGTCTTTCTCAAAACATTGTACTTGTTAATCAGCTGGTCACTCTTGTCCACTCCTTTCATGTATATATTGTAATCCCTTACAAGATTTGGCTGTCTAACATTAAGTTCTCGAAAATTCCCATTAACCTTAGTTCAACGCTTAGCAAACCTATGGCCATTTGCATTGTGAATGCTTGAAATCAGTGTTATAGTTTTGTTACCTCTCTACTGCAGTGCTAGTAATTCTTCATTTCTAACCCACCTCATTGCACCTCTGATACTATTTTTTTCAAATTCCTTTATATTTGAAAGTGCAGCTGGAAACCCCTTTCTGCAAGAAGAACAATTTAAAGTTAATTTTTTACAGATCAACAATAGAGTTCAAAGTTACAGTTTAGTGTACACAGGAAAATTAACGAAAGCTGTTATTAGCTGCAGAGCATATATACTGTGCTCACTACTTGAATTTAATACGATTGGTTGATTATTTTCAGGTTTGCATCCATTTTTCACAGGGGTGTTGTTCATTCCCCATGTACTGGGATCTGGCAAAGAGTCATTTTGGGTATTCCTTTTAATCCAGGAATACGGCTCAAAAGAGTTAACCTGCTCTGTTTTTTTTTCACAGACTTCAGCTATTCTGTCAGACCTTCAGGCAAAAATACGAGTCCATTCTCATGCATTATCTTCAAGCAGCAGTTATGATCTTCATCTAAATGTGACAACCAAACTAGAGGTTAGTGTTTGATGTGTCCCATATAATTAGAAATTTATCTAATCTGTCCTGTTTTGGGAGTGCAGCCCTAATTTTTTGTACATAAAAATTCCTATATTATATAGATACATAGTCAAAATATTTAATATGTATAAAGCATTATATTTTACATGCTGTATAGATTGATGAATCTATAAAGTTGTAAAAAGGATTTTTTTTGTTTGATAAAATACAATTATCATTTTCCTTATAGAGCCACTTCTGCAGATGGTCACCTGACAGGAAGTCTGCACCAAGCAGTCACATGCTCTTGCTGTGGGGATTACTGTAGCTATTTATTTGAGATGATTACATTATATTAGTTGCCTTGTAGGACATGCTTGAGGGAAGGGTAGTCCTATTCTTTCTTCATCTCATCGGAGACCCCTGGGAATTACACACAGCAAATAGATATGCGACAGATCAGTTCTTTTTTAATGTTGGCCGCTAGGACTCGAGGCGAAATCTCGGGTTAGTTTGTCTAACCTGAGACTGATTTTACGTGAGTATCCTATTTTCCCTGTATGCTGACAAGTGTCCTCTCGCCATTCAGGCAGATACTCGCCGTCTTCAGATCAGTAATTCATATACTTTGATACATTGGTAATTTATTTATGTAGTAACGAGCAAAATTACATAGGTACAAGAAAGAGACTTGTCAAAAAAATGAGGGGAAAGAACTATGGTGTGCACTATCTGCCTCATGTCCTGAGAATGGCACCAGTTCTGCTGCATTCAGTTTCTACCTTTCCATTCCCATATGTAGACACTTGGAAACTAAAAAAAAAAAAAAACCACACTTATGAATCATAATTAAAACCATGAAGTTGGTTCATAATCTATTTTTATTATATGACAGCCACCTGATACTGTTTTCATTTCATTTTTATCTTTTGTATAACCTAAAGACTAATGACTGAATTTTCATAAACCTGTTTTGCATGGTAAGGTTAACAGCCCATTACACAGTCTTATATTAGTTTCTTCTTACAATGTGCCTGGGGAAACAATTGTCTAATTCTTTCTTTTTTCATATCACAGACTTCTGGGACTACAACGGGCGAAGTATTATATAAATTATACCAAACATAAAAAAATGAAATGTTTTGTGTTTTTATTTTGGTGTAACATTAATAAAGGCATTTATATAGCATTATCATGCTTTGTATTTTCTTTTTAGGATTATAATGAGGACTTCCCACCTGAGATTGTAGAGAAAATCTTTACTCCCATGAGCCAGGGCAAGACAATGGGCCAGAGTACATACAGCCACCCTGGAAAGTGTGACAGCAACACAGCTAGACAGTCCACCTTGCTTGACCTGTGGTCACAACAATCATGCAAAGATCAGCATGGTTTAACTATTGCTTCTAACTCACCTGGGCCAAGCCCCACACCAGATTTAAGAAACCAGTCCAGTATGAGTAAACAGTGTTCAGCAACAGACAAAACCAAGACTTGTACAATTTCCAATGAGTCAGTAACTACTGTGGTCCAGAGAAACAGTGGAAGAGATCACTTAATGTCAAAGTCAGTGCCTTACAAAAGTCACTGTGGAAGCTTTTCCAGTAGAACACAGAGTAGTGGCAATCATCATCCAGAGAAAGATAACAGTAACAGAGACAGTGAGCAAGACATGGAAAATGTTTGCACTTCAGAGTTAATGAACAAACGGAAGTCTATGTTACGTGCTAAAATGTCAAAACTCCTGCACCCATCAATATTATCCCCACTCCCATGTGGCAATTCTCCAGCAAGTTGTCAGGATTTCAAATCCCCAAGGGCCAAGCAACTTTGAGGATGGCCATTTTTCTTTCCATCTTGAAAATGTCGAGCAGATTTATATTTGTCCAGACACATAGAGAGGTTTCTTCTAGGTTTAATGTCCTAAATTATGCATGTGGCTGGCAACCTCATCATCATGTGAAATAAATTGCTAAAGAAACCTGACAAGTACATGATTACTTTAGGGCAGGCTTCCTGCAAGGAGGTTCCAGTTCCCTACTTCATAAGGGGCATAAAGGGAAGTAAGCGAATGAATAATAATCCATCCTCATTATATTGCAGTTGGCACACTTGCTTACTAGGTCAGAGACTGGGGATCGGTCCTTGACCATGAAGCCAAATGCAACATTCCTTGCAAATCAGGAGGCAATAGTTGCATTGTTACGGTTAAATGCAATTTTCTATAAATACTTGCAGGATTTCAATACAACTGCATAAATGTAACTAATAATTCAATACAACTGCGTTAAGTTTAACTAATAACAAAGAATGTTATGTTTCTGTGTTATTCATTGCCATGGAAATGGTGGGTGTACTGGATTTGATTGCCTTATTTCTGAGATCTGTAACTGATAAATCACTATCTCTACAAGAAAGATCAAAGCAAAGAGGTTGAGGCAGGATGTCAGTCTTGCTCTTACTGAACCTGCTATTCTTCGACGCAATGTGACACCTTCAAAACCACAACAACACGACTTACTGAGCGCCACTTCATTGACAAATATGAAAAGGCAAGGTACAAACCAGACTGTAAAGTGTGTACGGCTGCACGAAAAAGAAGCCAGACTTGCATGTACTGCCCAGAGTGCAATGTACCTCGATGCCTGATACCCTGCTGAAATATGTGGTCAAACATTCAATCAATACATCAATCAAGCTTATTTTATTCATTGCCATCCATATCCCTAACATTTTATTGCACTGACATCCTTGTGTGATCTAAGGGAGGAGATTGGAGCACTGATGGAGTTGTCTGTGTGCAATGAAGATAGTCCTTAAAACCAAACCGGGAGCTGCGCTTGCGTAGTGGTTACAACACCGCTCTGGCAACCGGGTGATTCAGGATCAAACCCGGGCGATGGCATTTGAGGATTTTTCGTCGACCGGGATTTGGACTGGATTAACTCGAGACCTGGCGAGGCCATTTGAAGGAGTGTCGTCGACCAGGGATTGGCGGCTCCTGAGCCGACCCAGCTCTAATGGGTACCTCCGAAATCGGCGAGTATCTGCCTGAATGGCGAGGGACACTTGTCTATGTACATGAAAAAAAGGATACTCACGTAAAATCAATGTCAGGTTAGACATTAACAATAACCTGAGATTTCGCCTCGAGTATTAGCGGGCGTACGAAGAAAAAAAAAAGAAAACCAAACCAAACTATAAAGATTCCAAATTATCAGAATAATATGAGGTTGTACAAGGGGCTGGCAACATCATGTAAAACAAATTTCCACAAAAACCACCCACTTCTGCAAGAACATGTGAATGTTTAGTGCAAGGGGTCCAGCTACAGTAGTGGCTCCATAAGTAAAGCAAAAAAAAAAAAAAAAAAAGATGATGATGATGAAGTTATCATCATGAAGACTTACTTGTATGTTATTTATACTTTGACCTAAAGTCAGATACAACTCTTTCCCTTATGTCAAAATGGAATCTATCACATCAGTTCTCTTAACAGCACAATGATTTAAACGCAAAAGACAAGTTTGTGTTGTTAAATATTTAAACAGTTTAGTTTCCCAGAACATTTATCAGGCTGTAATATACTCATATGTCAAATCGGTCCGATTGTAAGACTCTGGAACATGGTGGACAAAAACAACTACGAAGTTAAAAAGGAGAGGGGTAAAGGATCCCGCTTACACGCCCATAGATGCATATTGGGAATATGGTGTTAGGCCTATATTTTCTTGACCATCGGCACACTAGAGGTGATGTAGTCAGCATCACGCCAGCCGCCTTAACCTTCCCAGAGTTGCTCTGGTACCCAATTGGGGCTGGCTAAGAAGTTAGACCTTTATTAAATGGGTGCTTGCATAGAGTAGAAGGATTGAGGTGGTACAACAATGTGGAACTGATGACAAGAACCAGTGGAACAAGAGATGAGAAGACGACACTGGCAAATGATAAAACACATATTGAGAAAACCTATTGATAGCAATAAATGGCAGTCTCTTTAATTGAATTGCGATGTTGGAGGAGAAGGGAATTTTAGACAGAAATTAAAGAAATAAATAAGACATGGGATAAGATGCAAGCACCCATTTATGAAAGTCTGTAGCTTATTGGTTGTTTTTTTCTCTGTGTTTAAAAGTCATACAACAGAGCAGGTCAGATATTTGAGATGAAGATTGTTAAATACTACTGTTGTTTAAAAATATTCACACCAGCTTTCTGGCAAAATTTCAAAATTTTTTCCCCATTCACATTACACATATTTCCTCACGAAATTCAATGCAGGTACTTATGAATAAGTATCACCATCTCATATGTGTACTTAGCTATACAAAATGAATAGAATTCATTAAATTAACCATCAAACATTGCTGTAGGTAATAATCACAATTATTAAATTTAGGAGGTTAAAAAGGAATTGAGGGAAATGCTTGTTCCATTTCACTCAAATAATTATTGATATGTCAGCCGATTTAGTTGCTGAAGTTCATAATGATTCGGAAATGGAGTTAAAAAATTGTCTTTAACAACAACATTTTTTTGTACGTCCTTTTTCCCCGTTACATATTTTTTTAAAACACGTACGGCTCACTCAACGCTGGCTGACTACCATTGTTCTACATACTCTAAGCATGTTAGCAATGAGACCAATGAATCTTATTTGTTATTTCTTGATGTTAGCTGTGATATTGTGATATTATTTTCTTTTGGTATTTCCTCTTTTGATTTATTTGCTGTTCATTGGAAAGGTAGTCCCATAGCCAAATTACTACAGTGGAGTGAAGTGTTCGGGACTTCACATATACTTATTCTCAGCTTTATGAGGTGGGGTAACCAGTTCCTTTCCTTGCTGCTTTTGCCTTCCCTAACTCAAGAGCAGTTCGTACCCATTTTTACAGTTGGGTAAAGCTGTAGATTTTATGCTGAGATTTTTCAGGAGCCATTTTTGTCATTACGATTGATTGTGCTGTTTGTTAACTGAGAATAGGCATGACCAAGCAGTGAATTACTCTGAGATTTCCGGGGTCTCTATGGCTTAAAGCAATAATAGGTCCACAGCTGTTGTCATCAAGTGTTAATATATAGTCTTTTTTACTCTATGGCGTAGAAACATGGACAGTGAAGAAGCCATTGGAAGAAAGAATTGAGGCCCTTTTAGATGTGGATATATAGAAGAATGGGGCACATCTCGTGGAAAGAGAAGAAAACAAGTAAAAAAGTCCTAGAAAACCTAGGTATGAAAACAGAGAATAAAGAAGACCAAAATTAGGCAGCTAAAATGTTTTGGTCATATAAACACATACTTTGTAGAAGACCATAATAGACAGATGATGAGTTGAAGGCAAATGAGCAAGGGGAAGACAGGGCTATAAGTGGTGTGACGTATTGTTTGAAAAAGAGTGGCAGATGTTGATAGTGTAGAAGACTAGACACGTAAATATCGCAGTCTCGGAGAAGAGCACTGATGTAAGGATGGCACAGGTGTAGCTATAGCTGTAAAGAGCACACGTCTGGATGGAATTAGTATAGATCAAGAGCTCTAGAGTGCTACCGTCACCTAACTATACTGTGACACCAATAATACAGCAAAATATAACTGTCAACAATAAGAAATTGACAAGTCATAAAATTACAATTTACTGAATTATTTATTAATGTACATCTAGTTTCTTATTTCTCTTTAGAAAATCGGAAGATCTCAATTAAAATGAAAAATACAAAAATCAACAATATTTATAACTTTTTACATAAAGTTCATGTCTACGTTAATCCTAAAGTCTTTTGCCTGCACTGGGTTAACACAGATTGCACGTTTCATCACTACACGGTCTCTTTTCGGCTCTCACAGAAGGTTTTGGAATTTTAACACTTAGGACTTAGCTTTACAGTCCTGGACAATGTCTGGTAACACATGAATGTAGTTGGAATACAGCTTCTTGGATCTTATGTTTGGCTAGCCAAGGAATGATGGAGCCAAAACACTTGAACTCCGTCACACACAGTATACGTTGAGTGGATGGTAGTTTCAGATCAGGCTGTTCCAAACTAGACCAGTAAACCTGCAAAATATGTAGCATGTGGCTAGTCCTTGTGTGGTGATTTCTCACAGGTCTGCGTGTTGTGAGGTGATGTGTTCAGTGTATGCTTATATAGGTATGGCATAAGTTCTGGTTCAATGGCAGTGTATAGGCAATGACAAGTCTAAGTGATTACATTTTCAAAAATACATAATACAATTTCTGTACACAGTCATGATGCTGCAGTTTCCTTCTACAGTCAGTTTGATATGCAGTCATCAATAAAACAATGTTATACAACATAGGCCTTCCCTTAGTTCTGCCTTTCCATTCCTGCATGTCTCTATTATGCATCCTGGTCCTTGCCTCATTCTCCATTTTGAATTCAAATGTTGTCTCGCAGTTTAATTTAATTATCAAACCTGTAAAAGAAGTATTTACATACATACATACATATATATTCGTAATATTACATACCCCTCTTAGGATAAATCAGAAGTAGAACTGACTGAAGGCTTGGCAAAAGTTCAAACTGCCCGGCATAACAAATAGGAATGATCTTGCTCAGGTGTTGATTTTACTCTCTCTCTCTCTCTGCCTTCAAAGTCGTCTCTCTTCCGAGGTTTTAATTTTGCGTGTGTACTCTGTTGGCCACGGTTCCTCTCTATTTATACACAGCCAGTGAGCGAGCGAGAAAGCATCTCACGCCTGCGGCTAAAATGTTCGTTCCAACCCGCGGTTTTGTGTTTGTTTAATTTCTTCCTCCTTTTTGTTCCTTTTATCTTTGGTATGGATTCCGTTTGTTGATACCTTACTTTAATTCTTTCCCTCCAATAATTTCCTCTATTGGGTTTGTCTTAGAATTTATATAACTTTTCAAAGTTGCTTAACTTGACAAAATATGATGAAGTGGTCTGTTCTCAAGCTTCTATCTTCGTTTTGGAACAACAGTGTAATTAGTTGTTTAAAAGGAAATAAATGTGGACTTCTCCGCTCCTAACGGTACTATTATCAACTCTTTCTGATCATCCCTTCTTTTTATATGAATTTTATTCGTTAGCCATCAAAAACAAATATCGCTTCGTTTATGTAGCCAGTACATAGTGCTAGAAAATGATAGAGAAAGGCACTCGCGTCCGCTCGGTTTAAAAGTTCCACCAACCAAGAATTTGTCTTGCGTATTTTTTTTCTCACCACGTGACATAGCCCTCCTTTTTAAGCTGTAGCTCGCTGAGCAGACCTAAAAAAATATTTGCCGAGACTAATTCGGGTAGTTTTCTCCTTCCGTTGTAGTGGGGTGTCTGCTTAAAAAATCTGCACCAACATTCTGCTTTCCCGGTATGTAGTTTACCGTAAAGGAATATAGTTGTAATAATAAACTTTATCGTAAAAGCCTTGAGTTGAGTTTTTTTTACGCCACTAAGAATGTTAGCGGCTGATGATCACATTGTACTGTGAAGTGGGCTCCATACAGATATGGTTGAAACTTCTGGATCGACCACACCAACGCTAGACATTCTTTCTCAATGGTTGAATAGTTTAACTCTGCTGCATTTAATTTCCGACTGGCATACGCCACAGGCAAAAGTTCTTCTGGCTGTTTCTGCAATAAGGTTGCAAAAATTCCAATATTGCTTGCATCCGTTCTCAAAATAAACTCCTGGGTTATATCTGGCAATTTCAGAATGGGTTTACTTGTGAGCTTTTGCTTCAACTTTGTGTAAGCATCCTCACATTCTGCTGTCCATTTTACATTGTTGGGTTGGCCTTTCTTGGTTAGGTTAGTTAGAGGGGCACAGAGTGTATTAAAGTTTTGGATATACTTTTGGTAAAACCCGCACAAGGAAACAAAAGATCTTACATCTTTCTTTGTCTTTGGTCTAGGTGCCTTCCTCAACTTCTCTACATTCTTGGGGTCTGGCGACATATTTCCCCTGGAAATTGTGTGTCCTAAAAATTCTAACTCCTGACAACCAATAAAGCATTTAGTTGGACGAGCAGTCAGCCCTGCCTCTCTAAGTCTATCAAATAACATGGAGAGTGCCGATAAATGTTCCTCAAAGGTTTCTGTGGAGATGAGGATATCGTCCATGAAATTTGCAATAGAGGGGTTCTTTAGTGGTTCCAGTAATTTTCTCATCATACGAGAAAATACACTTGGAGCATTTTTCAGTCCAAAGGGTAATACATTAAATTCATAATGCCCGTCGGACGTACTGAATGCCAACATGTGCCGAATATCAGCTTTTACTGGGATTTGATAATATCCTTTACTCAGATCCACTTTTGACAAATACTTAGCTTTGCTAAGAGCTGAGAACAACTGATTAGTATCAGGCAAGGGATCAGCCTGTGATTCAGTGACAGCATTAAGCTTTCTGTAATCTATGCATAATCTGTGTTCTCCACTAGCTTTCCTGAGTAACACTACACTTGCACTATATGCTGATTCTGACTTAGAGATGATCTTCTCCTGTAGTAGGTAGTTAATCTCTTCCCTTAAGGCTTGTGCTTTGGCATAAGGAATAGGGTACGGTTTTACACATATTGGTGTGGGGTCAATTACTTTCATGTCATACTCTAACAGGTTTGTACACCCTGGCTTATCTGTGAGCACATCTGAATGGGTTTCTAACAACTTCTGAACCTGCTTCCTCTGTTCATGAGTTAAGTGATCACTGATTTGTACCTGATCAAAACTCTCAGATTCCTTTAATGGATATTCCATAGAGGTGAGAGGTTCGTCCTTCATCTCTGTTGCAATGGCTAGGGTCATCATATGTGCTACTTCCAAAGATGACCTATCGTAATACTTTTTGAGTAGATTGACATGATACACCTTTTCTTTTCCTTGTTTGTCAATCTTATAATTTGTTCTAGAGACTTTCTCCAACACTACATATGGTCCCTGCCAACCTATCTGCAATTTATTATTGCTGCTGGGCAACAGAAGAAGTACCTTCTCTCCTACAGCAAGTTCCCTATCCTTTGCTTTTTTGTTATAGTACTCAGCATGCTTTCTCCTAGCCTGTCTTAATTTGTCGTTTGCCAGTTTCCAGCCTGTTTTCAAACGAGAGGTTAACTCGTTTACGTACTGGTATGATGAGGTTACAGTTTCTTCTGCCTTCTCATCAGTCCATGTCTGCAACAATGCTTCCAAAGGAGCTTTTATTGGTCTACCAAACAACAATGTCGCCGGAGCCAATCCAATTGAGTTATGTGGGACTTCCCAGTATGCAAACAGTGCTGCCGGTAAGTAAGTATCCCAGGTATCCGGTTTTTCCAATGCCAGCTTTCTCAGAATAGAGATTAGGGTCCCATTGAAGTGTTCTACTGCCCCATTTGCTTGGGGTTGATAGAGGGAGCAGTGGTAGTGCCTGGCCTGAAATATCTTGAACACCTCTTCAGTTAGTCTTCCTCTAAACTGGGATCCATTGTCCGTCAGTATCTGATGAGGAAATCCTAACCGGGTAAATATTGTGAGAAGTGCCTCTGTCACATGCTTGGAATCAATAGAAAACATAGCTACTGCCTCTCCCCACATCGAACATGTGTCAACTAAGGTCAGAATATAACTATTTTTCTTCTTTGTTCTGGTGAGGGGTCCCACAATATCCACTGCAACACGTTCAAAGGGTGTTCCCATGATAGGCATTTCTCCCAGTGCTGCTATTGCAGTCCTATGTTTAGGAGCTACTCTTTGGCATTCTGGACAGGACCTCACATATCTCTTTATATCTTCCATGATTCCTGGCCAGAAGTAGTGACAGGCTATCCTTTGTCCAGTGGCACCTATCCCCATATGTCCACTGAATGGTACAGCATGTCCTAGCTCCATAACCTTCTCCCTATATGAAGTGGGTACAACTAGCTGTCCATGTCCTTGTGGTCCAATTCCAGCTTTTCTGTATAACAGCCCATTCTTCAGGTAAAAGTCTCCCTTGACTGGAGGGTTATGAGCTTTTGGCAGTTTGCCAAAACAAGGCTTCAATGTGCTATCTGCTGCTTGAGCCTTTTTCATCTCTTCCAGATGAGTATTTATAGGATTTTCCTCCATTTTCTTGGAGCTTGACCTGGTCTGGACTGTTGCCATAATTACAGATTTTACCAGTTCTCCTAAGAAAACATCCCTACATCCCAGGAATATTGGGTAAATAGGATCATCCATCACCGCTGCTTTGATCTCTCCTTCCACATAGCGAGACCTAACATTGATTCTGGCTATGGGCAATGTCATGGTTCCTGCTCCTTTTACTGGGCCTTGGATTTCCACTGTTTCTGTGGTTATCTGTTCATGGCTCACCAGACAAGAACACACGACCGAGTCAAAGTCCAAGCCTGTGTCATATAAGCACAGTACTTGAGTGCCATTCACGGTCACTTCCTCACAGACAGGGGGATGATGGAGGTCATTCTGACTCACTGCCCGTTCCTTCCTTTCCTTGTTCCCTGACGTAAGACATGCAGCGTGATGAGGAGAGTGTTTCCTTCTGCATTCTGCAGTATTGTGGTTGCTCATTTTACAAGTCTTGCACCACTTATCTTCCTTTCTTGAAGGTCTCCTGTCTGATCCTAAAGGGGTTCTTTCCTTGTAGTCCCATCTTGGCCTATTCTTGAATGCATGGTCCTGGTTGTGGCCACTTCCTTCAGACATTGTATAGTTTTGTGGTTTCTTAAATACTTCTACATGTTTCTTCTTAGCGCCTTGATTCATGGACTGAGCCAGTTGGTGGCTTTCTGCATAGGTGATTATGTCATCTAACCTATCTCTTTTATTCTCTATCAGGAACTTTTTAGTTTCAGGGGCTATGGAATCTAGTAGTTGTTCTATCAACATCATCCCTTTTAGCCCCTCGAAATCTGGAGAAAAGTTTCCTAACTTACACCACCTTAGTAGGTAAGTCTCCAATCGTGTCGTAAATTGCTGATAAGTCTCTCCAGCCTCCTTCTTAGAAGTTCGGAATTTTTTTCGATAAGCCTCAGAGTTCTGTTCATAACGAACAATGCCTGCTTCAGGGCTTCAAAATCTTCTTGATTTTCCTTTTGTAGTTTCAAGAATACTTCATAAGAAACTCCTCTCAATCCTTGAGATAGCTTCAAATTCCACTTTTCCTTTTCTAAACCATAAGTTGTGGCAAGCCGTTCAAATCTGTCTATATAAGCTTCTATGAAGTCCTCCTTCTCAACAAATGGGTCCATATGAAAGTTCATGGCTCCATTTGAAGTACTTTGGTTGGAGTTACTGTTGTCGGAGTGAGGTGATGTGCTCCCACTGGAACTAGCAACCGATTGAAGTTCCAGCTGCTTCATCCTCAGCTCATGTCCTCTCTCAGCTTCCAACCTCCTAGCTTCAGCCTCAACCTCTAACCTCCTAGTTTCAGCTTCCAACTGTAGCCTCTTAGCTTCTCTTTCCGCTTCTGCTTGCAACCGCCTTTCTTCAGCCTCTAATTTCTTTGCTTCTCTATCAGCCTCTAATTTCTTTGCTTCAGTCTCTAATTGCAACTTTCGTTCTTCCCTGTCCATATGCTTATCCACTTCCGTAGTAACATACTGGATGAGAGCTTACCTGACAAACCAAGTTCTTTACCCATCTGCATGATTGCAGTTTTGAACTTTACCAAGTCAGCCATGGCGTTACGTTTAAAGGAGTATCTAATGTTACTACTACTTAATTACTTAAGCTAACTTAATTAAACACGTACAATATTCCTTCAACCAATGTGAGAGACCACTGTTTAACTTGAGTACTACAATGGTACTTTTCAAAGAAATTTATAATTTACTTTTCTCAACAACAACAAAATTTTTTTTTTTTTTTTACTATTACCAAGACTTCCTATGAGAAAGAGATACAAGAAAGATAGATACTGGCCCAGGATAATAAGATTATCCCGCGACCAAGCCCCCAAAATGTGACGTATTGCTTTAATAAGAGTGGCAGATGTTGATAGTGTAGAAGACTAGACACGTAAATATCACAGTCTCGGAGAAGAGCACTGGTGTAAGGATGGCACAGGTATAGCTATAGCTGTAAAGAGCACACGTCTGGATGGAATTAGTATAGATCAAGAGCCCTAGAGTGCTACCGTCACCTAACTATACTGTGACACCAATAATACAGCAAAATATAACTGTCAACAATAAGAAATTGACAAGTCATAAAATTACAATTTACTGAATTATTTATTAATGTACATCTAGTTTCTTATTTCTCTTTAGAAAATCGGAAGATCTCAATTAAAATGAAAAATACAAAAATCAACAATATTTATAACTTTTTACATAAAGTTCATGTCTACGTTAATCCTAAAGTTTTTTGCCTGCACTGGGTTAACACAGATTGCACTTTTCGTCACTACACGGTCTCTTTTGGGCTCTCACAGAAGGTTTTGGAATTTTAACACTTAGGACTTAGCTTTACAGTCCTGGACAATGTCTGGTAACACACGAATGTAGTAGGAATACAGCTTCTTGGATCTTATGTTTGGCTAGCCAAGGAATGATGGAGCCAAAACACTTGAACTCCGTCACACACAGTATACACTATACGTTGAGTGGATGGTAGTTTCAGATCAGGCTGTTCCAAACTAGACCAGTAAACCTGCAAAATATGTAGCATGTGGCTAGTCCTTGTGTGGTGATTTCTCACAGGTCTGCGTGTTGTGAGGTGATGTGTTCAGTGTATGCTTATATAGGTATGGCATAAGTTCTGGTTCAATGGCAGTGTATAGGCAATGACAAGTCTAAGTGATTACATTTTCAAAAATACATAATACAATTTCTGTACACAGTCATGATGCTGCAGTTTCCTTCTACAGTCAGTTTGAATTGCAGTCATCAATAAAACAATGTTATACAACATAGGCATTCCCTTAGTTCTGCCTTTCCATTCCTGCGCGTCTCTATTATGCATCCTGGTCCTTGCCTCATTCTCCATTTTGAATTCAAATGTTGTCTCGCAGTTTAATTTAATTATCAAACCTGTAAAAGAAGTATTTACATACATACATACATATA
Source organism: Oreohelix idahoensis (assembly GCA_024509875.1). NCBI lineage: Eukaryota > Metazoa > Mollusca > Gastropoda > Stylommatophora > Oreohelicidae > Oreohelix > Oreohelix idahoensis. The sequence goes on along the minus strand of JAMPIV010019201.1, from coordinate 328,060 downwards.
TATTCGTAATATTACATACCCCTTTTAGGATAAATCAGAAGTAGAGCTGACTGAAGGCTTGGCAAAAGTTCAAACTGCCCGGCATAACAAATAGGAATGATCTTGCTCAGGTGTTGATTTCTCTCTCTCTCTCTCTCTCTCTCTCTCTCTCTCTCTCTCTGCCTTCAAAGTCGTCTCTCTTCCGAGGTTTTAATTTTGCGTGTGTACTCTGTCGGTTCGTTCGTTCGTTCTTTTGTCTGTTATGTTGCTGTTATACCCTGTTCAACCTGAAAGTTGGTTTTAATTGGGGTATATTGTGTGTTAGGTTCTTCGGTGCTTGTCGTCTTTTAGTCATGAAAAGGACCAGTAGCTGGATGTTTGGAGTCCTCTTTGTTTGTCCGTTTGTGGTGCCGTGTCGCGCTCATGGTGTTTTTTATGTCCTGCCTCGCTATCTAGCTTGTTTGGTTTTGTGTGTTTTTACGCTTCTAGTTTCTGTTGCTTTTTGATTCATGTTCCTCTGTATCTGTGCCAGTTCTTTTTCAATTATCGCTGGTACTAGCTGTTCTAGCGTTTCTTCGATGATTTCTTCTTCTGTTTGGTTGTTCGTTTTTGTTTTTCGCGTGTTGTTTGATGAAATTTCCTCAATGGCTATTCTTTCTGCTTCTATTCTTTTGAGGATTTTTTGTGTTTTCTTCTGTCAGCTTCTTGACATCTGCTTCTACTTGCTGCTGGATTCTTTTCATTTCTTCCATCATGTGTTTTATGTTCTGCATATCTATCGCATCTTCTCCACTGTCGGTTGGTTCTTTGGGGGGCCTGCTTGCTTCTGTTTTCGATCTGCAGTTTCATTTCTTTGACTTCAGCGGTCAGCTTGTGTACCTGTCGTCTGTCTATCGTGCGCTGTTGTTCTGCAACATTCGCAGCCACCCTGTGTTTTGCCTCCTTGAAGGGGATGTTTTTGGAAACCGCTTCCTTCAAGATGCTCTTTGTTTCCTGGAACATCGGGCAGCCTCGGTATCTAGCCCCGTGGTTTCCGAGGCAGTTTGCACAGGTGCGGTTTGAGTTTATTGTTTTGTAGTTGTGATCCTCCTTCGCCTTGGGACAGTCGCGATAAAGGTGGCCACCCGCACAATATCGACAGACTGCATTTCTCCTGCACGTTTTCTGTGTGTAAGAACTGCTGACAGTTGGAGCACTGCATCACCGGAGGGATATAGGCTTCTGTCTTTTTGGTTGTTGTTTGTAGCGTCAGTCTCTCGGGTCTTGTCGATTCTTCAACCGTTACAATCATCAGATTGGTGTCTTTCTTGTCCCAGGTTTTTAGCCTTTCGACCTGCATGATTTTTACATCTGCGTTTTCAGCTTGAAGGTGTTTGTGGACCTCGCTTGCGGGACATCTGGTATCCACTCCTCTTATGACAAGCTTCTTTGTTGATTTGTATTTTTCCACCACCACTTTTTTTTGGTGTGGCAACTGGACTTCTTTTGGACCGGATTCCAGTTCGATCATCAGTGAGGTCGTTTTGTCTGCGTTGTTGAGCGAAAGCACGACTCCCTTTTCATGCCTCCCTACTTTGGCGATACCTCTCCTTCCAGTTATCACCTCGAGGATGTTGATCACTTTGTTGTCGGGTAGGGCTCTGAGTGAGGCCTCACTTCCTGACGTCTGGGTGATCTTTACAATCCTCTCCTGCATCGTTTCTATGTTGTTTGTCTTGTTAGTGTTTGGTCTTTGTTTCCTTCTACAGGCTTGGTTAGAATCTTGTTCCTGTTCTTTGTTATGAGGTGTCATATCTTTTGTCTGAGCCCTTGAGTTGTCAGCTATTGTTTCCTCAGGACCAGGAATGGTAGCTTGCTTCTCAGTGGTTTCGATGTCCAGCACGCCTGGGGCTACTTCTACTATCGCTTCTTGAAGAGCGAGCCTAAGGTACTCGTCTCCGTCCTCAATTCTTCGAAGTGCATCTATAATGGTCTCTGCGATATCTTCCTCTTGTACCTGTCTGTGTTGAGGAGCTGTCTCTATCACTTCTTTCATAGTGCTTGCAGGTGGGTCTGCTGTCATCTCGGCATCGTGTGGTGGTGTCATCGGTTTTTGGTGTAGCTTCTCTGTGGTAGACCGGGTTTCTGCTGACGAGTCGGGTACGTGTGGTGGTGGCAGCATGGATCTAAGTTCCTGTTTTCTTTACTCTATTCTTTCCGTCGTCTGCTCCAGCTGTTGTAACGCTCTCAATATTTCTTCACGTTCTGGGTCTTCATCTAGGCAAGGAGTTGGGCCACTCAGACTCTCAGTCAGGTCGACGCACGTCACAGCTAACTCCGTCGTGTCAGGAGTTATAGAAGGGCCGGTCCCGGCACGAGTACTTGGGGCAGTCTTGCTCTCTGTCTGCCGTTCTTTGTAGTTTGTTTTATTTACCTGGCTGTTCAACGCTGGTGGGCTTCCTCTTTTTTGCGTGTGGTTTATTTCTGACCATTTAGACGACAGATGCGATCTTTTCTCAAATAGTGGCGTCCTGAGAAGGACGTTGGTGTCTTGAAACGGTATCCAGTGTGAACGAAAACAACAAGCTAGCTTGTTCGTATCGGTTATGATATGTGGTTATGAAAAACTCTGTCGGCCACGGTTCCTCTCTATTTATACACAGCCAGTGAGCGAGCGAGAAAGCATCTCACGCCTGCGGCTAAAATGTTCGTTCCAACCGGTTCGCGCCGCGGTTTTGTGTTTGTTTAAATTCTTCCTCCTTTTCGTTTCTTTTATCTTTGGTATGGATTCCGTTTGTTGATACCTTACTTTAATTGTATCATCAACAGCTTCTTTCCCTTCAATAATTTCCTCTATTGGGTTTGTCTTAGAATTTATATAATTTTTCAAAGTGGCTTAACTTGACAAAATATGATGAAGTGGTCTGTTCTCAAGCTTCTATCTTCGTTTTGCAACAACAGTGTAATTAGTTGTTTAAAAGGTAATAAATGTGGACTTCTCCGCTCCTAACGGTACTATTATCAACTCTATCTGATCATCCCTTCTTTTTATATGAATTTTATTCGTTAGCCATCAAAAACAAATATCGCTTCGTTTATGCAGCCAGTACACAGCGCTAGAAAATGATAGAGAAAGGCACTCGCGTCCGCTCGGTTTAAAAGTTCCACCAACCAAGAATTTGTCTTGCGTATTTTTTTTTCTCACCACGCGACAAGTGGGAAGATAACATCAAGAGATGGACAAGAAAGAGTGTATGTGAGATATGGCATATTGTTGATCTAGTTACAAAGATGTTTGATGGAGTGATGGAACTGAGATTTTATTAGTTTTCCTGTGATTATGTTGTCAAAATAAACAGAATATAGGTGATCATTTATTGTCTTGTTTCTGACATTGTTTGGTGCTTTCTTACCTCCGTTATCATGTGTTCCATTTTACACTGCTTATGTGTGGGTCAATATTCTGTCAGTATGTCTCCCCCCACACATTCTACTTTGTAAATGTGTAGGTTTAATTTGTCTGTGTGTCCATCATTCTACACTGAATCATCATTCTCCGTGTCGCTCCACATGGAGTCACCACTGTAACATGCAGGACGCCTGCATCAAGCATTCACATACTCTTGCAGTGAAGGTTTCTGTAGCTTGAGGTTGCCAGCCTCATGCACAACCTCGTATTAACCAACTGTGTGTGTGTGTAGGTTGAATGTCTTGTGTTCTGCTGTCTGTAAATGTGTTGGTTAAGTTTCCTGGTCTGTTTCATTCTACTCTGTGAATGTGTTGGTTAAGCTTCCCTTTCCGTCTCATTCTACTCTGTGAAAGTGTATGTTTTTTTTTTTTTTTTTTTCTTAACCAGCGGCACTTGGGCTTTCAGCCCTTCGGCCCAATGACATATCATTGCGAGGCTGGGGAACCTGAGGACTTTCCTTCCAACCCGGTCAGGAGCTTCGCTCCTTCCCATCCACAGAGGGTTTATCACAGGAGCCGTTCAGGCTATTCAGTGTTTCCCTGTCTGCTTCATTCTACTCTGTGAATGTGTTGGTTAAGTTTCCTAGTCTGTCTCATTCTACTTTGTGAATGTGTTAGTTAAGTTTCCCTGTCCGTCTCTTTCTACTCTGTGAATGTGTTGGTTAAGTTTCCCAGTCTGTCTCATTCAACTATGTGAATGTGTTGGTTTAAGTTTCCGTGTCTGTCTCATTCTACTCTGTGAATGTGTTTGTTAAGTTTCCCTGTCTGTCTCATTCTACTCTGTGAGTGTGTTGGTTAAGTTTCCCTGTCTGTCTCATTCTACTCTGTGAATGTGTAGGTTAAGTTTCCCAGTCTCATTCTACTCTGTGAATGTATAGGTTAAGTTTCTCTCACTATCTCCCATTCTATTCTGTCTGTGACTGTGTAGAGTAATTTTCCTTCAACATTTATTCTACTCTGTCTGCAAATGTGAAGGTTAAATTTCTGTCTCCCATTCTACTGTTTGTGAAAGTTAAGTGTCTCTGTCTCTCCCATTCTAAACTGTCAGTGGGAAAGTAATGTTTTTCTGTGTCTCCTGTTCTACTCTGTGAATATGTAGATTACATTTATGTAACCCCCATTCTATTCGGTGATTGTGTAAGCTCTCCTCTCAGACGCCTCCATTCTACTTTTAAATTACAATATTTGATATTAATCCTTTCAAAAGTCCCTATCATAAAATAATCATTTTTCCAACCCCATAATACACTGTGTTTTGGTTATTTGTTCCAAGACCTTGGAAGTTAAAATTTTCGCCATAGAACCAAGTGATTTCCTTCTTGAAAAAGGGATTTTTTTTGCAAAAGAACTTAAAATTGCTAAATTGACCACATCCCACAAAAGCCAACTCCGAACCTCAGAAATGAGGTATCTGAGGAAGGTAGTGGAAGTAACAAGATGAGACATGGTCCGCAACCAGACGATACGGCAAAGCCTCAAAACCCAGCCCCTGCAGGCCCAGCTACGATGGTTTGGCCATGTCTGTAAAATGGAAGAAAATCAGCTACCATGACAAATATGGGAAACCAGTTGCCATGGATCCAGACCTCCAGGATAACATTAGACTCTCCTTGAAATACCGAGGACTAGATTGGAACCAGACCAGGAGGAAGACAGCCGATAGGATAGTATGGCATTCTCTCTGGCAAATCTTTACATCCCAGGGTAGAAGAGGAACGACTAAGTAGTAGTAGTAGCTAAATAAATTAATATTAAAACATACAACAACAACAACAATTGTTTAGTTTAATAAAGAAGCAAAAATGATGAGTGTTAATTTTACAAAAATATTTGAAATGGTAAAAGTAGGCTGTATCATTTAATTGCTAAACTGATTCTATAACTGTTAGTAAAACTGAAAGATGAAGTCAAAATGGAAGATCTGTACTTTAATTTTTTTTTAAACTTTATATTCCAGCTTTTCAGCAAGCCCCCCCGCAAAAAAAAAATTTAATATGTATCGTACAATGAACTTTATTTTATTATGGACAGTCCATCACAGAATGATTTAATTGTATGCCTATAAACTGCCAAACAGAGCTTCACTTTACATTATTTATTCATCAGCATATAATAACATCAAAATTATTCAATCATAGATGAGAAGGTCAACAACAGATAATGGATAATCATCTTAAAAGCATGATGTTAATGCCTAGATAAATAAATCAAGGGGGTCGGAGTGGCTAAGACATTTGTCGTCCGCCTCAAATTCTAGAGGTACCGGGTTCGATTACCCGTAGAGGGAATACAATTTATGGAAATTGTTTTCAGAACCAGTGGTCCTAATGATATCATACTCCCTCATGGGTAGTGAGATCGGACGCCTAGCCTTCTCGGAAAAGGGTGAAAAAATAGGACGTCCTGTGTGCAAGTTGCGCACGTAAAAATCCCACGGCAGTTGAAAATCGTAGGCTGTAAGGCTGCTGCCCTAGAAAAAATTAACAAATTAGAAACCTACCCACCAAATATATTTATAGAATGTGTAATTCCTATTTACGTAACATTGGGATTTTCAGTTTAACATAGTATGACTGTAAGGCCACAAGTGTTCTCAATGTCATCTCACAGTCCAAGAGTTAATGAACCAGTAAACGTTTGACATGTTTCTGCCCAAATTTAGAGATAAGGTCAGCAGAAACGATTTGGCACTAAAGCCAAGCATGGCTTCACTAGCTCTGTACAAATAAAACGACTGAACATTTATGTAAAAATCAATAAGCATTCAAAACCTGCACTCATGTAAAATGTGAGCACAAATGTATAACATAACACCGACACATTCACCAAGTTTGATTCCTATCTATTCAAGTGAAAAAAAACATTTCCAGTTTAAAGTCTCTACTTAAATCAATGAAAATGTTTCCCAGCATGCTCTCTACATTTCTCAGGGGAAAAAATATATAATTCATGCATACTGGTACTGGAGAATAGCAAAAACGTGAATACTTTCATAAATGGGTGCTTGCTGATGACAAGTACCAGTGGAATAAGAGATGAAATGTCACTGACAATGAATAGGACACTTGTAGAGGAAACCTGTTTATAGCAGTTCTTGGTCTGGAATTCCCAGGGTAAGAGAGGAAGAGGTAATCCGAAGAACACCTGGAGAAGAGAACTGGAGTTAGAAATGAATATCATGTGGAAAGACCTTGAGCTGATGGCCCATGATAGGAGGACTTGGCACATGATAGGAGGACTTGGCACATGATAGGAGGATGACTTGGCACATGCTAGGAGGACGACTTGGCACATGATAGGAGGACTTGGTACATTATAGGAGGACTTGGCACATGATAAGAGGACTTGGCACATGATAGGAGGACTTGGCATATGATAGGAGAACTTGGCACATGATAGGACTTGGCATATTATAGGAGGACTTGACTCATGATAGGAGGACTTGGCACATGATAGGAGGACTTGGCATGTGTTTGTGCTCCTTGGGGAGCTAAAAGGTATTGACTAAAACACTGATGCATACTTAATTCCTCATTTTACGACTGTGACTAGTAGCAGCATGTTAAATCTGTTACCTCCTTTGCATGACGGCAATGTCTGGGAGTCTGTACTTTTGTTATGTGTGACTTGTTAACCAATACACTAACTTCCCCAAGTAGCACTTCGTAGCTCAGGGTGGATAAATGAGATTATGTAGAAGGCAAAAACGCTTTTAATATGGATCAGGTTCAGTGTGACAGATCTCTCATTGCTGATCAGGTAGATCACAGCTGCCATGCAAGCAACAACTATGTCAAGGACAATGAGCCACATGAAAGACTTCTTGTAAGACTTGTGCCCCTGAAAAAAATGTCAGATTTGAACAAAGAACATGTTTGTTTCTTAGATAAGACGTAACAAATAAGGAATGATAGAGAAACTACTCACGATGATTGTTACGGTAGTTTATTGCAGTCGTCTGCTAAAGGTTGGCAGCGTGCAACTTTAGGGGTTACAGCATTTAATATAATGTAAAATATTATTAGACTATTGACCGCTATACACACGATCGAATTATGACGTGTTAGCGTTGGTAGGTCACGCACCGTGACCAAGAGACGGGACCCTTTTTGAATGACCGTCGAGCTGTAAAGACGTGTCCTTATGTTCTTCTAGTGTCGGGCATGAAATGCCGCGCAGTTATGTTGTATTTTTGTATGGACATGGGTCAGTCCACGGTTATTATGAAAGAGAGGAAAAGTTACAGGTTAGTAATTAACTGAACCTAGGACGGAATGAATTAACAGTCCATATTAGGGTATATTTGCCAGACGCATAATCTCACTGTCGGCCGTTGGGATCACCAACCGCGCGTACATATAGTTATGCTGTTCTGTCTACATTGATTCATGGTATTTGACCAGGACTGATTTGCAGATAAATCATATACGAAGTATGAACAGAACTTAATATGTATTTTCTTGATGATGACCATGTGTGAACTATTTATGTATGGAATCGATGTATTGAAGTGTATGGACTCAAGGAACGACTTATCAAGTCTATGAACGTTGGGAATTGAAATATTATGATGTTGACAAATGTCTTATCCCATCTTCGCGTAACTTACTACCAACAGCACGATACCATAATTGACCAAGGAAAACAAGGGATAAATTGAAGCAATATAAAAATGGCCAGATCTTAGCAAGTGTTAACAGAAGAGGTCAGCCTGCAGCAATTACAACAACACCCTTGACTCAACCACTCAACAACTGGTGGGCCATTGCTTGGGGAACGAAAGAAAAAGAAAAACATTTTTCGCAAATTTTCACGGACTGTTTACGATTGTAAGAAAATCACGTGATTTCATAAATATGACGTGACACGCGTAACTACGAAGGTTCAATCTGACGTCACAACATCGTGCGTACATGCTAACGCTCAAAGGACAAAGTCAGCGCATTCCAGTTTTGATGAAGAATACAAGATCTCAATAGACCAAAAGATGGAAAAGTCGTTATCTGCCAACGAGGAGCAAGCAGTTCTAGACACTGGTCTAGTCCGTTGGTGAAGATCGCATCGGACGACGTGTTAAAAGATAAGTCAAATGTGTGACGGTTGTCATTGAAAGATTCACAGTGCTAAGTCCATTTCGCCTGTATAGGCATGTCTATTCTATTTTTCATTTGTAGATGTTATATCTGTTTTCACCGTTTGTGTTGTTCCTAATTCGTGGGTTGGTTGGGAGGAGAATTAAAACCAATTTCATGGCTCCCTGGACGTCTAAATTGGTTTTAATCGCACTATAGGGCCGTTAATTAATTGCATTTAGCGAAGAACTCATTGATGACATTGCCAATGACTGTTCGTTCGGACTTGCCATTAATTGACCTTACATGTTAGTTGTCGAGTTCCGTGAATTAATGGTGTATTTTATCGTATTCAGTTCTATTTTATTTAGTTTTGTATCATGTTTGTAACCTATCTTGTCGATCCTAATCTTACTATCAATTATTTCATAGATTTTGTCTAAGCCGTTGATGAGTCCATGTATACGTCATTATTTCTTGTGTACGTAGATTCAGTCTCCATTTGGTTTTTCTCTGTGACCTCGCTAGTTATTTCCGGTTGTTCTACTTAGTTCATAAATTCATTTTATTTGTGAAAATGTCACTTTTGTATTGTACTGCTGTTTTGTAAATCTTTGGTTGATGAATTGTATTGTTTGTCTTCATCTCATACATTTATTATGTAATAATAATACTATAATTTAGTCAATAATAAAAGTATAAATGAATTTAATTAATTTTTATGAAAATTTGATGATAATTTGGGAGATTGCATCAAATTGTGGTTGTACTCCATTTTACTATGGAAGCATATCAGGGACTTTGCACCAATCTGCAGTAGTGGTTCAAGACACTAGCGATGCACTTTGGATATGATGACTAAGGCATAATAATATAATATATATTGATAATTAAATATAAATTTATGGTCTGACTTAGATAACAGACATTTCAATGGTTTATTTGTACATTTTCCCAGTACTACATTCTTGACTTAGCACATAGCATTGATTGATTATTGAGGAATAATACCAATAATTATTAGGTCATAATATTTTATGCTTGATTTTAATTCAGCATCTTAAATAAATAAATTGTAGAACTATTTATGATTTATATGAGTAGGTACATATAATATTTTTACAAAATATTATATATTGGTGAAACTTACAAATAAAAGTTCAAGAATATTTTAATTATTTAGTGAGTAGTCATACTTTGAGTAAGTACAATAATTACTTAGATTTTTATTGCTGATTATTACAGATCAATAATTACTTACAATATTAACGTCAAGATGCTTAACTTAGACCATTTTATTAAAAATGGGAAAGATTTTAATATGAAAGGACAGGAACTACGTGAATATGCTCAAACAATTTCATACCCGTCCTGAACATCTACAAGCTATTTTTCATGAGCTAGATGACACTTTCGTACCTACATGTCACTATTCTAATCTGTCTGTTATCCAGGAAGAAGAATCTTCTTTTCCTGAGGTACAGTTGACGTTACCTGTAGTACAACCAACTGAATCTTGGCGGGACGTAACCATCTCTTCATCGGTTACCCACAACAGCATCAACAGATTGCTGAACTTTTACAATCTTATCCGGATGTGTTGACCAACGTTCCAGGTCGCACATCGGTCATTAGTCATGACATCACTCTTAACGATGATACTCCAATTCGGGTACATCCATATTCGGTTCCTCTACACTTTCTTACTAAAACTACTAAGGAACTTGAACAGATGTTATCTTTATGGATTATTGAGACTAGTAATTCTCCATTTTCTTCTCCATTAGTTATTGTCCGAAAGAAGGACAATAACATTAGATTATGCGTCGACTATAGAAAATTAAACGCACAAACTATAGTTGATAGCGAACCACATCCACTTCTCGATGACTTACTGCCACGTCTGTCTACCGCAACTATATTCACTAAGATAGACTTAACTAAAGGTTATTGGCAGATACCACTAACCGAAAAAGCTAAATACTACACAGCGTTTTCCACTCCGCAAGGTCTATACCAGTGGAATGTGATGCCTTTTGGGCTTGTTAACGCTCCAGCTACCTTTATTCGCATGATGCGAGGAATTTTGTCAGGTAGATCAGACATCATCACATACATTGACGACATATGTTTGTTTAATTCGTCATTTGAGGAACATTTTTCGGGACTTAAATATGTTTTGGAAACATTAAGAAAGAATAATTTAACTGCTAAACCTACAAAATTACAAGTAGCGTTTCATGAAATAACTTTTTTGGGACATATCATTGGAGCGGGATATATCCAAACACTTCCTAGTACAGTTTCTAAAATTTTAAACGTATCCGTTCCTCAAACAAAGAAACAGGTTAGAAGCTTGTTAGGACTAGTCCAATATTATAGCAGATTCGTACCAAACTTGTCATCCATCACGGCTGTTTTATCATTTCTATTAAAAAAAGACATGCCGGTAAAGGTGACATGGACTGGTGAATGTGATAAAATATTTAGGAAAATAATTGATATATTCTCACATCCACCTATTTTGAGACTACCTGATCCTTCCAAAAAGTTTTTCCTACGTACAGATGCGAGTAATTACGGAATTGGCGCATGTTTGCTCCAATATCATGACGACGTCCTTCATCCCACACTGTACGTCTCACGCAAACTTAAGCCACCAGAAGTCAAGTACTCCACAGTCGATTGGGAGCTCTTATCTGTCATCTGGGCGATCACAAAACTCGAAAAATATCTACTAGGAGCACCTTTTGTAGTCCAGACAGATCAGAAGGCGGTGGCATCACTACGTCGTGCTAATCACAAGAGCCCAAAACTGACAAGATATGCCATCCTCCTTCAACCTTTTGATTTCTCCATCGAGTACATTAAAGGATCAGAGAACATCTTGGCAGATACTCTCTCTAGAAACCCTTCTGATGTCGATTCATAAACAATGATACTCTTCGCAGAAACTTACCCAAGAGACATAGTACTATCGTTGCATGTTCAACATAGGAATGAACCATTGACTACAAAACAAGTATCTGCTTACTAGAAACATACGTTATACGAAATGTACGAAATCAAGTGACAATGTGTTCGTATTTACGCCGGGACTGTGGTTACTGTCCATTCAGGATGAAACTATTTGAAATAATTTCTTAAATAATAAGTGAAGTCCAGTCGAACTAATTCGGTATATGGCTTGAACTATTGGACGTTAAGAAGTTCTATATTTATTTTGAGTCAGAACATTTGAACAGTTTTCTAATAGAAATTCACAAGGATCAAGACTACGGATGGATCGTCATATCCAATGTTAATTAATTTTAACTTAGTAGTTGAATTGATGGAAATTAAAATGAAATGTGAGAAAAAGATGGAAAGAAAAAATGAAATATGAAAAAAATGAAAGAAAGAAAACAAATGAATCTCACAATATTCTTAGATGACTTTATGAATAGTATAATTATATTGCGTATTTGATAAGTATATTGATATATTACATACTATTTCATTACTTATTTAGTTAAGTCAGATAGTTTATTAGATAATTCATTTTAAACACACATAACTAATTTAAATTTATACTTTATCTGTTTCTTTACTTTACTTCTCACTTGTTTTTTCTTTTCTCATGACAGCGTCTTTTATTTTAATTTTTTAGAATTTATTAACTTAAGTAGTATTACACAATTACTATGAGTAATTCATTTAATTTTACTTAGTTAGATTAATTTTAACATGACACTTTATTACTAAATCACTATAGACTTTAAATTAATTAGTTAATCAAGTATTGACAGTTAACATTTTCATTTAGTTAATATAATATTTATGTATAACATGATCGTTAGTATATTATATGACTGTTAGTTAGTCGACATGACCACGACACTGTTCTAGACAGAACATCGTAGGCCATATGTCGCATTTTTGTTAAATTTTTGAGATTATTCACTCAGATAGGTTTTCAAAAAATAAATAAAAATCTATCGAATAGATTTTTTTTCCCCCGGTGGACAGGGAATTGTTACGGTAGTTTATTGCAGTCGTCTGCTAAAGGTTGGCAGCGTGCAACTTTATGGGTTACAGCATTTAATATAATGTAAAATATTATTAGACTATTGACCGCTATACACACGATCGAATTATGACGTGTTAGCGTTGGTAGGTCACGCACCGTGACCAAGAGACGGGACCCTTTTTGAATGACCGTCGAGCTGTAAAGACGTGTCCTTATGTTCTTCTAGTGTCGGGCATGAAATGCCGCGCAGTTATGTTGTATTTTTGTATGGACATGGGTCAGTCCACGGTTATTATGAAAGAGAGGAAAAGTTACAGGTTAGTAATTAACTGAACCTAGGACGGAATGAATTAACAGTCCATATTAGGGTATATTTGCCAGGCGCATAATCTCACTGTCGGCCATTGGTATCACCAACCGCGCGTACATATAGTTATGCTGTTCTGTCTACATTGATTCATGGTATTTGACAAGGACTGATTTGCAGATAAATCATATACGAAGTATGAACAGAACTTAATATGTATTTTCTTGATGATGACCATGTGTGAACTATTTATGTATGGAATCGATGTATTAAAGTGTATGGACTCAAGGAACGACTTATCAAGCCTATGAACGTTGCGAATTGAAATATTATGATGTTGACAAATGTCTTATCCCATCTTCGCGTAACTTACTACCAACAGCACGATACCATAATTGACCAAGAAAAACAAGGGATAAATTGAAGCAATATAAAAATGGCCAGATCTTAGCAAGTGTTAACAGAAGAGGCCAGCCTGCAGCAATTACAACAACACCCTTGACTCAACAACTCAACAATGATACAGAAGATGAAATCACTACATCTTGTGAAATGTTGATGAGACAAGGTAAGTGTTAAAGTTGAAGTGGTGTCAGGAAGAATGTAAGGAATGTTAATGTTATTATGAATTTCCGCTGATATAGGGGATCAGCTTATGTCGGGCTTACGGGTGGCTGACTGATGTGTAGATATCTAGACGCGAATGTGTATAAGCTCTTTAAGTGTGATCATGGTACAGTTACTCACATCAAAGCACATGTAGGAGTCAGGAAACGTTGTAACTCCAAATAACGTTCTACACTCTTTATTAACATCACAGCAAACGATGACATCATAAATAATACACTGTCACAGGTTACAAGTCACGTCAGATCATGATACATCAGGTAAGCTCTAATCCAAGGTAATTGAGCGTACAATTCAAAAGTATAAATAATCGTTGATGACAGTTCACAACAAATCATGGAGTCTCCACAGTACAACATATCCGTATACAGCATAAAATCTCCAGTACAAAGGCTGCAGAGCATAGCAGCTTATAATCATACACTTTGTGGCCAAATTATCCATACACGACAGGGAACTGCATGTGTCGCAGTTTATAATAATATATAGTCTGGATCAACATACTCTAAGGCCTGACGTAATACAACTCATGGGAGAAGAACATTCCCTTTTAACAATCTGTCGAACTTCTAATAAATATCCCTCATCGAAGATATGAATATATAATGGCCTATCCATGGCCTGAAAATACATTAGGAAGTCTCTAACATTCCTTTCACATCCAATATCTTATACCGGGACACACTGACCAAAAAATCAATCCATCTTTGAGCTCTGCACATATCAACTCTCCCAAAAAAATCTCCTCTTCAAAAACCCGCTCAGTAAAATTCATCCCGGCGCGAATTCATCGCCCGAGACGTGAGAGGAATTCGTGCGCCTGTTTACACTCGAACTATCTAGAACGTTCAAGCAAATTCCTGAAGTTATTTTTAAAAAACAAACTAACAGCTAGTCAGCTTACAAGCGTGATAACCAAAAATCCGACCTGTACAACACGTCTTTTAACGTTTAACTCCCCTTGACTAAAATATGACTTAACAGTCTACACCGACCCCCGGGGGAAAAATGACTTAATCTTTTTTTTGGAAAAACTATATCAAACAAAAAATGTGTGGTCGATAGCATACTAATGTCTACACCTAAGTACAAACTATGTTAAGTCATGTTAACAAAAATGAACCAAAAAAAAAAGGAGTAAGTGTAAAGTACAAAAGAAGTAAAGTATAGACAGATAATGAGATAAGCATACGACGATCAACCACTTCAAAGAAATATGAAGTATAGACTAGCTATGACATCATAAGTGAAAGTAAAAAAGAACAGATGAAGTACACAAAGAATGAGCAGTAATGAAAGAAAACAGTGCAATACGAATAGAGAAAACAATGATATATTATGGTAAACTACTACATTAAGCAATGCATTAATAAATGAACACCATTATAGCGCAACAGCATACATTACGAGAAATAATACATATCTAAATCAAAGAACAAATAACTAGCTATCATCTAAAAAAAAAATAGCATAATGTGCATGATACCCAAGTTAACAAGCTCATGGAGTACCAATGATGAACCCAAATTAATATCAAAATTGACAATACCGTTATATATAGCTATTCCGGACGCACAATCAAGCGCCGGGTAAAGAAAAAATACATTACAACCTCAGAAAAAACATTTTCTCAACGTACTAATAACTCTATACATAGTTACCCCCCTTTAGCGCACAATCAAGCGCTGGGCAAAGAAAAATATTACAATGACAGAAAAAAAATATTACAATGTCAGAAAAAATAGTACAATGTCAGAAACAACACCCTTTTTCTCTTGTCTTCATATCCATTTTCTCAAAAAATACAATACCGAAAAGTATCGCAATGATCAGTTACGTAAAAATAGTGGTATCATTACAATATTATACTTTCAACATTGCAAAACATAGCAGTATACAAACAATATAGTAATGCAATGGTGCATAAAGATGAACCAACATATTATCATTTAAAAAAAAAATCATTTCCTAATACAATATTCTCTAATACACTATACTATACTAATGTACGATATTATCAACTATCTCAAATAAGTAACATATAAAAGATGAGTCCCGTAGTCTTAGAACATCCTATAAGCAAGAAGGCACCAAAATATCTAGTGTGGCGTCCGCTGCCAAATGGTTAAACTGGAACAGCAAACCTTGCGATATATCATCTGTAAACGGTTCAAACCATCAATATGGCAGCACTGACTCTCATGGAAAAGCATACGCTGTGAAAAAATACAAATGAAAATCTCTGTTTGGTAAAGGTAGGATTTTATGATATGCAACAATTAATTTTAATGTATCAAATGTGGCCGTGTAAACTTACGACCCCTGTATGGTGATAATCAAACCTTCCTCCGTTACACTAAAATAGGTAACAGAGAAAGTAGCACAGACTAATCTGGAATCCTAAATTAAACAGGGTCATAAAAGTATCTGAGAAAAATAGCAGCATGTAACTTATGTAGAGAAAAGTCGCGAATATACAGATGATACTAAGGTCGTGTTGAGTGTAATGATGACCAAGAGTGTAATTATGGCTGACAATCTGAGATTTTGCGCAAGACAAAGGAAATGACATTGACAAAGGCGTATATCTCACAGGCTCAAATGAAGTCATAGCCTGTATACTGAGAAAGAAAGAAAGCCAGAAACATAGAATAAAGATGTACAAGCAGAAAGTAGTAAACTTGGACCTACGTCGAAGTGTAAAAGAAAAGCAGTAAGTACGACAAAATGTCATAAAAGACGAAGATATTGAGCTAACCGGCCCAGTAAGAAAAAAAAAGAAACTCATAAGGTATAGATATGTACTAACAATTAAGGTCGTACATGTAGCAGAGAAAACACTAGTCATAGCAGAGAAGAAGTTGTAATCGTCGTGACTGGATTCAGTCGTAGCGATAAAGTTAGTATGTGTGTCAGACAAAATCGAAGGATCTTCTTCTACAATAGTAGTTAAAGAAGAGTCAAAGTTAGAGTTGCGACGTACTGAAGTATGTCGAACTGGGCTAAAAGAAGCACCAAAATTAGCATGATGAACAATCGTATCATCAATACTGCAAGATTGCACCATATTAGCAGAATGTATCACGTGAGAAGATTTTGGCATTGTCGTTAAAGTTGTATCAGTAAGGTGATGTTGCCGTTCCCAAGCAGCAATTTGTACCGCCGTACACACCTTTACACCATGTATCTGTCCGATAGTAAGGTCGGCGATAGGTGCTCCGAGCAAACATTCGTGTATATAACCAGTGAAAAACGGTGTGGCAATGTGGACTATGGCAGTCGGAAAAGTCTCAACTGTCCCACCGAATGTCACACATTTTACCATATTACCTGTTGCGCAAGATGGATGAACTAAAGACTGTCTAATTCCAACAGTTGCACATCCCGAATCAAAAACTACTGAGACAGGACTATTATTCACAAACCCCTTATGTAGAGTAAGAGACCCTCTTCCGTCATGCGCAGCTTAGGCACGAAGAGCGGGTAGAGGATGACCGCAACTCAAGGTAGTAATAGCTGTAGGTTGATACAAAGTTGTGCACTCCGGGCACTGAGATGCTCTCTCGAAATCGAAAGCAGATCAAGCAGTAGCATTAGAGACACTATTATTATTGTTACCTTGATCATTAACAACCTGGGGCTCTTGTTGAGCAGAGTTAGCATGACGATACGATCTATTATTTGGAGATCTACCGTCATATCGCGATCTTTCGCGGCTATTATCTCTATTGGAAGCATTGTTGTTTTCTCTATTGAAACTATTGTTCTGATTTGAACCCCAGTTAGCATAGTTGCGATTGTCATTTCCCCTTTGATCAAAATATCTTTGATGGGCTTTGTTTTCTCCGAGAAAAATTATTGTAGGGTTGATAGTTCCTATTGTAGTTACCCCTTTCAAAATTTCCAAAGTTGTTGGAACTAAAATGTTGAGGACTGTTAAATTGTCTCCAGTTCCTGGAAGAAGGAGAATCACTACGTGATGGACCCCCTTGGTTCTGTCAAAAATTACGATTATCCCTTCTACCAAAATTGCGCTGAGCGCTTTGAGATCTACGTCGCAAATCAGGACCATAGGGTATTAATGAAGCCACGGGTAAACCTTCTTTGACATGAGAATTGCTAACTGTTACATTTGGATGAGTCGTGACATATTGGCAACATGTATTGTTCCATATCTTTCAATTTCGTAGGGTTTCGCTCATGTAAAAAGGAAAGAAAAGACTCATTAACTGATGACATGACTTTGTCACGAAGCAATAAGTCCATAAGGGCTTTATATGTGTGTTCAAATTTAGAAAGCTCCATCCATTGTGAGAACGTAAGGCGTATATTTGCTAGGAACTCTGAAAAATCTACCCCAGTCTCCGGTAACAGAGTCTTAAAGCGTAGACGATAACCGTCTTCACCACGTTGGTATTTCTTTAACAAGGCAGCACTGGCAGTATCATAGTTATTTTTGTCAGGCCCCTCCAATCTCATTACAATATTCAATGCTTCACCCTTAAGTATGTTCGAAAGTTGTGCAACATATTACGACTTGTCTATCTTATGAGATTCGAATGAAAGTTCAAATTTATTCAGATAGAATGAAATATCGTCACAGATGTAGTGGGAGGTTATTTAAAATTATTTATTTATGTAAGAGTATGCCAGTAAAGAGTTCTGGTCTTACAAGTAATACTCCAGTCTTAGAAATAAGCACTGGTGTATTGTTATCATAGAAATAGTCAGACTGTGAAAACCCTGACCAGTTGGTAAGAAGATGTACCAGGATTTAAGGTGTCTCCTCCCTATGACTATCTTATGATTACTTATTGTCTAGGGGATAATTAAAATGAACATTCACTGTAACCACAAATGTAAGAAGTGAATAATTCCTCAGGTACAGTTAAAATATTTTAATATTTACACTAATATTCTATTTCTGCTAGTTGGAAAAGAGCATTAAAATATATATAAAAAATATCCACACAATTACTATTATTCCTAATGTTTTGATAGAATTGTCTGTCCTTGTAGAAACCGTCATTCAGAAATGTTAATAAGTAGGATGGTACTTTTAGACTTCAGATTCTTGAATAATAAAGATAATGAAAACTGGAAACACTTTTCCGGTATCACTGGTCTCTTAGTCCCCTCACTTTACACATTAATGTCATCAGTTGACTGAATTATCTATTTGTTTGAATACTAATGGCTGTTTCTTCACATATGGGTAGTCAGTGTCTTAAATGACACTTATCTGAGTATCTTGATATTGCTGACACGGGACTGTCTTTTGTAGCTATCAGTATTGGTAGACCCAGCACTATGGATATCAATGACCAGCTGTCGTTCACTCTTTGGGGTCCTGCACTTTTGTGGGATTGCCTCTGATGAACAACACCGGCTTCTGACACTTGACAGTCTGGTTCGAGTTATTTCATGGAACCTGAAACATCATATCAGCCTTGGCTAGTATCTGGCTAGACTTGTAGCTGACTAGCACAGATGTCAGACCAGTCAGTCATCAGATGTCACCGTTATATAATCATAGTAAGTAAGGACATCGTTTCAGTGATACAGAAGTATTAACATTTCAATTAATTGTAACTTACTAGCACATAAGTCAAACTAGTCAGTCATCAGATGTCAAAGTTATACAGTCACAGTAAGTAACAACATTTCAATAATACAGAATTAGTATTAACATTATCAGTAATAACCATCATCTGGTTTATTCCTCTCCTGTACATCCTTTCATTTTCTATAACATACTCTTCCCAAATCACATCAGGTACAAATTCAAATACTGATGCCTATCTTAGCATCTACACCAAATTAATACACAACTAGATAAAATGAGTGACCAACTGACCAAGCTATCAAGTTGCTTTCTTCGGTAGTACAATTACATAGTTTTGGAATTGAAACCTGGCTGTGGAACACTCCAGTTTACCAGCTGTAAATGGGCACTCAGTTGTGCGCTCGAACTAGGGAAGGAAAAGGCAGCGAGGAAGGAGACTGGTCACCTAACCTCGTAAAAGCGATATCTTCCATGATGAAGCTTCTACCGCTTCATTTGTCTATGACAATCTCTGCCATGGGACTGCCTTTCTCTTCGTAAGAGATACAGCAATTAATTTGATAGATTTTATCTACATTTGACTGTGGGGCTAGTTGTGATTAATTTTTGTACAAGCAACAATCATCCACGATGCACATGTTTAGATCATATTAAAATAACAATACATTATATCAATGAATATTCTACGTGCATATGTTGAGAAGTTTATACGAACCTGAAATAAAAAATATTATACACGGTAGTTATCATAATTTCGCTTACCCTCCGACTTCAGACACCGGACTGAAAAATTTCTGGCGATCCGCTCACAATTCAGGTGGTACATGTGTAGTGGCGAACTCTGCCTCTCAGTCTGTCTCAAACCGACTTTTCGTGTGTGTCCTTTCAGTTTTACCGATCCGCTATTTATAAGTCTCTGGCGGATGTATCGGAGAGTACTGACGTCACAGCTAAAACTCGGGCTAAAATTTTTTCCGAAACAGCGATTTCACCCGATCTGTGCGTGGCCTGAAACTTTCCCTTTCTCATCCTCGGCTTATATATTATCCATACTGTTCCATCCTGTCTTGTTTTATACAGCCGATATATCTATATTATCCTATCCATGTAATTTCACACACTGTTCTATGTTGATTTTAGTATTTAGAACAGAAGTGGATTTACCGGCTTTCGGCTTAACTGTGGACAACCGAAATACGCGTTGATCTCCGTAAATGATAACTTCCTACAGTTTTTCCTTATATACAGTTATACACAACCCTCTCCTGGACTACAAGGTGATATCCTTTTCACAAAGATTCCATTATGCTCTTATATATCATAGCCGATTTCCGATGTCTCATCGACACTTCGTCGATACCGCCATTTTGTAAGTGGCCTGCCTCGTGATAATCGATCGATGAATGGTTTGTACAACTACACGAAGCCGCGTTTGCAATGTATTGAAACCAATTTTGCGACATTGCTCCCCCATATTTTAAGCTGGATGATATCTAGCTTAACTATTGGGTACAATACAGTTGCAAATCGACCATTCCGAGGTCAGTTTTCCTTTCGTCTATCCTGCTGTAGCTCTGTGGGATGGCGACTGAGAAAATCAGCACCCACATTTGGTTTTCCTGGATATAGATTCATTCTTTACTATTTCTATTTTCCAGTTCGGCTTTTCATCCAGGCCCGTACCTCTGGTGAAACGGGGTCGGTAGCTTTCCCTTGAAGTTTTCCGCCCTCTTTTCGTTGATAGTTGGTTGCGGTTTTCCCTCGCAAATCCGTATGTGTTTGATTTTGGCTACGTGATTTGTTCTTGTTTTCCAGCGCATGGGGTTCAGACTGCAATTTAACCTGGGTGGGATGTTTCCTTTCCCCTCCAGTGCCAATCTCGGATGTACCCATGATTGCTGATTTTCTTGTAGACTTTTGATGAAGACTCTTTCTTCGAGTTTCAGAATCTACATGGGTGCACTCATGACAGGAATTTACATACCGATTAATGTCTTCCGTAATACCCGGCCAGTAGTACTGGGTGGCTACTCTTTGTTTTGTGGCACCATTACCCAGGTGTTCACTCAAAGTTGTTATGTGCCCAGAGCCCATAACCTTATTTCTATAGATGGATGGCACAACAAGTTGACTATGACTTTTCGTCCCCCTGCCAGCTTTCCTGTGCATGAGTCCATGTTCCATATAGACTTGTCCTTTCCTTGGAGTGTTATGGGTTTTTGACAATTTGTCAAAACAAGGCTTCAAGGTGCTGTCTGCTTCTTGAGCCTGTTTCATTTCAGTCGAATGAAATTTTAATTTAATGTCCCTCTCTATGTTCCTGGAGTCAAACCTGGTTTGGATTCCTGCCATAACCATAGGTTTTACAGGGTCTCTCAAGAAAACATATCTACGCCCCAACATCAGGGGGTAGAAGGCATCATCTATCACAGCTGCATTTATCTCCCCTTCCACATAGCGACAACTGACATGAATCTTTGCTATGGGTAAAGTTAGAGGTAATGCTCCTTTTAGTGGCCCTTGAATCTCTACTGTTACTGTGGTGATTTGTTCAGGGTGCACCAAAGATGCACACACGACTGCGTCATAGGACAAACCTGTGTCATACATTCCTGTGACTTGTTTGCCATTCACAGTCACTATTTCCTGTGTAGGTGGGTGATGGAGGCTATTCTGACTCACAGTCAGTTCCTTCTTCTCAGAAGTCCTCACCTGTAGACATGCAGCATGATGAAGAGGTTTGATCCTCCCACATTCATCCGTGTTGTGGTTGCTCATCTTACAAATTTTGCACCACTTATCTCCCTGTTTGTAGGGTTTATTTTCCTGAGTCTGAGGGTTTTTGTCCTTATTATCAAATCTTGGCTTATTTCTGTACGGTTTGTCCGTTTGGTCAAACTTGGTATTTTCAGGTAGTGGCTTATATTCTTCTACTGGTTTTCTTTTTGTTCCTACCAGTTCAGCTTGAGCTGCTTGTTATCTCTCTGCACATTTCAAAATGTCTTCCAGCCTCTCTGCTCCTTGTTCCATAAGGAATTTCCTCATTTCTGGAGGCATGCAATCTTTTACTTGCTCTAACATACCCATTTCTTTCAGATCCTCATAGGTTTTCTGATACTTACCTAAACTACTCCATTTCAACAAATACGTTTCTAGTCTAGCTGAGAACTGGTTGTATGTTTCTCCAGGTAGAGGTTTAGCGGTTCTAAATTTCTTCCTATATGCCTCTGAGTTCTTTTCATACCGAATAAGTAAGGCTTGCTTTAGGATTTCATAATTCTCCTGATCTTCTTTGGGAGTTTCAGGAACACATCATATGCAATACCTCTCAATCCCTGAGATAACTTTAAACTCCATTTTTCCTTTTCCAGTCCATATGTAGCAGCTAGCCTTTCATACTTATCCAGGTACGACTCAATTGCGTCCTCCTTTTCAATAAATGGATCTAGGTGGAAACTCATGGCTAAATTTGCCATGTTCTGAAAAGAGCTATTCTCAGAACGAGGTGAGCTATTACCATGGGTGCTAGTCCCAGCCTGAAGTTCAAGTTCAAGCTGTCTCATTTTCAGCTCATGGTCTCTCTCTGCTTGTAACCTCCTTTCTTCTCTCTCAGCCTCTGCTTGTAACCTCCTTTCTTCTCTCTCAGCCTCTAATTTCTTGGCTTCTCTCTCTGCTTCCAATTTCTTGGCTTCTCTCTCTGCTTCCGATTTCTTGGCTTCTCTCTCTGCTTCAAATTTCTTGGCTTCTCTTTCTGCTTCCGATTTCTTGGCTTCTCTCTCTGCTTCCAATTTCTTGGCTTCTCTTTCTGCTTCCAATTTCTTTTCTTCTCTGTCCATATACTTTTCACATTCCGTCGTGACATACTGGACGAGAACATCACCACTCATGCCAAGCTCTTTTCCCACCTGCAGTGTGGCAGACCTAAACTTGACCAAGTCAGCCATGATGTATCTGTAGTCTAGTAGGGTAAGCTGTCTTACTCAAACTAAATTCATTCATTCATAACCCTCCACTCCCAAAGGAGCATAGGCCTTCAACAAACACATGCCAAGTCCTCCTGTCACGTGCCATCATCTCAAGTTCTTTCCATGTTCTCCTCATCATTTTCACCTCTGTTTCCAACTCTCTTCTCCATGTACTTCTTGGTCTTCCTCTGCCTCTCTTGCCCTGGGGGTTCCAGAACAAGGACTGTCTTGTAATGCTATCAACAGGTTTCCTCAGTGTGTGTCCTGTCCATCGCCATCGTCTTCTTCTCATTTCTTGTTCCACTGGCACTTGTCTAGTTCTTGTCATCAGTTCCACGTTGGTAACCTTGTCATACCATTTTAATCCCTCTATTCTACGCAAGCACCCATTTATGAAAGTCTGTAGCTTTTTGGTTGTTGTCTTTGTTGTTCTCCATGTCTCTGAGCCATACAATAGGACTGACTTCACATTTGAGTTGAAGATTCTTATTTTCGTGTTGGATCCTATTTCTCTTGATCTCCATATATTTCCCAATGCAATGAAAGCTCCTCTTGCCTTTTGTATTCTTATTCTGATATCGCTGTCTGTCCCTCCAACTTTGTCTATATTACTGCCAAGATATGTGTATGATTCTACATCTTGTATTGGTGTTTCTTCAAGTTCAACCCTGTTGTCATTACCGGCATTTATTCGCATTATTTTAATCTTTTCCCTGTGTATTTTCAGACCCAATTGCTGTGACCTCTCATCGAGTGTTTTCAATTTGTCCTGCATCTGATTACGGCTATGGGACAGAAGAGCCAAGTCATCAGCAAAATCCAGATCATCCAACTGCTTAGTCAGAGTCCACTGGATTCCATTTCTGTTGTGTGTTGCCGATGATCTCATAACCCAATCTATTGCCAGCAAGAAAAGAAATGGAGACAAGAGGCATCCCTGTCGCACTCCTGTTCTTATCCCAAACGGTTCTGTAAGCTGTCCTTCGTGAAGAACTCTGCATGTCATGTCTTCATATGTTTTCTTTATTAAATTAATGATCTTCAGGGGAACTCCATAATGCCTCAACAATTTCCAAAGTGATTCTCTGTCTACACTGTCAAATGCCTTTTCGTCGTCCACAAATCTGATGTATAGTGGTGAATTCCATTCCAGACTTTGTTCAACTATTATTCTCAAAGTGGCTATCTGGTCTGTACATGATCTGTTTTGTCGAAAACCTGCTTGTTCATCTCTCAGTTTCTTGTCTATGGACTCTTTTAATCTCTCAAGGATAATCCTGTTTAATACTTTTCCTGGCACTAATAGTAACATTATTCCTCTATAATTTGTTCACTCTTGTAAATTTCCCTTCTTAGGCAACTTAACTAGATATCCTTCCTTCCATTCTGCTGGTATCTCTTCCTTTTCCCAGACTTTACCAAGTAATTTATATAACATCTCTGTAGCCGTGTCGATATCTGCTTTGATGGCCTCTGCTGGAATGCCATCAGGACCAGACGCTTTTCCATCTCTTAGAAGCTTTATGGCTTTCTTTATTTCTTCCTTCGTTGGTCTTTCACCGTTAATTTGTAGTTCTTCTTCTGCTGGCTGGATGTCCGGCGGGTTTTGTGGAGCTGGTCTATTGAGAAGGTCCCCAAAATATTCTGTCCACCTCTTCATTTGCTCTTGTATATTGCTGAGCAGTTTCCCATTCTTGTCTTTTATGAGGCAACTTGTTTGCTTGTATTTCCCTGTTAGCTTCTTTGTGCTGCTATACAGTTCTCTCATATTTCCTTTGGCTGCAGCATCTTCTGCCTCTCTTGCCAACTCCTCAATATACTTCCTCTTGTCTCTTTTGATACTTCTTTTTACTTCTTTGTTTGCTTCTGTGTACACTTCTTGAGCCTTGACTTTGGAACTTCTGGTTTTGCTTGTGTTTAACTCTGCTTTCTTGTTTTTTCTGTCTTTTATCTTATTGATGGTTTCTGTTGTTATCCATGCTTTTTGTTGTCTTTCCCTTTTCCCCAGTATTTCTTCACATGTCTCCTTCCATACAGTTTTGACCTGCTGCCAATAGTCTTCTGTATTCTCTACATCTTCCAGCTGTTGGAGCACTTGGAATTTGTTGGATACTGTGACCGCAAATTTGTCTCTTGTTTCTTGATTTCTTAGCTGTCCTACATTATACTGTTGTCTATAATTTTGCATTGTTGCATATCTCTTGAGTTTCATTTTTACTTTGGCTATCAGAAGATGGTGATCTGATGCCACATCTGCTCCTCTATATACCTTTACATCCTGCAATGATGATCTAAACTTCTTGTTTATGCATATATGATCAATCTGATTTTCTGTTCTATGGTCTGGTGATATCCATGTTGCCTTGTGTATTCTCTTATGTGGAAACATGCTTCCTCCTATAGCCAGTTGATTTGAAGCACAGAAGTTTGCGAATAGTTCTCCATTTTCATTCATTACTCCTAGCCCATGTTTTCCCATGACTTCTTCAAATCCGGTGTTGATTGTACCTATCTTTGCATTCATGTCACCCATCAAAATTGTGATGTCTCTTCTTTTTACTTTATCCATAATTTCCTGTAGTTTAGTATAAAATGCTTCTTTCACAGACTCTTCTTTGTCATTAGTTGGTGCATAACATTGGATGACATTTACATGAATTTTCTTTTTAGCTGTTTTGAAAGTAGCTGTTATTATTCTGGGTCCAACAGCTTCCCATTCAATGAGTGCTATCTGTGCTTCTTTAGATAACATAAGAGCTACCCCTTCACTGTGGTGTGAACTTTCGTCTTCATGTCCTGAGGACAGCACCAATTCACATGTGATGAGTTTCTTCCTGTCTACCCCCTTCCACTTTGTTTCACACATTCCCAGAACCTCGATTTTGTATTCCCTCATTTCTGCTGCTACTTGCGCCACTTTCCCTTGTTCGTTTAATGTCCGAACATTCCAGGTGCCAAATCTGGAAGTTCTCCTAGAAGAAAGAAGGTTAGTCAGCAACACAGACTCCTTTCGGCTTTCTCTGTGTTGCATCATACGCCTCCCCACGAGAGGACCTTCCCCTGTCTTGGATGGCTGTGTTTTATTTTCTTTATTTGACTTGTCCATATTTGTTGAAGTTTTTTGTGGTTTAAATTTTTTACAGTATGGGGTAACCGGCCCCATGCCCAACCCTCCTTAGTCGCTTTCTACGACATGCTTGGCAGGGGACAGTGTTACTATTCTTTGCTCCCCTTTCGGGCCCCGGTAACACACGGGTGTCAAACTAAATTACTACAATATAATTAACTTAATTAAAATTAAAATTAATTAAACTGACTTCACAATATATGAAACTGCTTTCTTTATCTGTACTCAATGGTACTCCTAAAAAAAACTATTTCCTACTTTGTTAACTCTTTCCAAAAAAAATTACAAATTTTTTTTTTCTACACAGCAGAAATAGAAAGTTGGCTCTGGAATATCAAAGATATCCCGGACGAGCCCCCGCTGTAGCGGGAGGTTATTTAAAATTATTTATTTATGTAAGAGTATGCCAGTAAAGAGTTCTGGTCTTACAAGTAATACTCCAGTCTTAGAAATAAGCACTGGTGTATTGTTATCATAGAAATAGTCAGACTGTGAAAACCCTGACCAGTTGGTAAGAAGATGTACCAGGATTTAAGGTGTCTCCTCCCTATGACTATCTTATGATTACTTATTGTCTAGGGGATAATTAAAATGAACATTCACTGTAACCACAAATGTAATAAGTGAATAATTCCTCAGGTACAGTTAAAATATTTTAATATTTACACTAATATTCTATTTCTGCTAGTTGGAAAAGAGCATTAACATATATATAAAAAACATCCAACCATTACTATTATTCCTAATGTTTTGATAGAATTGTCTGTCCTTGTAGAACATGTATTTACTCGAAACCGTCATTCATAAATGTTAATAAGTAGGATTGTACTTTTAGACTTCAGATTCTTGAATAATAAAGATAATGAAAACTGGAAACACTTTTCCGGTATCACTGGTCTCTTAGTCCCCTCACTTTACACATTAATGTCATCAGTTGACTGAGTTATCTATTTGTTTGAATACTATTGGCTGTTTCTTCACATATGGGTAGTCAATGTCTTAAATGACACTTGTCTGAGTATCTTGACACTGCTGACACGGGACTGTCTTTTGTAGATCTCAGTATTGGTAGACCCAGCACTAGGGATGTCAATGACTAGCTGTCGTTCACTCTTTGGGGTCCTGCACTTTTGTGGGATTGCCTCTGATGAACAACACCGGCTTCTGACACTTGACAGTCTGGTTCGAGTTATTTCATGGAACCTGAAACATCATATCAGCCTTGCCTAGTATCTGGCTAGACTTGTAGCTGACTAGCACAGATGTCAGACCAGTCAGTCATCAGATGTCACCGTTATATAATCATAGTAAGTAAGGACATCGTTTCAGTGATACAGAAGTATTAACATTTCAATTAATTGTAACTGACTAGCACATAAGTCAAACTAGTCAGTCATCAGATGTCAAAGTTATACAGTCACAGTAAGTAACAACATTTCAATAATACAGAATTAGTATTAACATTATCAGTAATAACCATCATCTGGTTTATTCCTCTCCTGTACATCCTTTCATTTTCTATAACTTGCTCTTCCCAAATCACACCAGGTACAAATTCAAATACTGATGCCTATCTTAGCATCTACACCAAATTAATACACAACTAGATAAAATGAGTGACCAACTGACCAAGCTATCAAGTTGCTTTCTTCGGTAGTACAATTACATAGTTTTGGAATTGAAACCTGGCTGTGGAACACTCCAGTTTACCAGCTGTAAATGGACACTCAGTTGTGCGCTCGAACTAGGGAAGGAAAAGGCAGCGAGGAAGGAGACTGGTCACCTAACCTCGTAAAAGCGATATCTTCCATGATGAAGCTTCTACCACTTCATTTGTCTATGACAATCTCTGCCATGGGACTGCCTTTCTCTTCGTGAGAGATACAGCAATTAATTTGCTAGATTTTATCTACATTTGACTGTGGGGCTAGTTGTGATTAATTTTTGTACAAGCAACAATCATCCACGATGCACATGTTTAGATCATATTAAAATAACAATACATTATATCAATGAATATTCTACGTGCATATGTTGAGAAGTTTATACGAACCTGAAATAAAAAATATTATACACGGTAGTTATCATAATTTCGCTTACCCTCCGACTTCAGACACCGGACTGAAAAATTTCTGGCGATCCACTCACAATTCAGGTGGTACATATGTAGTGGCGAACTCTGCTTCTCAGTCTGTCTCAAACCGACTTTCCGTGTGTGTCCTTTCAGTTTTACCGATCCACTTTTTATAAGTCTCTGGCGGACGTATCGGAGAGTACTGACGTTACAGCCAAAACTCGGGCTGACATTTTTTTCCGAAACAGCGATTTCACCCGATCTGTGCGTGGCCTGAAACTTTCCCTTTCTCATCCTCGGCTTATATATTATCCATACTGTTCCATCCTGTCTTGTTTTATACAGCCGATATATCTCTATTATCCTATCCTTGTAATTTCACACACTGTTCTATGTTGATTTTAGTATTTAGAACAGAAGTGGATTTACCGGCTTTCGGCTTAACTGTGGACAACCGAAATACGCGTTGATCTCCGTAAATGATAACTTCCTACAGTTTTTCCTTATATACAGTTATACACAACCCTCTCCTGGACTACATGGTGATATCCTTTTCACAAAGATTCCATTATGCTCTTATATATCATAGCCGATTTCCGATGTCTCATCGACACTTCGTCGATACCGCCATTTTGTAAGTGGCCTGCCTAGTGATAATCGATCGATGAATGGTTTGTAAAACTACACGAAGCCGCGTTTGCAATGTATTGAAACCAATTTTGCGACAACAGGCAGAGTTGAAAGCAGGTAAATTAATATCATGAGATTTAGTATTTGCCTTATTAGAAGTTGTTTGATTGTTTTTCTCATTTTGTGTATTACCAATATTCACTACCTTTATCTTCTCCAGTTCCATAGCTAAGATTCTTTCGTCGTGTAATCTTTGGTTTTCTTCAGCTTGCATTTGAAGTTTTTTCTCTTCCATTTGCATTTGCTGTTGATTTTTCTCTATTAATATTTTGCATTGTTCAACCTGGCAAATAGCTGTTTTGTGTCCGGTAATGGATCCACCTGATTTTCTGTGACAGCATTCAGTTTCCTGTAATCTATACACAGACGATGTTCCACTGAGAGTTTCCTCAGCAAATCCACACTGGAGCTATACGGAGATTCGCTATGAGAAATAATCCCTTCTTTCAATAGGTACTCAATCTCCTCTTTCAAAGATTTCTCCTTGGCAAACGGGATCGTGTACGCTCTCATACAGATCGGTGTTGGGTCTACTAGTTTCATATCATATTCCAACAAATTCGTGTGCCCCGGTTTTTCCGTTAACACGTCCTATTTAATGGACTATATTATGCAAATGGCGAATAACCCCTCTAAGTGTTCCTTAATATAAAATGCGTTGACCAATGAGATCCAACTACTAAGCTTTGTAGTTTGAATTTGAAAATATTGGCATTAAAAGCTAAAAACAGACTTGATTTTTGGACATAACAAGTTTTCTCCTCACTCATTCTTAGATTTCCACTGCTAAAATATATTTATTGTTAAGCCATCCCATAATTTCTCTCTCCTTGTCTACCCCCCCCCCCTCTCCAATAGAATACATGTACCCTTTGCCTGCCTTTTTCAAGGACGGGTCAAAAAATCCACGTTAGTGAAAGTAAAGACGAGCATGTGTTGGTCTGTCTGTCATAACCAATACCGTCGTTTGTCCATATCTTTCCTGTTATCTGTCGGATTTTCTATTTTCAAGCATATTATTTATCAAGAGACGATAAGCTCTTAAACTGACTAACTTTTATGATCCTAAAATTATTAATAAGGAAGTCCATATTTTTTCCAGAGTTAGTTTCAATTTCCACTATCATATAAATTACGCCATCTTTTCTCCGCTCGCGCGTTGTCCAAAACTGAAACTACTAGTCTGTTACGTCATAAAATGGACACTTTTGCAGCGAAAGCGCTGTCTGTGTGTTTATATATATTTTCTCAGTGTGCCTATAGTCCGAACAAGTAGTGGGTTTTGCGGGGTATTTTTGAATTCTACAAAGCTTGCGACACGTTACCGAACATCTGCCACGGTATCGTCTCGCACTGTCGTCTTGGGGTAGCTAATCCCAAGAATCTAACGCTTGACAATTGTGGCATGTGTTCGCTCTCTCTCTCACTTTTATGCGTTCGTTTATGTCTCCACTGTTTTATTCTTACTATCTTTACGTGGAACAACTAAGCTTGTCTTTTCAAAATTTTTACCGTTAACCCTTAACGGGCGCGTTATCAAGTCCAATACCACTAGCGCGGCAATAAGGTTTCACACTACGTTCTTATCTCAATGTAATGACTGGCGCGGGAAAGAAGACGCGTTACAACTATACTATTATTATTTCTACTCATATTATTTTGACTTTATTACTTATAATTAATAATTTTATAGCTGTATCAATGTACTTTATCACACATCTCCCCACTTAAGAACATGCCTGATGCTAGTTCCAAAAACAGTGATACACATAGATAAAATTAACTCCTTATACCTGATGAATATTCTGATTTGGATCACAGGGATGCCTACTGAGGAAATCTGCACACACGTTCTGTGACCCCGAAATATATTCAATAGTGAATGAATATGGCTGTAGGAGCAACGACCATCGTAATAAACGATCATTTTCATGCTTTGCCTGTGATAAGTATACTAGGGGCTGATGGTCCGTTTGAACCACAAATGTTCTTCCATAGAGATAGATTTGGAACTTTCGTATCGCCCAGATTAAAGCTAGACATTCTTTCTCGCTTGTTGAATAGTTTTGCTCCGCTTTGTTAAACTTGCGGCTAGCATAAGCGCCTGGGTTCAGCTCCCCCTCTGGTGACGATGACCTTTGTAACAAAGGGGCTCCCAGGCCCACATTGCTTGCGTCACTTCTCACCACAAATTCCTGACTCAAATCAGGTAATTTCAAGATTGGCTTGCTTGTAAGTTTTTCCTTTAAATATTGGTATGCTAATTCACACTGGGCTGACCAAACAATTCTATCAGGATTTCCCTTGCGAGTTAAATCCGTCAGAGAAGCACAAATAGAGTTAAAATTGTTGATATATTTCTGGTAAAAACCACATAACGACACAAAAGATCTCACGTCTTTTTTTGTTTGTGGCCTAGGCGTTCTCTGCAATTTCTCAAGGTTCTTGGGGTCAGGGGTCATGTTACCCTGATATACAGTATGTCCCAAGAATTCCAACTCTTTACAACCAATACAACATTTTGTTGGTCTAGCCGTCAAATTAGCCTCTCTCAGTCTATCAAACAGCATAGTCAAAGAGTTAATATGTTCCTCAAATGTTTCCGTAGCAATAAGGATATCATCCATAAAATTTGTGATGCATGGGTTATTCAGGGGATCCAACAATTTTCGCATCATCCTAGAAAACACACTCGGAGCATTTTTCAACCCAAACGGCAACATGTTGAATTCATAATGACCTTCCGAAGTGCTAAAAGCTAAATACGGTCGGACCTCAGGCTTTATTGGAATTTGATAATAGCCTTTGCTAAGATCCACCTTAGAAAAATATTTTGCCTTGTTCAGCCTGGCAAATAACTGATTTGTGTCCGGTAATGGATCCACCTGATTTTCTGTGACAGCATTCAGTTTCCTGTAATCTATACACAAACGATGTTCCCCAGAGGGTTTCCTAAGCAAAACCACACTGGATATATACGGAGATTCGCTATGAGAAATAATCCCTTCTTTCAATAGGTACTCAATCTCCTCTTTCAAAGATTTCTCCTTGGCAAACGGGATCGTGTAGGCTCTCATACAGATCGGTGTTGGGTCTACTAGTTTCATATCATATTCCAACAAATTCGTGTGCCCCGGTTTTTCCGTTAACACGTCCGTATGATCAGTCAGAACCTTTTAAACCTGTTCCCTCTGTTTTTTTTTTTTGTCAAGTGTTTACTGACTTTTACATGTGCAGGGGTCTCACATGTTTTCAGGGGGTACTCATGAGAGGTGAGTGGTTTATTTTTCATCCCCGTTGCTATCGACAAAGACATTAAGTGTGTTCCTTCCTGGATTTCCCTGTCCAGATACTTGTTTAGAAGGTTCACATGATATATTTTCTCTTTCCCCTTCTTGTCGATTTTATATTTTGTTCTAGACACCTTCTCTGGAACAGTATATGGACCTTGCCATCCAATTTGTAATTTGTTATGGCTGCCGGGTAGTAGAAGAAGCACCTTCTCTCCCACAAATAGTTCTCTATCCTTAGCTTTCTTATTAAAATAGGCAGCATGTTTTTTCCTGTCTTATCTGAGATTATCATTTGCAAGTTTCCAGCCAGTTTTAAGACGAGTGGTCAGCTGGTTCACATATTGATAGGATGAAGTAACAGTCTCTTCTGGCTTCTCATCTGTCCATGTCCTCAACAAGGTTACATATGGACCGTTAATTTTTCTGACTTATTTTTCATGCCATTGGAAGCCTTATTGTGAGGACGTTTTTTCCTAGTATCATCACATAAGAATCTACCACTACCAATTCTTTTCCTGGGGTTTTCTCCCCACTTTATGTTCATTGTGAGAGATCTTCTCTCTCTTTTATCTTCACCCAGTTCACATAATTCCGACCGAGGGATTGTCGGCTTATTCTGGGGTAAAACCACTTTTTGCACTCGACACAGAGTTGCCATTTTAATACCTTCAAGTGAAGACTGTGTTTGAAAAGAGGGCTCACATTCCACGTTGTCTACGTTATTACAATTATTGTTATTTCCAAGCCTAAAATTGCCCCGTGGCGTGTCTTGGTCCTGATATATTTTCCCACTTGTGGGTGTTCCCTCATGAAATATGCCGCAGGCTTCTACAAAATTCTCAATACATATCTTTACATCTGGCCAATAATATTTTTGAAAAACCTTTTGGCAAATGGTACCTACTTTCTCGTGGTCCCCATCTTTTCCAACATGTAACCTCCTTATTAGGTCTGCCCTATACATTTTAGGAAGTACTAGCTGTCCATGACCATTTGTTCCAGTCCCAGTCTTCCTATACAACAATTTGTTCTTCATATAATAGTCCCCTTTGCTTGGAGGTGTGTGGCATTTAGGTAATTTTTTAAAGCAAGGCTTAAGTGTCCTATCCTCAGCCTGTGCCTTCCTCATCTCTTCTGGATGAGTAATTATTGGTTCATCTTCTTCCTTTCTGGATTGTGAACGAATCTGGACGGCTGCCAAGACCACAGGTCTCTTGGGATTCCCCAGGAAGACATAACGACACCCCAATATCAGACGGCAGATGGGTGCGTCGATCACTGCTGCTCTGATTATTCCTTCCACATAGCGAGTTTTCACAGTTATCCTGGCAATGGGAAGTGTCATAAGTGAGATGTCCTTGGTCGCCCCTTGTATCTCCACTGTTTCTGTGGTATACTGATCTGGCTTCACCAAGTGCGAACTCACAACATAATCAAAATCTAAACCGGTATCATAAAGGCACCTAATGGTGACCCCCATTACATAAAACATCCTCACACACTGGGGGGTGATAAGGTTCCTGCTGTCCAGTAGGTTTTACCTTTACTTCCTTTTTCCCCAACTTCATAGCAGCAAATCCAGCAGGTTTCTTAGTACAAACTTTGGTGTCATGTCCTTCCCTCTTACACCATCTACAATATAATCTACCTTGATAAAAAGGTTTTCTTTCCTCATATTTCCTGTCATTGAATTGTGGGTTTTTATTTCTATAATCATTGCGTGGCCTATAAAAATTTTGCTTACCCTTGTTACCCTGATCTTTGTTGTCAAATCTATTAGAGTTTTGTGGAGCCCTATAATTGTCTACATGTTTCTTTTTGGCGTCAGCTACCTCTGCCTGGGCTGCCTGATACCTCTCAGCGACATTAAGTAACTCACCCAGCCTCTCAGCACCTTGTTCCATGAGAAACTTTCTCAAGTCTGGAGCCATGGAATCTCTCAATTGCTCAATAAGGATCATTTCTTTAAGATCTTGGGTTTTCCCCAGAGCAGTCCATTTCTCCAAGTAAGTCTCTAAACGTGCAGAGAATTGGTGATAGGTCTCACCCGACAGTAGCTTGGCATTTCTAAACTTTTTCCTGTAAAATTCTCCGTTCTTTTCATACCTTAGCAAAAGAGCCTGCTTTAACATGTCATAATTGTCTTGGTCATCTTTGCTCATTTTTGCAAACACTTCATAAGATGTTCCCCTAAGACCCTGAGATAACTTTAAACTCCACCTTTCCTTCTCCAACCCATAGGTGGTGGCTAAAACCTCAAATCTGGATAGAAATGATTCAATGACATCTTCCCTCTCAATAAAATGGTCCAAATGGAACCCCATGGCTGAGGTTGAGGCTCACTGACTAGCAGTGGCATCGGAGGTAGAGGGGGTGGTACCATTTTCAGGAGCATGGCCTTGCAACTCTAACTCCCTTAGTCGTAGTTCGTGCTCCCTCTGTAATCTCCTATCTTCTGCTTCCCTTTCACCCTTTTTCTCTTCTCTTTCCTTTTCAGCTTCCAACTTCTTTTCTTCAAATTAGAGCCGCTTTATTTCAGCCTTCCGGTCCGCCTCCAATGCCCTATCCTCTTTGTCAGCCGCAATCTGCAACCTTTTTATTTCTTTTTCTACTTCTAATTTCTTCTCCTCAGCCAATCTATCTGATTCTAATTTTCTTTCATCAGCCAACTTCTTATCTTCTCTTGCAATAAATTTATCAACCTATGAGGTTACATACTGAACCAACTCTGGTCCATCCATATTCATCTCTCTTGCAGCCAGCACAGCAGCAGATCTGAACTTTGCCAAGTCTGCCATAATATCAATCTTCAAAATGTTCTAATACAAATTTCAAAACTCTAATTAGCAAGGTACTAACACTAACTAATTAATTAACCAATTAAGTAACTAACTACTGACTCTTGACAGTTCATCAGCTATTATTTTCCATTTTAAATTTTTTTATAACTTTAGGGGACACTTGTGTCTACAATATTTAAATTTCTATACACTAACAAGTTCAAATCCCGGAACAGGAGACCCCAATTTATGTGGTGGTTTTTGATGTTATGCAATGTTGTTGTTCTGTATTATTATTATTGTACTGAATGAGGTCAGCTGTGAAGGTCCCTGATTATAACAAATTTTGGTTTGAGTTATCAGAGAACCTTTCTGCTACACCTTATTACCTCAATCAGACCTATTCTTGACTAGTATGTATGATAGCTACGTCTAATGTCTAGGGTTATGCCAGTGTGGTGTGATGGAAATCTAACACTAACACACACACACATAAATAAATATTAAAGTCTATGATCAAATGAACTAACACCTTGGTTAACTTTTTATATGAGAATATTTTCTGTACAATTTATTGGTCCTGAACCTAGTATTCTTCTGGTCAGGACTTTCAAAATTAAAAGAACTCAAGGTATATACAGAAAATGCAAAGTTTTAACCCAAAGGGACAATTTGTCCAACATATACTGTTAAATTATACTTATAGTATTACTAAATGTTCAATATTACTGGTTTCTAACACTGGATGGCTGTTTGGGATTCTTTAATCATCCCCAGTTCTTTACTACACAATGTTCAATGTCTATTTCTTTGGGGAATATGTTTATTAGGTTATACAAGGGGGCTCTAGTATTTGATGCTGATGAAGCGTCCTGTGCCAGATAATATACTTAGCTGGCACAACTTGAACTGTCCGTATTCTTGCTGTAAAAATGATCACTGGATACTTGCCCAAAAGTAACAGGGTGGACTCTGTAGATCCTTGTCACTACTGGAAATGAAAAGACTTCTCAACTGCTTTTCACAGACAACTGGCACCTGACTAGTGCCAGATAAAAACCCTGTAACAATGAAATAATGCCTCCTTGTTGATATCATACTTAAACTGTTATTTCTACAAGTTATAATACATGAAAATAACGATCTGGGTCATATCTACTTGACCACCCCAGCTCATCCATTACAAAGTGTACCAGTGTTGTTCACATGTCTCTTCTCTAAAGGCGGCCCTACATCTGCAATAATAATATTAATCTTTCTTTTCTTCCATACAATAGGATAGGTGAGCTGTGTCCCTCTGGCCACCTAAGAAAACATTTTTATCTCACAAAACATTTGCATTTTACAAAACTGGCAATGTGTTATAGCCTAAATCCACCTCTAAGCCCTGCATAAATCAGCTAAGGACCTCTGTACTTACTTTCGTAATGGCAGTATCTCTCACTCACATTTTTAAACAATATATATATATATATATATATATATATATATATATATATATATATATATATATATATATGTATATGTATATGTATATATATATATATATGTGAATAATTTCTGCCTTACCATAAATTCAATGAATAAACACAGGTACGTTGATTAGCAGACTTCAGATGTACTGCTGCCCTTTTGTTTTACTTATATATTTAATTTAGTAAGGCAATCACACTTCACAGAATTACAACGTTTTATTCAATGGACTATATTACGCAAATGGCGAATAACCCCTCTAAGCTTTCCTTAATATAAAATGCGTTGGCCAATGAGATCCAACTACTAAGCTTTGTAGTTTGAATTTGAAAATATTGGCATTAAAAGCTAAAAATAGACTTGATTTTTGGACATAACAAGTTTTCTCCTCACTCATTCTTAGATTTCCACTGCTAAAATATATTTATTGTTAAGCCATCCCATAATTTCTCTCTCCTTGTCTACCCCCCCCTCTCCAATAGAATACATGTACCCTTTGCCTGCCTTTTTCAAGGACGCGTCAAAAAATCCACGTTAGTGAAAGTAAAGACGAGCATGTGTTGGTCTGTCTGTCATAACCAATACCGTCTTTTGTCCATATCTTTCTTGTTATCTGTCGGATTTTCTATTTTCAAGCATATTATTTATCAAGAGACGATAAGCTCTTAAACTAACTAACTTTTAGGATCCTAAACCTATTAATAAGGAAGTCCATACTTTTTCCAGAGTTAGTTTCAATTTCCACTATCATATAAATTACGCCATCTTTCCTCCGCTCGCGCGTTGTCCAAAACTGAAACTACTAGTCTGTTACGTCATAAAATGGACACTTTTGCAGCGAAAGCGCTGTCTGTGTCTTTATATATATTTTCTCAGTGTGCCTATAGTCCGAACAAGTAGTGGGATTTGCGGGGTATTTTTGAATTCTACAAAGCTTGCGACACGTTACCGAATATCTGCCACGGTATCGTCTCACACTGTCGTCTTGGGGTAGCTAATCCCAAGAATTTAACGCTTGACAATTGTGGCATGTGTTCGCTCTCTCTCTCTCACTTTTATGCGTTCGTTTATGTCTCCACTGTTTTATTCTTACTTTCTTTTCGTGGAACAACTAAGCTTGTCTTTTCAAAATTTTTACCGTTAACCCTAGACGGGCGAGTTATAAAGTCCAATACCACTAGCGCGGCAATAAGGTTTCACACTACGTTCTTATCTCAATGTAATGACTGGCGCGGGGAAAGAAGACGCGTTACAACTATACTATTATTATTTCTACTCCTATTATTTTGACTTTATTACTTATAATTAATAATTTTATCGCTGTATCAATGTACTTTATCACACATCTCCCCACTTAAGAACATGCCTGATGCTAGTTCCAAAAACAGTGATACACATAGATAAAATTAACTCCTTATGCCTGATGAGTATTCTGATTTGGATCACAGGGATGCCTACTGAGGAAATCTGCACCCACGTTCGATGACCCCGAGATATATTCAATAGTGAATGAATATGGCTGTAGGAACAACGACCATCGTAATAAACGATCATTTTCATGCTTTGCCTGTGATAAGAATACTAGGGGCTGATGGTCCGTTTGGACCACAAATGTTCTTCCATAGAGATAGATCTGGAACTTTCGTATCGCCCAGATTAAAGCTAGACATTCTTTCTCGCTTGTTGAATAGGTTTGCTCCGCTTTGTTAAGCTTGCGGCTAGCATAAGCGACTGGGTTCAGCTCCCCCTCTGGTGACGATGACCTTTGTAACAAAGTGGCTCCCAGGCCCACATTGCATGCGTCACTTCTCACCACAAATTCCTGACTCAAATCAGGTAATTTCAAGATTGGCTTGCTTGTAAGTTTTTCCTTTAACTCTTGGTATGCTAATTCACACTGGGCTGACCAAACAATTCTATCAGGATTTCCCTTGCGAGTTAAATCCGTCAGAGGAGCACAAATAGAGTTAAAATTGTTGATATATTTCTGGTAAAAACCACATAACGACACAAAAGATCTCACGTCTTTTTTTGTTTGTGGCCTAGGCGCTCTCTGCATATTCTCAAGGTTCTTGGAGACAGGGGTCATGTTACCCTGATATACAGTATGTCCCAAGAATTCCAACTCTTTACAACCAATACAACATTTTGTTGGTCTAGCCGTCAAATTAGCCTCTCTCAGTCTATCAAACAGCATAGTCAAAGAGTTAATGTGTTCCTCAAATGTTTCCGTAGCAATAAGGATATCATCCATAAAATTTGTGATGCATGGGTTATTCAGGGGATCCAACAATTTTTGCATCATCCTAGAAAACACACTCGGAGCATTTTTCAACCCAAACGGCAACATGTTGAATTCATAATGACCTTCCGATGTGCTAAACGCTAAATACGGTCGGACCTCAGGCTTTATTGGAATTTGATAATAGCCTTTGCTAAGATCCACCTTAGAAAAATATGTTGCCTTGTTCAGCCTGGCAAATAGCTGATTTGTGTCCGGTAATGGATCCACCTGATTTTCTGTGACAGCATTCAGTTTCCTGTAATCTATACACAGACGATGTTCCCTAGAGGGTTTCCTCAGCAAAACCACACTGGATCTATACGGAGATTCGCTATGAGAAATAATCCCTTCTTTCAATAGGTACTCAATCTCCTCTTTCAAAGATTTCTCCTTGGAAAACGGGATCGTGTAGGCTCTCATATAGATCGGTGTTGGGTCTACTAGTTTCATATCATATTCCAACAAATTCGTGTGCCCCGGTTTTTCCGTTAACACGTCCGTATGATCAGTCAGAACCTTTTAAACCTGTTCCCACTGTTTTTTCTTCAAGTGTTTACTGACTTTTACTTGTGCAGGGGTCTCACATGTTTTCAGGGGCTACTCATGAGAGGTGAGTGGTTCATTTTTCATCCCTGTTGCTATCGACAAGGACATTAAGTGTGTTCCTTCCTGGATTTCCCTGTCCAGATACTTGTTTAGAAGGTTCACATGATATATTTTCTCTTTCCCCTTCTTGTCGATTTTATAATTTGTTCTAGACACCTTCTCTAGAACAGTATATAGACCTTGCCATCCAATTTGTAATTTGTTATGGCTGCCGGGTAGTGGAAGAAGCACCTTCTCTCCCACAAATAGTTCTCTATCCTTAGCTTTCTTATTAAAATAGGCAGCGCGTTTTTTCCTGTCTTGTCTGAGATTATCATTTGCAAGTTTCCAGCCAGTTTTAAGACGAGTGGTCAGCTCGTTCACATATTGATAGGATGAAGTAACAGTCTCTTCTGGCTTCTCATCTGTCCATGTCCTCAACAAGGTTACATATGGACCGTTAATTTTTCTGACTTATTTTTCATGCCATTGGAAGCCTTATTGTGAGGACGTTTTTTCCTAGTATCATCACATAAGAATCTACCACTACCAATTCTTTTCCTGGGGTTTTCTCCCCACTTTAAGTTCATTGTGAGAGATCTTCTCTCTCTTTTACCTTCACCCAGTTCACATAATTCCGACCGAGGGATTGTCGGCTTATTCTGGGGTAAAACCACTTTTTGCACTCGACACAGAGTTGCCATTTTAATACCTTCAAGTGAAGACTGTGTGAGAAAAGGGGGCTCCCATTCCACGTTGTCTACTTTATTACAATTATTTTTATTTCCAAGCCTAAGTTTGCCCCGTGGCGTGTCTAGGTCCTGATATATGTTCCCACTTGTGGGTGTTCCCTCATGAAATATGCCGCAGGCTTCTACAAAATTCTCAATACATATTTTACATCTGGCAAAAATATTTTTGAGAAACCGTTTGGCAGATGGTACCTACTTTCTCGTGCTCCCCATCTTTTCCAACATGTAACCACCTTATTAGGTCTGCCCTATACATTTTAGGAAGTACCAGCGGTCCATGACCATTTGTTCCAGTCCCTGTCTTCCTATACAACAATTTGTTCTTCATATAATTGTCCCCTTTGCTTGGAGGTGTGTGGCATTTAGGTAATTTTTAAAAGCAAGGCTTGAGTGTCCTATCCTCAGCCTGTGCCTTCCTCATCTCTTCTGGATGAGTATTTATTGGTTCATCTTCTTCCTTTCTGGATTGTGAACGGGTCTGGATGGCTGACAAGACCACAGGTCTCTTGGGATTCCCCAGGAAGACATAACGACACCCCAATATCAGAGGGTAGATGGGTGCGTCGATCACTGCTGCTCTGATTATTCCTTCTACATAGCGAGTTTTCACAGTTATCCTGGCAATGGGAAGTGTCATAAGTGAGATGTCCTTGGTCGCCTCTTGTATCTCCACTGTTTCTGTCGTATACTGATCTGGGTTCACCAAGTGCGAACTCACAACATAATCAAAATCTAAACCGGTATCATAAAGGCACCTAATGGTGACCCCCATTACATACAACATCCTCACACACTGGGGGTGATAAGGTTCCTGCTGTCCAGTAGGTTTTACCTTTACTTCCTTTTTCCCCAACTTCATAGCAGCAAATCCAGCAGATTTCTTAGTACAAACTTTGGTGTCATGTCCTTCCCTCTTACACCATCTACAATATAATCTACCTTGATAAAAAGGTTTTCTTTCCTCATATTTCCTGTCATTGAATTGTGGGTTTTTATTTCTATAATCATTGCGTGGCCTATAAAAATTTTGCTTATCCTTGTTACCCTGATCTTTGTTGTCAAATCTATTAGAGTTTTGTGGAGCCCTATAATTGTTTACATGTTTCTTTTTGGCGCCAGCTACCTCTGCCTGGGCTGCCTGATACCTCTCAGCGACATTAAGTAACTCACCCAGCCTCTCTGCACCTTGTTCCATGAGCAACTTTCTCAAGTCTGGAGCCATGGAATCTCTCAATTGCTCAATAAGGATCATTTCTTTAAGATCTTGGGTTTTCCCCAGAGCAGTCCATTTCTCCAAGTAAGTCTCTAAACGTGCAGAGAATTGGTGATAGGTCTCACCCGACAGTAGCTTGGCATTTCTAAACTTTTTCCTGTAAAATTCTCCGTT
Source organism: Oreohelix idahoensis (assembly GCA_024509875.1). NCBI lineage: Eukaryota > Metazoa > Mollusca > Gastropoda > Stylommatophora > Oreohelicidae > Oreohelix > Oreohelix idahoensis. The sequence continues at coordinate 286,643 of JAMPIV010019201.1, read as the reverse complement.
CTTTTCATACCTTAGCAAAAGAGCCTGCTTTAACATGTCATAATTGTCTTGGTCATCTTTGCTCATTTTTGCAAACACTTCATAAGATGTTCCCCTAAGACCCTGAGATAACTTTAAACTCCACCTTTCCTTCTCCAACCCATAGGTGGTGGCTAAAACCTCAAATCTGGATAGAAATGATTCAATGACATCTTCCCTCTCAATAAAATGGTCAAAATGGAACCCCATGGCTGAGGTTGATGCTCACTGATTAGCAGTGGCATCGGAGGTAGAGGGGGTGGTACCATTTTCAGGAGCATGGCCTTGCAACTCTAACTCCCTTAGTCGTAGCTCGTGCTCCCTCTGTAATCTCCTATCTTCTGCTTCCCTTTCACCCTTTTTCTCTTCTCTTTCCTTTTCAGCTTCCAACTTCTTTTCTTCAAATTAGAGCCGCTTTATTTCAGCCTTCCGGTCCGCCTCCAATGCCCTATCCTCTTTGTCAGCCGCAATCTGCAACCTTTTTATTTCTTTTTCTACTTCTAATTTCTTCTCCTCAGCCAATCTATCTGATTCTAATTTTCTTTCATCAGCCAACTTCTTATCTTCTCTTGCAATAAATTTATCAACCTATGAGGTTACATACTGAACCAACTCTGGTCCATCCATATTCATCTCTCTTGCAGCCAGCACAGCAGCAGATCTGAACTTTGCCAAGTCTGCCATAATATCAATCTTCAAAATGTTCTAATACAAATTTCAAAACTCTAATTAGCAAGGTACTTACACTAACTAATTAATTAACCAATTAAGTAACTAACTACTGACTCTTGACAGTTCATCAGCTATTATTTTCCCTTTTAAATATTTTTATAACTTTAGGGGACACTTGTGTCTACAATATTTAAATTTCTATACACTAACAAGTTCAAATCCCGGAACAGGAGACAAAATTTATGTGGTGGTTTTTGATGTTATGCAATGTTGTTGTTCTGTATTATTATTATTGTACTGAATGAGGTCAGCTGTGAAGGTCCCTGATTATAACAAATTTTGGTTTGAGTTATCAGAGAACCTTTCTGCTACACCTTATTACCTCAATCAGACCTATTCTTGACTAGTATGTATGATAGCTACGTCTAATGTCTAGGGTTATGCCAGTGTGGTGTGATGGAAATCTAACACTAACACACACACACACATAAATAAATATTAAAGTCTATGATCAAATGAACTAACACCTTGGTTAACTTTTTATATGAGAATATTTTCTGTACAATTTATTGGTCCTGAACCTAGTATTCTTCTGGTCAGGACTTTCAAAATTAAAAGAACTCAAGGTATATACAGAAAATGTAAAGTTTTAACCCAAAGGGACAATTGTCCAAACATATACTGTTAAAATATACTAATAGTATTACTAAATGTTCAATATTACTGGTTTCTAACACTGGATGGCTGTTTGGGATTCTTTAATCATCCCCAGTTCTTTACTACCCAATGTTCAATGTCTAATTCTTTGGGGAATATTTTTATTAGGTTATGCAAGGGTCATTAGTAATTGGTGCTGATAAAGCGTCCTGTGCCAGATAATATACTTAGCTGGCACAACTTGAACTGTACGTATTCTTGCTGTAAAAATGATCACTTGATACTGGCCCAAAAGTAACAGGGTGGACTCTGTAGACCCCTGTCACTACTGGAAATGAAAAGACTTCGCTTTTCACAGACATCTGGCACCGGGCTAGTACCAGATAAAAACCCTATAACATTGAAATAATGCCTCCTTGTTGATATCATACTTAAACTGTTATTTCTACAAGTTATAATACATGAAAATAAAGATCTGGGTCATATCTAACCAACCCAGCTCATCCATTACAAAGTGTACCAGTGTTGTTTACATGTCTCTTCTCTCAAGGCACCCCTACATCTGCAATAGTAATATTAATCTTTCTTTTCTTCCATACAATAGGATAGGTGAGCTGTGTCCCTCTGGCCACCTAAGAAAACAATTTTATCTCACAAAACATTTGCATTTTACAAAACTGGCAATGTGTTATAGCCTAAATCCACCTCTAAGCCCTGCATAAATCAGCTAAGGACCTCTGTACTTACTTTCGTAATGGCAGTATCTCTCACTCATATTTTTAAACAATATATATATATATATATATATATATATATATATATATATATATATATATATATATATATATATATATATGAATAATTTCTGCCTTACCATAAATTCAATGAATAAACACAGGTACGTTGATTAGCAGACTTCAGATGTACTGCTGCCCTTTTGTTTTATTTATATATTTAATTTAGTAAGTCAATCAAACTTCACAGAATTACAACGTCCTATTCAATGGACTATATTACGCAAATGGCGAATAACCCATCTAAGCTTTCCTTAATATAAAATGCGTTGGCCAATGAGATCCAACTACTAAGCTTTGTAGTTTGAATTTGAAAATATTGGCATTAAAAGCTAAAAATAGACTTGATTTTTGGACATAACAAGTTTTCTCCTCACTCATTCTTAGATTTCCACTGCTAAAATATATTTATTGTTAAGCCATCCCATAATTTCTCTCTCCTTGTCTACCCCCCCCCTCTCCAATAGAATACATGTACCCTTTGCCTGCCTTTTTGAAGGACGCGTCAAAAAATCCACGTTAGTGAAAGTAAAGACGAGCATGTGTTGGTCTGTCTGTCATAACCAATACCGTCTTTTGTCCATATCTTTCTTGTTATCTATCGGATTTTCTATTTTCAAGCATATTATTTATCAAGAGACGATAAGCTCTTAAACTAACTAACTTTTAGGATCCTAAACCTATTAATAAGGAAGTCCATACTTTTTCCAGAGTTAGTTTTAATTTCCACTATCATATAAATTACGCCATCTTTTCTCCGCTCGCGCGTTGTCCACAACTGAAACTACTAGTCTGTTACGTCATAAAATGGACACTTTTGCAGCGAAAGCGCTGTCTGTGTGTTTATATATATATTTTCTCAGTGTGCCTATAGTCCGAACAAGTAGTGGGTTTTGCGGGGTATTTTTGAATTCTACAAAGCTTGCGACACGTTACCGAACATCTGCCACGGTATCGTCTCGCACTGTCGTCTTGGGGTAGCTAATCCCAAGAATTTAACGCTTGACAATTGTGGCATGTGTTCGCTCTCTCTCTCACTTTTATGCGTTCGTTTATGTCTCCACTGTTTTATTCTTACTATCTTTTCGTGGAACAACTAAGCTTGTCTTTTCAAAATTTTTACCGTTAACCCTAGACGGGCGAGTTATAAAGTCCAATACCACTAGCGCGGCAATAAGGTTTCACACTACGTTCTTATCTCAATGTAATGACTGGCGCATGGAAAGAAGACGCGTTACAACTATACTATTATTATTTCTACTCCTATTATTTTGACTTTATTACTTATAATTAATAATTTTATCGCTGTATCAATGCACTTTATCACACATCTCCCCACTTAAGAACATGCCTGATGCTATATCCAAAAACAGTGATACACATAGATAAAATTAACTCCTTATGCCTGATGAATATTCTGATTTGGATCACAGAGATGCTCCTGAGGAAATCTGCACCCACGTTCTGTGAACCCGAGATATATTCAATAGTGAATGAATATGGCTGTAAGAGCAACGACCATCGTAATAAACGAGCATTTTCATGCTTTGCCTGTGATAAGAATACTAGGGGCTGATGGTCCGTTTGGACCACAAATGTTCTTCCATAGAAATAGATCTGGAACTTTCGTATCGCCCAGATTAAAGCTAGACATTCTTTCTCGCTTGTTGAATAGTTTTGCTCCGCTTTGTTAAACTTGCGGCTAGCATAAGCGACTGAGTTCAGCTCCCCCTCTGGTGACGATGACCTTTGTAACAAAGGGGCTCCCAGGCCCACATTGCTTGCGTCACTTCTCACCACAAATTCCTGACTCAAATCAGGTAATTTCAAGATTGGCTTGCTTGTAAGTTTTTCCTTTAACTCTTGGTATGCTAATTCCCACTGGGCTGACCAAACAATTCTATCAGGATTTCCCTTGCGAGTTAAATCCGTCAGAGGAGAACAAATAGAGTTAACATTTTTGATATATTTCTGGTAAAAACCACATAACGACACAAAAGATCTCACGTCTTTTTTTGTTTGTGGCCTAGGCGCTCTCTGCAATTTCTCAAGGTTCTTGGGGTCAGGGGTCATGTTACCCTGATATACAGTATGTCCCAAGAATTCCAACTCTTTACAACCAATACAACATTTTGTTGGTCTAGCCGTCAAATTAGCCTCTCTCAGTCTATCAAACAGCATAGTCAAAGAGTTAATGTGTTCCTCAAATGTTTCCGTAGCAATAAGGATATCATCCATAAAATTTGTGATGCATGGGTTATTCAGGGGATCCAACAATTTTCGCATCATCCTAGAAAACTCACTCGGAGCATTTTTCAACCCAAACGGCAACATGTTGAATTCATAATGACCTTCCGATGTGCTAAACGCTAAATACGGTCGGACCTAAGGCTTTATTGGAATTTGATAGTAGCCTTTGCTAAGATCCACCTTAGAAAAATATTTTGCCTTGTTCAGCCTGGCAAATAGCTGATTTGTGTCCGGTAATGGATCCACCTGATTTTATGTGACAGCATTCAGTTTCCTGTAATCTATACACAGACGATGTTCCCCAGAGGGTTTCCTCAGCAAAACCACACTGGATCTATACGGAGATTCGCTATGAGAAATAATCCCTTCTTTCAATAGGTACTCAATCTCCTCTTTCAAAGATTTCTCCTTGGCAAATGGGATCGTGTAAACTCTCATATAGATCGGTGTTGGGTCTACTAGTTTCATATCATATTCCAACAAATTCGTGTGCCCCGGTTTTTCCGTTAACACGTCCGTATGATCGGTCAGAACCTTTTAAACCTGTTCCCTCTGTTTTTTCGTCAAGTGTTTACTGACTTTTACTTGTGCAGGGGTCTCACATGTTTTCAGGGGCTACTCATGAGATGTGAGTGGTTCATTTTTCATCCCTGTTGCTATCGACAAGGACATTAAGTGTGTTCCTTCCTGGATTTCCCTGTCCAGATACTTGTTTAGAAGGTTCACATGATATATTTTCTCTTTCCCCTTCTTGTCGATTTTATAATTTGTTCTAGACACCTTCTCTAGAACAGTATATGGACCTTGCCATCCAATTTGTAATTTGTTATGGCTGCCGGGTAGTGGAAGAAGCACCTTCTCTCCCACAAATAGTTCTCTATCCTTAGCTTTCTTATTAAAATAGGCAGCATGTTTTTTCCTGTCTTGTCTGAGATTATCATTTGCAAGTTTCCAGCCAGTTTTAAGACGAGTGGTCAGCTCGTTCACATATTGATAGGATGAAGTAACAGTCTCTTCTGCCTTCTCATCTGTCCATGTCCTCAACAAGGGTACATATGGACCGTTAATTTTTCTGACTTATTTTTCATGCCATTGGAAGCCTTATTGTGAGGACGTTTTTTCCTAGTATCATCACATAAGAATCTACCACTACCAATTCTTTTCCTGGGGTTTTCTCCCCACTTTAAGTTCATTGTGAGAGATCTTCTCTCTCTTTTACCTTCACCCAGTTCACATAATTCCGACCGAGGGATTGTCGGCTTATTCTGGGGTAAAACCACTTTTTGCACTCGACACAGAGTTGCCATTTTAATACCTTCAAGTGAAGACTGTGTGAGAAAAGGGGGCTCCCATTCCACGTTGTCTACTTTATTACAATTATTTTTATTTCCAAGCCTAAGTTTGCCCCGTGGCGTGTCTAGGTCCTGATATATGTTCCCACTTGTGGGTGTTCCCTCATGAAATATGCCGCAGGCTTCTACAAAATTCTCAATACATATCTTTACATCTGGCCAATAATATTTTTGAGAAACCTTTTGGCAGATGGTACCTACTTTCTCGTGGTCCCCATCTTTTCCAATATGTAACCTCCTTATTAGGTCTGCCCTATACATTTTAGGAAGTACCAGCGGTCCACGACCATTTGTTCCAGTCCCAGTCTTCCTATACAACAATTTGTTCTTCATATAATAGTCCCTTTTGCTTGGAGGTGTGTGGCATTTAGGTAATTTTTTAAAGCAAGGCTTGAGTGTCCTATCCTCAGCCTGTGCTTTCCTCATCTCTTCTGGATGAGTAATTATTGATTCATCTTCTTCCTTTCATGATTGTAAACGGGTCTGGACGGCTGCCAAGACCACAGGTCTCTTGGGATTCCCCAGGAAGACATAACGACACCCCAATATCAGAGGGTAGATGGGTGCGTCGATCACTGCTGCTCTGATTATTCCTTCCACATAGAGAGTTTTCACAGTTATCCTGGCAATGGGAAGTGTCATAAGTGAGATGTCCTTGGTCGCCACTTGTATCTCCACTGTTTCTGTGGTATACTGATCTGGGTTCACTAAGTGCGAACTCACAACATAATCAAAATCTAAACCGGTATCATAAAGGCACCTAATGGTGACCCCCATTACATACAACATGCTCACACACTGGAAGGTGATAAGGTTCTTGCTGTCCAGTAGGTTTTACCTTTACTTCCTTTTTCCCCAACTTCATAGCAGCAAATCCAGCAGGCTTCTTAGTACAAACTTTGTTGTCATGTCCTTCCCTCTTACACCATCTACAATATAATCTACCTTGATAAAAAGGTTTTCTTTCCTCATATTTCCTGTCATTGAATTGTGGGTTTTTATTTCTATAATCATTGCGTGGCCTATAAAAATTTTGCTTACCCTTGTTACCCTGATCTTTGTTGTCAAATCTATTAGAGTTTTGTGGAGCCCTATAATTGTCTACATGTTTCTTTTTGGCGCCAGCTACCTCTGCCTGGGCTGCCTGATACCTCTCAGCGACATTAAGTAACTCACCCAGCCTCTCTGCACCTTGTTCCATGAGAAACTTTCTCAAGTCTGGAGCCATGGAATCTCTCAATTGCTCAATAAGGATCCTTTCTTTAAGATCTTGGGTTTTCCCCAGAGCAGTCCATTTCTCCAAGTAAGTCTCTAAACGTGCAGAGAATTGGTGATAGGTCTCACCCGACAGTAGCTTGGCATTTCTAAACTGTTTCCTGTAAAATTCTCTGTTCTTTTCATACCTTAGCAAAAGAGCCTGCTTTAACATGTCATAATTGTCTTGGTCATCTTTGCTCATTTTTGCAAACACTTCATAAGATGTTCCCCTAAGACCCTGAGATAACTTTAAACTCCACCTTTCCTTCTCCAACCCATAGGTGGTGGCTAAAACCTCAAATCTGGATAGAAATGATTCAATGTCATCTTCCCTCTCAATAAAATGGTCTAAATGGAACCCCATGGCTGAGATTGAGGCTCCCTGACTAGCAGTGGCATCGGAGGTAGAGGGGCTGGTACCATTTTCAGGAGCATGGCCTTGCAACTCTAACTCCCTTAGTCGTAGCTCGTGCTCCCTCTGTAATCTCCTATCTTCTGCTTCCCTTTCAGCCTTTTTCTCTTCTCTTTCCTTTTCAGCTTCCAACTTCTTTTCTTCAAATTGGAGCCACTTTATTTCAGCCTCCCGGTCCGCCTCCAATGCCCTAGCCTCTTTGTCAGCCTCAATCTGCAACCTTTTTATTTCTTTTTCTACTTCTAATTTCTTCTCCTCAGCCAATCTATCTGATTTTAATTTTCTTTCATCAGCCAACTTCTTATCTTCTCTTGCAATAAATTTATCAACCTCTGAGGTTACATACTGAACCAACTCTTCTTCTTCTTCTTCGATCCTTAACCACCGACCGTCAAAGCAGTCAGTGGCCATCACGCCTAGTGGCGTCTTGTAGGGCAATAACAAATTGATTCCACTTTGCACGGTCGGTGGCCATCCTTCGTACAGTGCCCCAACTCTGGTTCATTCTTTGCATCTCAGCCTCCACAGTCCTCCGCCAAGTTGTTTTTCGTCGGCCTCTCTTTCGCTTTCTTTCAGGGGTCTAAAACATAGCTGTTCTTGTGATGGCATCGGGGTCTCTTCTGAGGACATGACCAACCAGCTCCAGCGTCTGCCAGCTATGATGGTGTGCATGTCCTCTTGCTTGCTACGAGTAAGCAGATCTTGGTTGGTGATGGTATTCGGCCAAAAGATGCGGTGAATTTTTCTTAGGCATGTTGTGTGAAAAGAGGACAATTTTGACATTTCCTTCTCTGTGACTCTCCAGCATTCCGCACCATAGAGAAGCACAGAAAGCATGCAACTCTGGTATAATCTTAATTTTGTGCTTGTGCTGTATTGGGAGGACTTCCAGATGTTATTTAGGCTAAAGAAGGCTGTTCTTGCCTTATTCATTCTGATGTTGATGTCTTTGCCTGCCCCACCGTCTGGTGTTACTATGCTTCTTAGGTATGTGAAGGTATCTGTCTGTACCAGTTGCTGATTCCTTACTGATATGGGCTCAGGGTTGCTCACATTGTCAGAGGAGCACAAATAGAGTTACAATTTTTGATATATTTCTGGTAAAAACCACATAACGACACAAAAGATCTCACGTCTTTTTTTTGTTTGTGGCCTTGTCGCTCTCTGCAATTTCTCAAGGTTCTTGGGGTCAGGGGTCATGTTACCCTGATATACAGTATGTCCCAAGAATTCCAACTCTTTACAACCAATACAACATCTCTCTCTCTCTCTCTCTCTCTCTCTCACTTTTATGCGTTCGTTTATGTCTCCACTGTTTTATTCTTACTATCTTTTCGTAGAACAACTAAGCTTGTCTTTTCAAAATTTTTACCGTTAACCCTTGACGGGCGAGTTATAAAGTCCAATACCACTAGCGCGGCAATAAGGTTTCACACTACGTTCTTATCTCAATGTAATGACTGACACGGGGAAAGAAGACGCGTTACAACTATACTATTATTATTTCTACTCCTATTATTTTGACTTTATTACTTATAATTAATAATTGTATCGCTGTATCAATGTACTTTATCATAGACATATGGCATAAAACGCCACTATTCAGCGAATATCGACTCACTATTGGTCACCAAGAATGAACACTGATATTATCAGATACGTGAAATCCGGCGCCCAGTGCCACCGTGTGGCACCTAAGCATTGGAAACCCTCTGTTCCCATGGGTGAAATGCCAATAGTGGGGACTCCATTTGAACGGGTTGCTGTTAACGATTTAGGACCACTAGAAAGGACTAAAAGAAGGAACAGGTTTATCCTGACCTTAGTCGACACATGCATTATGTGGGTAGAAGCTGTACCGCTGACATGCACGGATTCCAAACATGTCGCAGAAGCCCTCGTGCAAATTTTTACACTGTAGGGATTCCTTCATTAAGTTTTGACGGATAACAAATCCCCATACCGTAGCCTGTTAATTGAGGAGATCTTTAAGATCTTGAGGAACCAGCACATCTACACAAGCCCCTATAATCCGGCCGGAAGTGGGTTATTAGAATGTGTTAACGGAAGCCTCACCATGATGCTACGTAAGCTGGGGCAAGAGAAACATGAAGATTGGGACATTTTCATTCCTGCAGCCTTATTCGCCAACAGGGAAGTTCCCCAGGCCTCTACAGGATTTCCAACAGCTACACTTTTATTCGGCAGACCCATAAAGGGGTCGCTAGAAGCCTTACTTCAGTCCCTGACAGACTAGAAGGCTGATGAGACAGTCGTCTCAGCAAGTAAATATGTATTGGAGCTCAAGGAAAGGTTCAACTAGGATGGAACCTAACCACAACCAACCTTAAGAAAGCACGCGCAAAGCACGCCCAACGATATAATAAAACAGCGAAGGAGAGAGAGCTCCAACCAGGGGAGAAAGCTTTGTTGTTACTGCCTATCGGAAGCAACAAACTACGTATCGGATGGCAAGAGCCGTTTACCGTCCTTAAAAAGATCTCCCGCGCTAACTACAAGATCTCGATTAAAGGAAAGGAGAAGGTCTACCACGTTAATCTTTTAAAGAAATACTTGGAAAGACCGGTGCCATCCTCCGATCATCTCCTGGCGGTCGCCATAGCAACAGAAAATGACGATAGTTGCATCGAGTATCCATTGCAACAAACTGAATCTTTCAATGATGTCAAATTCGGCGACAATCTCTCGGAAGCATAACAGTCAGAAACCAGGGCGCTACTGAAACAGTACATTGCAGTCTTTACGGATGTACCTGGTCGAACAAATCTCATAGAATTTTATATGAAATTGACGAACGAGACCCCTGTTCGAACCAGAGTTTACCCCATTCCGTACGCTAAAGCTGATACACTACGCGGAGAAATAGACAAGCTACGTCAAGCAGGAATTATCAGTGAGTCTACCTCCCCGTACAGCTCGAGTGTAGTACTGTTACAGAAGCCCAATAAGGAAGTTAAGCTGGGCATAGATCACCGTTTACTTAACACTGTAACTGAATTCCTGTCTGAACCTCTACAGAGCGCGTCTGAGCTGTTCACTAAGCTTAGCAACCCAAAAATTTTCTCCATGATTGACCTGAGTTAAGGTTATTATCAAATACCAGTCAAGGAGGAAATTAAACCCTTATTAGCTTTTAGCACCAGTGAAGGACACTACACCTTCAACGTGATGCAGTTCGGATTGCACAACGCACCAGGAGTCTTCACCAGAATGACGAGAAAGCTTTTAGAACCCTTGCATAGTCCCCATATCCATAATTTCGTGCATGACATATTAATTGCATGGGAAAACTACGACGAACATATTGCTACGGTTGCTATGCTCCTCAGGAGACTACAGGAGACCGGTCTCACAGCCAGACCTAGCAAATGTCTCATCGGATTTCAAAAGCTAGACTTCCTGTGGCATACCATTTCTCAAGGCTCCATGTGGCCTGTTACCAAGAATATTGAGAAAATAGTTGCAGCAAAAAGGCCCCGAACGAAGAAAGACACCCGCTCATTCTTATCACCGTGTGCATACTATCAGAAATTTAATAAAAATTTCAATTGGGCTAATGGCACCCCTTACCGACCTTACCAAAAAAGGACGACCAGACAAAGTTATTTGGGATTCCAAGTGCGAACAAGCAAACGTCACTTTAAAAAGATAATTGTCCGGATACCCCATTTTGAGACTACCTGACCTCAAGAAACCTTTTATATTGCGGGTCGACACATCGGGTCAAGGCATCGGGTCAACCCTGCTCCAAGCAGATGACAATGATCCGAATCTGTTATTTCCAGTTGCGTATGGCAGCCGTAAACTGAATACTGCAGAACGTAACTATTCTACAGTTGAAAGAGAGTATCTAGCACTTGTTCATGGCATAAGGCGGCACAATGAATATCTTTACGGAGTATTATTCACGGTGCAGACAGACCATGCTCCGCAAGCTTTTCTTGGCGCAAACAAGGAATTCAACTCGAGGGTCATGCGCTGGTCGTTGCTATTAAGCGTGTACTCTTTCAAAGTGGAATACATTCCGGGAAAACAGAACGTAAGAGCAGATTTTATGAGTAGAAACTGGAGCACGAAAGAGGAGAATACAATTGAACAAAACAACCATTCAGAAGCTACAGATCAAGGCAGCTCCATTGTCATAAAAGAAACATGAAAAATGGTTTCTTGTCTTCAGGCGGGGACGACTGTGACATGAAAATCAAGCACACTGGTCAGTCCACTTTACTCGCACCGGGGGCACTTATTCTCTCTTGTCAAACAACTCGATTTCACGTGGATTTTTCTCGCTTCCTACTTAAGCTTGCAAGTTAAGTACGTGTAAGCCAGGCCTCTCTCTCTATCCGTATCACTTTCAGTTAGCCACGCCTACCTGTCTTCTTTTCACGCGCTATCTAAGAAGATTTTGAGATTCATAAACTGTCATTCCTTCATAAGAGGGGGCGGGCTAATGGCGAAGACCGGCTGTCAGATTACTCACGTCCGACATTTTCACCGAGATCTGAAAACCTTTTGTAGTTGATTAGCACTAGGAAACTGAGCGGACAGATAACCGGTATCAAAGACGACTGCTCACGAGCAAAGTGTCTCTGTGGTCGGCGAACGTGCAAGAAATAGCTTTCATTCACGAATCGACCGCAGATTTTGCCCAGAAACGGACAGAAGTGCTAAATCTCACACTAAGTAACGTTTTTTTAACTCATTTTATATATATACTACTCGTCAAAAGTCAAGGGCCACTTAGAAAAACCTTAGTTGAAACCATAAAACAAATCTGATATAAACGTAATTGGTATCAGTCAAAACGGCATTTATTGAATACCAAATTGACATGTCACGTAAAGAAATGGATACACACATTCAAACGCAATGAAGCTGTGAAGTGTGTCACCCACCTTTTCAAAAGTCACACAATAGATATTGGACAAATAGACATTTAAAAATCTGGTATGACCACCGTTTGCAGCAAGGCATTCAGGACAGCGTAGACGCATCGAGTCCACAATGGTCCAAAGAGTATCCTGGGGAACAGCTTGCCATTCCTAAAGCAGAAATGCAGTCAGCTGTGCAACATCCATTGGCAGGGGGTGATTTGTTGAAAATCTTCGACCAAAGACATCCCAGAGGTGCTCAATCGGAGAAAGGTCAGGTGAATGAGCTGGCCACGCCATCCTGATTTCTTCTTCTTCTTCTTCTTTCGTTCGCTTGAACTATATTGTCTATATCTGCAATGTTGTTTCTTGTATAAACGTCACTGTCTTTTGTAGTTCAAACAGAGGTCCATATAGTTTTTCTTCCAGTGTTGTTTATCTGGGCCAGTGGGTTTGCCTCAATATATCATATTCGGGGCAATCTTGAAGTACGTGCTCCGCAGTCTGGGGTGCATGTACACATGGCTGAATTACCAATCTTGAATGTTGTATACATGTGGCTGCGGAGGCGGTTGTGTCCTGTTCTGAGGCGCAGAATGACTATTTGTTCTGATCTGTTCATAGCTTGGTAGTCATCCTGCGTTGGTGTTGGTGGCTTTCTGATAGATTTGATCATCTTTTTCTTCTGATGGTATGTAACTGGTACATCCGGTTGCTCGTCTGCAGCACCTTCTTTAGCCAGTCCGTCTGCTCTCTCGTTTCCTGGTATTCCACAATGAGACGGTATCCACTGCATGGTGACCCTGCGCTGGTTGCACAGTTCAGAAAGTAGGGCTTGTATGCCTGGCAATTTTCTGAACTGAAGTGCTTGGAGTGCTGATCTTGCATCTGTCAGGAATACTACAGGCTGTGGACCGAGATTGGTGTTCAACAGTTTCTCAGTTGCCACCTTGATTGCCTGGACTTCTGCATCATAGTTGTTACAGAATTTCCCCGTTGGTACTCTGACCGTATGCCTAGTGTTGTTTGGGTATTCTATGTACACTCCTGCTCCTCCATTCTTTACTGCATTCTGTGCTGACCCATCCGTGTATACTCGGACCCAGAGGTCCGGTGGGTATTCATCATCCAGGAAACTGAGAGTGACTGTCCTACGTTGCACGCTGTTCTGTTCATCCCTGTCGAATATTCCTTTCACTTTTGTGTGGATGTGTACTGGAAGTCCATGCTCCTCTCTCCAAGGAGTTTGTTCTGGCACAGACTTTAGGGGGCTGTTAACTTCAGGCAGGTCTGAGGTTTGTCTACGAAATCGTTTGGCCTGGTGGATAAAGCTGCTTCTTTTCAGTCGCCCCATTGCTAGGTTTTGGAATCTGTCCTTCATTGGATGGCTCGGCATACAGAGGAACTTTTCTGCCTGTGTTTGCACTTTCGTGTCTCTGCGTTCTTTCAGTGCTTGTATCCTCCCTATTTTCTCCATCTCCACTATAGGCGTTGATTTCATTGCCCCCATGATGACCCTAAGCGCCTGGTTTTGCACCTTATCTAGCTCTTGTAATGTGGTGTTTGATGCTGGGCACCACGCAGCTGACCCATATTCCAGGTGTGGTCGTATGCCCTGCTGGTAAACTTTACTAAGTATTTTCCCGCTGGCTCCCCATGTGGTTCCACTTAGTTTTCTCAGGATGGCTAACTTCCTCCTGGCCTTTGTTGCTGCCTTGTTGATGTGCTGCTTCCATGTTAGCCTATCATCGAATGTAACTCCGAGATAGGTGGGTTGTTTATCTTCTCTCAGGAGCTCTTCGTTTATCTTGATGACACCAGCTTTTTGTTTGGGAGAGAGGGTGAAGAGCGTAGTGCTGCACTTGTCTGTGTTGATGCTGACACACCATCTATTTGCCCATGAGGTTAAGGCATCTATAGCTCTTTGTAGCAGTTTGGTGGCCACTGTTGCATGCTCATCTGTGCACCATATTACCAGGTCATCAGCGTACATTGCCACTTTCATTCCATGTGGTAGTTCAGCAACCAGGTCGTTGATGTAGACTAGGAAAAGTGTGGGGGACAGAACCCCTCCCTGAGAGACGCCATGACGCAGTAGAATTTTCTTACTCTTGAGGCCATCTAGTTGTACTCGGGCTCTTCTGTTATGCAAGTATGCTTTCACCCATTTGTACATCTTACCATTCACTCTACAATTTCTCAGTTTCTTCAGAAGCCCTTCTTTCCAAACCTTGTCAAATGCTTTCCTTAGATCTATCCATGCTGCTAGTACCAGTTTCTTATCTTGGAACGCATCCTCAATCTCTTGGGAAAGGTAAGTTGCCTGATCTTCGGTGGAATAACACTGCCTAAAGCCCGCCTGCTGTGGTACAAGAAGGTTTTCACTTTCAAGGTACCACTGTAGCCTGAGGTTGATGATACGTTCCATTGTTTTGCAGAGGCAGCTTGTAAAGCTGATTGGTCTGTAGCTGGAGGCAGTGGAACTGTCTTTTCCTGGTTTTAGGAGTGGTATCATGATTGCTTCCCTCCAGGTCTGTGGAACTCTGCCTGAGTTCCAACAGATATTGAAGATCTGCAGCAGCTTTGTTTTTGCTGCGGTTCCCAAGTTCTTAATCATTTCATTGGACATTCCATCAACTCCTGGCGACTTTCTCATTTTCAATTTGGATATTGCAAGCTCCAGTTCTCTGAATGTGATTGGTGCCTCCATAACTTCAGGTATGGTTCCATCTCGTCCTGCGTATTGTTGTTTCTCACGAGTCTCCTGTTGCTTCTCTGGGCTAACTTCGATGTTGTTGTCTTTACCAAAGGAGTCTGCAAAGTGATCAGCTGCCTGTTTTCCCATGAGGATTTTTTCATCTTTGTACAGAGCAATCCTTGAGTTTCTCTCTGTTCTTTCATCATTAAGTTGTTTTACCAGCTTCCACAGTTTCCTCGTATCTCTTTCGAAGTTCAAGGACTCTGTTTTCTCCTTCCAGTTTCTTCGCCTGGCCTGCAACTTGGCCCTTTGAAATTTGGCCTTAGCTTGCTGGTAGTTATTGTGGTGTTCTTGGCATGGACTGGTCTCTGCCTGCTTTCGAGATGTTTCCACGTCGTTGTGCAGCTGCTCTAGTTCACTATTCCAATATGGTTTGTAGTGCTTACGAGCCCCTCTAGGTATTGTTTCACGAGCAGCCTGTAATATGCATCTGCTGAATTCATCGACTAGCTTATTGATGTCTTTGTCTACAGTCAGATCTCTAGCCAGTATACTAGTACGGTGCTGGTACATTGTCCAGTCTGCCTTCTTGTAGTTCCACCTAGAGAGAGTGCTGCTCTCCTTGACAAGTTCATTTTCCACAATTAGGAAGACTGGCCGGTGGTCGCTGCCTCCAAGTTGTTTCCCTACAACGCGTGTGGTGTTCAACTCCAGGCCGGGTGAGTGGAATGACAGGTCTGGTGTAGAGGTGGTGTGCCATGATCTCGAGTAGAAGGTTGGTGGGTCGATTGGCTGGTTAATCAGGATAAGCCTATTGTCATCCTGCCAGTTTTCAAGCTCCTCACCTCTCCTGTCCATGTGATCATAGCCCCAGCTCTGTGAGTGGCTGTTGAAGTCTCCGCATACAATCAGTCTTTCTTTTGCTGGGATTGTATCTAGTACCAGTGGGCGGTCGCTCGGACAGTAGTAGTTGAGCAAGTGGAATTCTGAACTTTCTGTCTTGAGATGAAGCATCTGGTATTCCGCCCCCTCCATATATGTTTCAAGCTGACATGCACTGATGTTATTCCTCACGAGTGTCAGTATTCCACCCTTTCGCCTGTCTATTCGGTCAGATCGGTAGCACTGGTAGCCTCTGATTTTGAAGGCTATGTCCTTGTTGAGGTGGGTTTCTTGCAAGCAACATACATTTACTTGCTCTTCATTCAAGATATTTTCGAGCTCTAATTTTTTGCTGTATCCGTCATTTTTACTATTGACGCCTTCAGCATTCCAGTGCATTATTTTAAATGGTCTTTTCTTTGCTTGGCCAGTAGCTCTATTCTCATGCCTCCTGGCTCCACGGGGCAATTGAGAAGGACCCCCAGTAGTAGGGGTTGGACCCTTCCGAGGCAGAGGGCCCGGCACTGCGCCTGCCTGGGTGTCTGTCACAGGGCGAGTGCCATAACGTTTTGCAGATATAGGCATACTTCCATAGCGCATGTGCGTGGCATCCTGATTGCTGTGGTGCGCCTCTTGGCTGGTTGCCTCCGTCTTCAGCACCTTGACTTGCTAGGCCAGACTGTGGTCTTGCTCGAGTGTAGGAGGGCCTGGCCAGTCTTGGTTTTTCAGCCGCTGATGGCTGTACTTGAGCCCCATCTCCACGTCAAGGAGCTGGCCTCGATGGGGCCATCCTGATGATCCCATGTTGCTGAATAAACTCATTCACCACACAAGCTCGATGGGGTCGAGCGTTGGTATCTTGGAGGATGGCATTACCACCTATGGCCTCCAGAGCAGGCTGAACAATTGGTCTCAAGTTTTCGTTCTGGTATCTTGGGCCGGTCATGTTACCTTGGGTGATGTAGAGTGGGATCCTGCCGTGTCTGTAGAAGCCTCCCCAGTCCATGACAGAACCCCTACCATAACGATCCACCTCTCGAATTGTGTCATCAGTAAATCGCTCTCCTGGTCGTCTCCAAACTCGAATCCTGTCATCATTGAATGACACAGTGAAGCGAGATTCATCAGTGAAGAGAACTTGACTCCATTGTTGCCTTATCCATCGGATGTGCTCGCGACATCAAGCAACACGGGCTCTGCGATGAGTAGGAGTAAGAGGGATTCTGCCTGCAGGACGTCGAGCAGCCAGTCCAAATTCATGTAAACGTCTGCGAATGGTGCTTTGACTGACATTAACGTTTACAGTGTGTCTCAGCTGACATCTTAGAGTTGAACAAGTCACAGTTCGATGGCGCAGGGCTGACAACAAGAGGTACCCGTCATCATGTCTATTGGTGCATCTAGGGCGACCTGGCCGGTGGCAATCCTCCACACTTCCTGTGGTCTGAAATGTCTCCAAAATTCTTTGGATAGTAAAGTGTAACACTGCAAGCCGTCTAGCAACCTCACAGACAGATAAACCACTTTCAACCCACGCTATAGCCCTCATTCTTTGTAAGGTATCAAGACTTCTTCTCGGTGGCATGGTTTTTGCAAGTGATGAAACTACCCTAAGTCTGCTGATAGTAAAACAAATTAAGAGTGAACTCTGTTCACGAAAAGTCGCCATTGCACGTGGAATGTCAATCAGCACGATTACTTCACCTGTTTGGTTGTATGGAAGTTTGAAAAAACAGATTAAAAATGTGAATTTATGGTCAGCAAACCAAATTGCACGTGATCACCATGGTTGTCGGTGAGTTGTTTTTATGTTTAACGTGCATAGAGGACTGTCAGAGAAAGATATTGCACCCATTTTTTACTAAAAACTTCCTTCACTTAATCATTCTATGCTCTTATATAAAAGTGTATTGAAAATAATAGGGTGGCCCTTGACTTTTGACGAGTAGTATATATATATATATATATATATATATATATATATATATATATATATATATATATATATATATATATATATATATATATATATATATATATATATATATATATATATATATATATATTCAGCACTTAAACTTCAGTTATCAGTAGAGCCAGAGATTTTTTAAGAAAAGTACCTAGCTCGCATATGAGAGCCATACTACAATTTTTGGATCACATATACGTAGAGATTAATTCATTTTTCTGTGCTGCGGTAATAATATATTAGAGTTTTGAGTGATTTAATTGTTAAAGTGTTTCCATTATATTTCATTGGGTTTTTGGTCTGTGTTAATTTAATAACGTATAGCAAAGTTTACCAGTTATAAACGAAACATTAATTACTCGCTATTTCCTAAGTAAGAGATGCTTAAAATGAATTAATAGACGCTAGGCGGTGGAAAATTTAGAAAACGCGATTTATTTTCTATTTCATCTTGTGTAAATGTTTAAGTTACTAGTGTTCATATCTCATGTTAGGAGCGATGAGATTAGCTAGACATTTGTGGAGTTTAAATTTAATTTAATACCAGAGTGCTTAACGAGTCAAACCTAATGTGTGTTAGGTTATGATATTGATATTATTGTTAAAGCGTTTATATTTTTCTTTCTTATTATTCCAGGCTGATCAAAACCTTGCGATCCAGCGATTTTACATTTTGATGTTCCTATCAGCATCCTGAAAATTATTATTATAACCATTTTCATGTTGTGACCCCTGTGTGGTCCAATTTCTCTATTTATGAAGAGAAGTCAAATCAAGAAAAACAACCCTAATGGATATAGTTTAACTGGTACGGAACATTCCCAGAAAACATTTTATTTCATATCATAATATATATTCAGTCTACTGAGGCAGAAAATCAGTACTTTTCATCTGACCCATTAAGGAGCTTTTCCATCGGATTTATTCAAGAGAACTCACTGTTCATACAAGGCTGTTTGCCAGCGATCTTTTAGTTGTTTCCCCTTTTTCCCCCGACCGCACTATTTATAGCCCACTTGACAGAGGTCACGTGGTCAACTTCCTAATGGAAAAAACATGTGGCGATGTTTACTTTTGATAGGGCTTAATTAATGCTTTTAGGCTACTTTATTATTATAAATACCGGCTTTAATTTTGCGTAAAGCTAGACTAGAAATGTTAGAGTAAATTTTAGAACAAGAACAAACATTTTATCACAATTAGAACAGAAGATATAATAGTCAGAAATAGTGTAAAATTTACGTTTTTTTAATATTTTGTTATGGTTTGTTTATAATGCAATTTACACTAAATCGGTCACAATCAACATGCATAACAAATTACAGAAATCAAAAGTAGAAAACCTGCAGAAAATGGATATCAAAGTTTTGTTTTGGTATCATGCGTCAAACATTAATTATTGAAACATTAAATTGCAAGTCCACATTTATTACCTTAAAATAACACACCCAATTGTCCCCAAAACATGAGAGCTAACAATTATCTCAGTCATACATCACGATGTATCTCTTGCGGATTCTCAAATATCTTTACGTCTATTCTATCGGCTACCTGTTTGTTACCAACAGATTACTGGTGGCAATGAATATATAGAGATATATAGATAGGAAGATATTTATTAGTTTGTATACTCGTTATGTTTGAAAATATTTGGTAATATTTTGAGTCTAAGATTAGGACTCTAGTCAAAGGGCGAATAATCATTTTATGCTTCGAGTGAAAGTAAATATACAGTCGTCCCACTTGAATATAGTTGAAAGGTTAAGATTAGCGCATGCCCAATGAGACGTAGAGTCGTCGTTGGGGCTTCCGTGAAGACGGAGGGATCTTGAAGGCTGTCGGATATGAGAGTCCGAAGTTTTTCGCCATTGTGATTGATTCTGGGAAAGAGAGGAGTTTTTCCTCAGTATTCTATGATGGGCGATACTGTTCCCAGAATATATATATTAAGTGTGCTAGTTACTTGTATTTTCTGAACTGAAGGTAAAGAAAGAACATTTTTCTAAAACTTTGCATAGGCCTAACGACGCCATAGATGTCATATCATCTGTCTATATATTTGATGGATCGCATGTAGACGATTCCAGTACTAGCAGCACTGTGTGTAGACATATGTAACATTTCTTATGGGTATGGAAACCCCAAAGACATTAGATGAGCAAATGCACGGAACTGTCATTTGTAGTGAGGATATCTTTTGGACGAACGTCGCTCACTTGGACCGGTGCCATTTTGAATCCCACTGTTGGTCTACTTGAATTGTCAATCAGAGAACGGAGAAATCTTATTACCTGGTGGTGATACCAAAACCTACGTTGTATTGAAGTCTACTCTTCGTTATTTGAGATGGTCAACCTTAAAAGAAAAACCCTATTGAATTTAAAGCCTAAAAGACTTAGCCTGAAAGACATAGTCAGCAGAGGGTCTGTAAGGGAGCATTGTGATGACCATTATTATTGTTAACTCAAACTGATGCGATTAGTCAGTGGAGATATGAGACGATAGACAATCAGAACTATATACTTGCGAATATCGTTTGATTATATTTACATGCTATGAGATTGCCAAATTACTGTTGCCACCCATTTGTCAAGTATCAATGATCTATTGTGTCAATCTGTTCCAATGACTGTCAACCGTGCTGTCAGAGTGTGTGTCATTAAACTGTCTCAAACGTCTACAGTAGTTCCAGTTATAATTGACTTCCAATCGTGAGAGTATGAGTGCATTGCTAACAATTTGTCAACTACACAGAACCATCCATGCATTCGCGTATTGACACTCATACTTACACTCATTGTCAACATTACATTCTTGTCGGAGCCTCATCACGTTCCGGGACAAGGTGACTTGTATGACCAACACTGTGCCGGGTTTAAGTTGACTACGTACTCTTGTCAGGCAGACGAGTACATACAAACATTCATTCCATTGACACCAGCCAAACGTTACGATTTTACACTGTTCTAGAAGTCTGTGGTGTTTCAAAACAATGCTTAATAAAATATGAAGGTAAGGAGGTGCTACATTTTCAATTTCAATTTCTAAATTGGTTTGTGTAAACAATTATGGTAACGTGCCACTTGCCTTTTATTCCCTTTCCCATATTTCATATATCTATTGTAATCTCTTATCAACATGGCCAAACTTCTTGGTTTGCAAGATGTATGCTCTCTGGATGTCTTTATTTCCTTGTTTTGCTGGAGACACCACAGACATGGGTATGTTCCTTGAGCTCCAGACAAACCAACATTTTCATTAAAAAGTCATAATCCCCGAATAAGAAAACAACAACTTTTTTACCATCCCACTCTAAATCTTTTAGTGACTCTATCTGAGCTTTCATGCCATTCATAAATATTTCTAAATTATCATATGTATCTCTGACTCTAGCCATTGATAAAAGGATGGTATTAGATTTCGAATTTGGTTTCTCTAAATTTACTACCTGCATTGTAACTTTGATGCTTCCCTTTCCATGATCACCCCCAATCTTCAGCCATACTTCATTTTCTGGAATGGAACCCTTATGCCACGTTAATAAGCCCGCCCTCTTGTAATCTTTAAGAAACCCATGAAGAAAGTCACATAAATCTTTGATACATGCAAATGGTGTCTCTAGCCTTTGTCCATTATCCCCCACAAACTCTTTAATTTCCACATCCACCCATTCACGCGTAATCTCTCTTGTCCATTTTCTTTTTGCCCCTTCATGCTCCATGTCAACACCAACATGTTTCAATAATCTTCTCTGTTTTCTCTCCTGTGCCCACGTAAGACCTACTGTTTCCTTCATGGCTATTGCTAATTCTTTGGATATTCTAACTCTACTTTCAATGCCTGCTTTCCTGCAAATTTCCTGACTTGACGTTTCTGAACAGCGTTGTAGTTCATGTGCCTGCTGCAGGTCTAATGAATCAGTTGATGTTCCAGCAATATGTTTTCTAACAGTGTGGAGAAATTGAGATCGCTTACGTTTTGTTGGCGTTCTGGTGACTGATGTTTCTCTTCTATGTTTAATTAGTTTTTGTAGTACAATAGGCTGTCCTCTGGTTTTGCATTTTATGATATTACTTTTTGCTGTTTCTAGTTTTTTTCTAACAATGGATGTGAATAGGGTTTCTTCCTCTTGTGTTAGTGGTTGTGAAGGTGGCTTAGCAAGTAACTGTTGTACTGTGATGTCGCTTTTGAAGACAGGCGAGGTGGATGTACTTGTCGTATGTATAATTGACTTGGTAGGTGTAGATGTGGCAACAAAAACTGGCATGCTAGGGTGAGTAGTGTTATCCACCTCCAATGAATAATGGTATCGCCTTTAATGTGAGATGACTCGTCAACCTCCAGCTGAACAATATCATCACCAGTGTGAGCAGGCACATCAACCTCCTGCTGTACAGAGCTATTCTGACTACAGCTAACTGACTAACTACAGCTAACTGACTGATTACAGCTAACTGACTGACTACAACTAACTGACTGATTACAGCTAACTGACTGACTAGACATGGAGGGGTCAGAAAGAACATCACAGGGGATAGAGCAGCTTTTTGTTTTTAAAACACCAAAAGATGTCTTTGCAACATAATTGCTCAGTTGACATTCACTTATAGTTAAATTATGGTCATAGCCTTTCCAGATGTGCTGACTGTTTTCCGATAGTAACTTGGCTGATTCAAGACACTTCTCATTATGCCTCCTTTTTGAGTTTTGTATTCCTAAGTAACACTTCTTACAAAATATAGTCGAATGCTCTGTGGGTTTATCATCTTCTTTCTTCTTCTTCTTTGATCCTTAGCCGCCGACCGTCAAAGCAGTCAGTGGCCATCACGCCTAGTGGCGTCTTGTAGGGCAACAACAAATTGATTCCACCTTGCTCGGTCGGCGGCCATAATTCGTACAGTGCCCCAACTCTGGTTCATTCTTTGCATCTCAGCCTCCACAGTCCTCCGCCAGGTTGTTTTTGGTCGGCCTCTCTTTCGTTTTCCTTCAGTGGTCCAAAGCATAGCTGTTCTTGTGATGGCATCGGGGTCTCTTCTGAGGACATGGCCCACCCAGCTCCAGCGTCTGCCAGCTATGATGGTGTGCATGTCCTCTTGCTTGCTCCGAGTAAGTAGATCTTGGTTGGTGATGGTATTCGGCCAAAAGATTCGGTGAATTTTTTTAAGCATGTTGTGTGAAAAGAGGACAATTTCGACATTTCCTTCTCTGTAACTCTCCAGCATTCTGCACCATAGAGAAGCACAGAAAGCACACAGCTCTGATATAATCTTAATTTTGTGCTTGTGCTGTATTGAGAGGACTTCCAGATGTTGTTTAGGCTAAAAAAGGCTGTTCTTGCCTTATTCATTCTGATGTTGATGTCTTTGCCTGCCCCGCCGTCTGGTGTTACTATGCATCCTAGGTATGTGAAGGTGTCTGTCTGTACCAGTTGCTGATTCCTTACTGATATGGGCTCAGGGTTGCTCACATTGAGCGTCATGACCTCTGACTTCTTTAAATTGATGTTCAAGCCCACCTGCTGGCTAAACTTATTAAGTCTATCCGTTTTTTCCTGGATGTGTTGATGTGAATGTGCTAGTAGTGCAATGTCATCTGCATATTCCAGATCTTCCAATGTAGAAAATGTAGTCCATCTTATTCCTCTTGGACTGCCCTCTGTTGTCTGGCGCATCACCCAGTCTATGACTGTTAAAAATAGAGTGGTTGATAAGGGGCATCCCTGTCGTACTCCTGTCTTCACCTCAAAGGTTAGGTTGCTCTGCCCAACACTACACGTAAAGTTGGCATAGAGGCTTTTTATGATTGACACTATGCAGCTTGGAATTCCATAAGCCCTCAGTATTTTCCATAAACTGTCCCTATGTATGCTGTCAAAAGCCTTTTCAAAATCAACGAAATTAATGTACAGCTGTCTTTGCCATTCTGAGCACTGCTCTATAATGTTCCTGAGAGTGAATATATGATCTACACATCTTCTGTTCTTTCTAAATCCTGCTTGTTCTTTCCTCAGTTTGTGGTCTACTGCTTTTGAAATTCTCTGTATAATTATCCTGCCTAGTATTTTGCTGGGAAC
Source organism: Oreohelix idahoensis (assembly GCA_024509875.1). NCBI lineage: Eukaryota > Metazoa > Mollusca > Gastropoda > Stylommatophora > Oreohelicidae > Oreohelix > Oreohelix idahoensis. Next base: position 262,717 of record JAMPIV010019201.1, on the reverse strand, counting down.
TGAGAGAAGAGTGATTCCTCTCCAATTATTGCAGTCTGCAAGATCTCCCTTCTTGGGCAATTTGACAATTATTCCTTTGTTCCACTCTGATGGTGTTGTCCCCGTTTTCCAGACTTGTGCAAATAGTGGTTCTAATAGTTCTGCTGCTAGCTCAGGGTCTGTCTTAAATAGCTCTGCATTTAAGTTATCATGGCCAGGAGCTTTTCCGTTCTTTAACCCTTTGATTGCTGTGATGATTTCTTCTTTTCGTGGAATGTCTGTATTTACATCTAGATCGTTTTCAGCCTCAGGAACATTCAATTGTGTCTCTGGTGGTTCCTTGTTCAGAGTTTCTCTGAAGTGCTCTGCCCATCTTGTTTCCTGTCCCTCTGCTGTCGTGATGAGATTTCCTTGCTTATCTCTTACTAATGTAATATTGTTTGCACCTCGTTTTCCGCTGATGAATTTAGTTATTTTGTATACTGTGCTTTGTTCATTTCTCAGTGCTGCCTCTTCTGCCTGTCTTGCAAGATCGTCTAGGAAATTCCTTTTGTTGGCTCGGGTTTGGCGTTTAACTTCCTTGTCCAGCTGACTGTACTGTTCGCTATATAGTTGCTTTAACCTGGGGGACTTCGCTTCTGTTTTCTTTCTTTTCATTTCCTTTCTCTGTGTTATGGTGTTTAATGTTTCTGGTGTTATCCAGTCTTGCTTCTTCCTTTCCTGGAATCCCAAGCATGATTTGCTGCTTTCCTTATATATTGTTGAAATGGTGTTGAATTTCTGGTCTATATCATCAGTCAATGTCTTTTCCTGACTTTTGGCAAATTGATATCGTTTCTTTATGTCAGCCGCAAAAGCTTTTCTGGTAAGGGGGTCCTTCAATTTGCTGATGTCAAACCTTTTCTGTGTAGTTACAGTTGGTCCAGCCCTTCTTAGTTTCACTTTCAGTTTTGCTACTACTAAATGGTGATCACTTCCCACATCTGCACCTCTTCTTACCTTCACATCTTGTAATGCATGTCTCCATCTACCGTTAATCATGATGTGGTCTATCTGGTTTCTGTCCCGACCATTTGGTGATTCCCATGTTAATTTGTGAATTTCTTTATGTGGGAAAAGTGTTCCTCCAATGACCAGGTTGTTAATACTACAGAAACTTATTAATTTATCCCCATTTTCGTTTGCTGTTCCGCTGCCGCATTTCCCCATTACTCTTTCATTATATGTATTGTGTGTACCAACTTTCGCATTGAGGTCTCCCATTACTATAATAAGATCATATCTAGGTGTGTCTTCCATTTCTTTCTGCAGTTGTTGATAGAATTCATCCTTGACCTCTTCATCGCTGTCATTCGTTGGTGCGTAGCATTGTATTATTGTAGTATTGGTGAATCTACCTCTCAATCTTAATCTTATCAGTCTGTTGTTGATGGGTTTCCATTCCAGTAATGTCCTTTCTATTCCTTTCTGTAAAATAATGGCTACGCCTTCATTGTGCTGTCCATCCTCTCTTCCAGAGTAAAGTACTGTTTCTCCTGTTGCTGTTTTAACTTTTCCTGCCCCTGTCCATCTGCTCTCGCTTATCCCTAGAATGTGTAACCTATAGTTTCTCATTTCTGCCGTGACCTGTTTTAGTTTACCCGTCTCATTCATTGTCCTGACATTCCAAAATCCTATTCTTGTATCATGTTTTGCGGTCAGGACGTCCGTTCTCATGTCAGTGGCTTCCTTTTGGCTTTCACCACTGACAGTCATACGAGCCTCAGACTCCGGATCTCCGTCCCGCAGCAAAGTTTGTTTATTTGTTATTGTTTCCGTAACTTCAATCTTTTTTTTTACATAGACAGGGGGGGGGGGGGTTTATCATCTGATACGTTAATTCCAAACACAAAGAACAGATCATTAACGTAATTAGAACAGTTCAGTGCTTTCTGATTTGAACGTTTTGTTTTGGAAGTTAATGCTCTCTTGCCACAGGCTCTGCACAGTGCACTGGCACAATTCATATGATGCAAAACACTATGTTCCATTTCGTTGTTATGTAGTATAGTTTACTTGTGTATGTATAAAGATAAAGGAATATTTGGGACTATCAAGTCTAACACCATGATGTAGAATGCTTTATCTGTGAATGAAAGAAGATATACAAACAGTTACTTAGAATTCTTTGGCAGCCGTCGTGTGCACAGGATTGTCTACCAAAGAACACCAATGGAACAGTCCTTATCTCACACACAATAAAAAAAAAAATTCATATTATAAATAGAAGATTAACAAAACTTGAAAGATAGATCAAAGTAAGTGGAAGTAATTTATCTATAGCTTTACATGTTTTCTGACGCTTATATACGTAGCTAAATATCATTATAAATGAATGAAAATGCAAAAATAGATGGTGCTTTACAAAAAGTTATTTTTTTACTACCTTATTGAAGATTTGTGAGTATCAGGAATGCGTTTACAGTAATTTAAATGCTATAAAATCTGGTGACAATATGCTTGTTCTTGTAATGCCAAACTCACAAAACTGACTACCACACATTCTCAAGATATGAAACCAAAAACAAAAGTATGTGGAAATAATCTTTAGCTTCCCCTCAAGAAGTCTTTATAATTATAAACTCAAACGAATAGGCCGATTTTTAGATATTAAATTAATAAAAAGATTACTTATTTTATGAATTTCCCCAAATGATGACGCTGTTTTCAAAAGTCTGTAACTCCGTCAAAACTAATTTCAAACAAATAAAAATGCAATCAAAAATAGAACACAGAACAAAGTTATAGTACACAAAAGAATTTTAGCGCTGTGTTTATCCAGAACGAGTGTGTAATGATTTATATTTTACTGATTTTACACACACATCAGCTGATTTTCCCCGCCAAAACAGTCAGTAGTTTTTTACGGTGTATGTGAAAATGTTATACCCGGTGTCAGAATTCCGGTCACCGAAACTAAAAGATCGCTCGGGTATAAGGCACAAACAGCCGTGCATACTTTACTCCCACCTCAACGAACAGCAGATAATGATCATTTAACATTTTTTTCCCATCACGTCACAGAAGGTCATAGCCACCTGAGGCTTTACCGCACTGGAACATATTTTAACCTATTAATTTCTAGGACAATAAAAACACTTTTCCAAAGCAAATACCTGCAGTGAAAAAGGAATAATATCCAGGCAAAACTACTAACGCATCCATTGCAGCTACTCCCCGAAAAATAGCAGTCAGCTAATCGGATAGTCTGGGGCTGCAAATTGACCACTGAATATGACGGCTTAGTTTTTAATAACTGCTAGTGTTTACATTCCAAGAAATGTATGCAGCTTCAACATTTGGTAAGCATATCCGTCAGTGGCCACTGTGTCTGTGTGTGTGGTGAGTGAACGGAAAGAAACTTATTTCTTATGTTACTACTAATATACCATTCTCTTTTATTTATCTCTCACTAATCTGAGTGTTCTCGGGATAGGTTAAATTAAGGACTTAGTCTGTACCCGTCCTGACGATTCACTACTCTCATTGTTAATTAATTTGATCTTTTTGGGTTAATCACCCCTGTTGGGATCTTCCCTAGTTTTCCTATACACGAGGGAGGGCCTATTAGATTATATGTTTCATTTCTTTGTCTGTAAACTATAATTCATTGATGTAATGATAATGCTTTTCTTGATGTGATATTTCTAGTTAAAAAATAAACTTAATAAATCTTAAGCTATAATTTTCGTTTTGGTCAAACCGCTGACCTGCCCATATTTAGATGTTATCCATAGTTTGTTTTCACGTCTATACGTATTTCTGTAACCGTACTGTATGTACGTGAGTGTTGTGTAACTTGTATTGTGTACAAGGAGAGAAAGTGCGTCTGTAGTTAAATAGAGTCGTGAAAAGATAGGCTGGATTAGAGCAATTACTCAATCCAAGAGTGTGTTTTTCTCTTACACTATCACCACCTCGTGAAACAGAAACTATTTCTTACACCTTCCTTTCACATAGCTGTCACCATCCCCTCTGCTCGTACGGGATCATAAATATCTCAGTCCTATCTTCTCCAAATTTACGACATTAACTGAAACTTCAGTAACATTGGGAAGGGGAGCCCCTAAAGCGTTCTAAGGAAGAATAGAAATCACTCTTAGAATTGGAAGCAATGGGATCTAGCATTATAACATGCAAAAAATTGTTAAACTGTTAATAATAATAACACGTTAAGAGTCTACTTTGCATTTACAGAAGTTTATTTAATTTGTTTACATGTCTTGATTGTAAACGTCCGTAGTGCCTTCATGACAATCGCTGCTTTGTCCTTCATTATTTCAGTTCTGGGGCGCACCTCTCCCAGTTATGATAGATGGGTATGAAAAAAAAAATCGAAATGTCCTCGCAAGAGGAATCACCTTTTTTCATTTTTTTTTTCATACCCATCCGTTGTACTCCACGTCTGACCGTAGTTCCCCTCATCTTCTTCCAGCAATTGTACCAATCGTTTTCGCGATTGGAACAACCATGTCCTTGATATCTGACAACACATCTTTTCTCTTCAGTTCACGTTTCTCACTTTCTGAAAACAGAGCCTGACAAGAAAAATGTTTATAAGTTTTGTTTTGTTGACAGCTTCATAATAAAAACACTTAGTAAAGCCTATTATCTACTAAAAACCATTTATTGTTACTTATCCCCACATTACTATTTTGATAAAGTAAATTGCCCTTTACGAACAATGGAAAACAAATCGCGTCTTCTATTCTCGAAAATACAGAAACGGCCGGGCATTGTCTCCTGAAAACTAAATTGAACGAACACTAAAAGAGAGCGCAGACCTTGCATTTTCGGGAAAGTACGGAAACGGCGTGTATTGCACAGTTTGATTTCTTTCTTGATTCCCTCTAAAGTACTTCTATTCATGTCAGTTAGCTTTATAATGTTCTTTCTAGTTATAACAACTGGACACCACCAGAGAAAATAACTTTGACTAGTAAAGACTTCTTAAGGTATTCTTCGTCTCAAAGAAGTCAGAAAAAAACAAACAAGTTTCTAGCTAGCTGGTGTAGCCGCGTGTGAAGCACAGGCGATTTTGTAGATGACGAATATAAAGAGAACATCAAACGATAAAATAAGTAGCAATAGTGAGGTTATGTTAAATACAAGTATTAGGGAAGTAACGGAAATTCAGAACAGATCACAATGACCAGACAGTTATATTAAACGACAAATTATCAAGGTCAAAAGATTTTAGTTTGAATAAAACTACGAGACGAGATGGCCGCGCGAAGAAAATAGATCATATGACACAACATGTGACAAAACCGACGAGTGGACAGTCCGTGGTACGTGACAGAAAGATTGCATAAGGAACCGTTTAAAAATTATAAAGGGAAAGTCCAAAACTAAGTTAGAAGACCAGATCATTATGACCAGACATGTGAGTTGCATTACCAGTGGTTCTCAAATTATATGAGGAATGTACCCAACTAAGTTTAATGTTAATCACTATAATAGGTTTAGAATCGTTCACACGCCCTTGAAATAATAAAATGTCAGCACGGTTTGACACGAGACAATGTCGGCCAGCCGGCAGAAAGTGCGTGGGAACGGTTGAAAAACAAGAAGGGGTATAAAAGATGCAGATAGGGCAGACAGGGAAGAGCTCGAAGACAACCATGTAGAAGTATACTGCAGAGAGACGTTAAGACGGTAGGGCTACTCTATCGGAAGAAAGAACTTCAAAATTCATAGATAGAAGTAAGTGTATTGAGGTCTCCCCAAAAGACTTCCAGTCTCCAACAACCACGCACTACGTTTTTCGGTTCATGGTTTTTCCAAACTTAGGAGAGGCATAGAATCTATGTACTTTGTGAATTTATACCAGCTCAAATAGAACGCTGGAACATAGGTGAAAGTATAGAGAAACATTTATCTTCGTCAAATCGAGAAACGTTAAAAATATCTGTTACCAGAGAAATACAGAAACCCAACCTTTCGTTGCTAGTAAATATGGTAGATGTCAAATGGAAGAAGACAGACAAGACTGAATCACTCCTTATTAATCGTATGAGAAATGTTTAGGAACTGTATGATTTTGCTGAATATTTGAATGATGTTGTTTCAAAGCAAAATCCATAAGAAATAGCGGCACGTGATTGGCCTCATCAGCTAAATAAACATCATTAGAAAATATTTTCCTGGATCTTATTTGAAACCTTGTCCATGTAACTGTCGTGACGTCACAGTATTCCATGTCGTAGAGTCTACATTATCATAACCTGTATTGGTGCGCGTCCACGTTTGGTGACAATCATTCATTTAAAACCAAAACTAGTCATTAGCAAGCTACTCAGGAGAACCTGGGAAATTAAGTTTCCATCAGCCTCAATCTCTCAAGACAAATAACAACTCAACACCACTATACGACCCTTCAATTAAAGACACGTACTCTAACCTGATATAATCCAGCATACTTACATTTTGAGAACCATCGACAAAAGAAATTCTCTACTTTGTTATTGAAGAGAAAATACGTCTTCAACAGAAAGAATAATACCTGACAGACTAACAAACACACCGGATGGACTAATGTTCCATTCTACTAAAACGAACATTCAACAAATACTAATGCTAACACACAAACGAACAGACAGATGAAACAACTAACAGTTGCACGGCCACACTGGTTTTGTCAAAGTTTTTTTTTCGTTCAGCATTAGACAGTAGTGCAATTCACAATTTAATCACATATTTTACATATTCTACCCACCATGTGACATGGCCTCGCTACCGTAATTAATATCACTTGATTATATTTCCCCTGTTTTCCAGTATGAGTACTATAAATTCGGTCTACCTGGTGGTGAGTTCTTTCTGTCCTTGAAAAGTAAACAGTATCATCTCCCACATGTCATGATTTCTGCTACGCTGGAAATTTATGAATTACACATCTTTATTTTTCGTTGGATAATGGATGGAGTCTCCGATCAGTTTACTAAACAGTGAATTAGAATTTATTTTTATATTATGTCTGCACTATCTCCGTACTCTAGAGGAACAGAACTGGGCAAACGCCCTGATTAGTCTTCAGACTCATGATATGTTCTAATCTCTCCGACACATAAAAATGAATGATTCTCATTGCCGCATGCCAAAAACCAGAGCGTATATACTCCACTCTTCCCATTGCTCTCCGTATTAACTCCACGAGTCTTGATTATTCGTTTTTGTTTTTTTGTCAGTAATTGTTTCGCCAAAGAGCCAGAATAATGCAGACTTTGATGACCCAAGAGTAATGCTCAAGAAACTATGTTATCGATTCAAAAGGGGTGTAATACAATGGATCCCATTTCACTATAGCCACCCTGGCAATGAAGAGGCTGACAGATTGACAAAGAAAGATGGAAAGCTACCTGAGCCTGATTCAAGTATAACTTACAAAAAGGCAAAGAGTTTTATCAGAACCAGAAACAGAAAAAAATGCGATGAATAGCCTCCAGGACACACAGAAAATGATGCACACTATCAGCTCAACAGAAGAGGACAAGTGATAATATTCAGACTCCGCACGGGCCACAACAGATTGTGATATCATTTATTCAACAAGGTAAAGATAGAAACTACTGATCAGTGTAACTGTGACACTGGTAAAATAACTGCTTCAAAGATGTCCAACTTATGAGCAACAGAGAAAGTACATATGACCGTCAACAGTTACATTCCTGGGAAAAACTCTATGACCACCACTTTCTTTGAAAATATTCAAGTTGACGTCTGAGAGTGTAATTAGAAGATTATTCGTTTGGTAATTTGCTTGTTATTTGATATTTAAAATAATCTTCTTGTGTCTTTGATTTCATTATTTTTTTTCATAACATGTCCGAAGAAAGTGGAGTGATTCCTTGCATAATGAATAATAATCTTTCTTTGCATGTTGGCTTCTTTCAAGATATCCTCTTTACCATCTTTTAGCGGTCTGCGGAATTCTGAGAATACGTCTGTAAAGTCACATCTGTGTGGCCTCCTGGGCTTTTCCTCGCTTACTACTGTAATTGTCCATCGTTTACTTCAGTATGTTGTGACTGGCTCTACTTCTCCTTCTTCACCTGTCAACTCCCAAACAAAGCATAGACCTTCATCAAACGTATGCCAAGCCTTCCTGTTCCATGACATCAACTGAAGGTCTTTCTATTTATTCTTCACCTCCTTTATATGCGTTTCCAGTTCTCTTTCCCACGTGTTCTACACCTGTTACCATGGCGATTCCAGAACATGAATTGTTTGGTTACTGCTATCGCAGGTTGTCTCACTGTTTGTCCTATCCATGTCCAGCGTCTCCTTCTCACCTTTTGTTCCAGTGGCACTTGAATAGTTTTTGTCATTAGTTTAACATTGACCTAACTTAACACAGAATAAACTCTGATACTTCTAATGACAATTATGTATTGTTTAAAATAATACTACGCATGCATGATTGTTAAATAAGATTGATAAAACCTACCGAATTGAATGTTTCCAACGCTCTTTCTACTAAGCTTGCTAGAACCTCCCTCTCCACATCCTCATTTGTGGTGTGTTCAGGAGACAGCTGCGCAGTTACATAAGCCAGTGACAGCATGCACAAAACTATGACAACTTCGAGCCTCATCGCTGGTAGACTGAGAATCTGAAAAGCAATACAAGCCATTGAAATATTATAATGGAGTTTCTTGGGTAAGATAAATCGAGAATAACAACACACACAAATAAGAACACTCAAACATATCGAACACGGCTCTAGAGACAAGCATACACGGAATAAAGAAAACATAGAAGTGACCTTGAACGTGAAACTCAACAAAGAAAGCGATAATGAATGTTACGTGAATTGAATGAACAAGATAAAGAGGATGACAAAGAAAGACAGTTTGACATCGTGGCTTGGAAAGAAGTCCACAAGAGAATAATAATAGGAGTCAGGAAGTTGTGGAAGAACATGATCACAGACACCAGCAGGCATGATAATTGAAGAAGAAGAAGGCGGTCTCTGCACGCTCGATACTTTTTTCTCTTCTTCACGTACCATGCCTAGTGGCGTAGGAGATCAGGTATCTCCACAGCTTCCTGTCTCCAGTACAATTTATCAATTCTGCTGTTGACTTCTTTCCGTGCCATGATGTCAAACTGTCCAGTATTCGCTCTCTTTGTCTTCCACTATCTCTTTATCCTTCAATCGTACCTGTTGTTACGATATATTCCAGCATTCCTCTTCTCATAGCATGCGCAAAAAGATGGATTGCTTCTTTCTAATTTCAGAAATCAGTTTCCTTTGTGCATTGGCTTCTTTCAGGACATCCTCATTACTCTTTTTGGCTGTCCACGGTATTTTTAACATTCTTCTGTAAAACCACATTTCTGGTTCTTTCCCTACTTATTTACTAACTGTCCATGACTCACTCCCATACGTCAGGATTGGTTCTACATAACATGGAAGAACTCTCTTTCTTACTTCCATTGACAAAGAATTGTTGCGTAAAATACTCTTCATTTTATAGAATGCTGTTTTTGCCTGAGCTATTCTGCTCTTCACTTCTGAGATGCGTCTTTCATCCGTTGTTATTAATGTGGCTATTATAATACTTAATATATTAAGTTTACTTAGATAATAAGTGTTGCGCGCTAAATCGCTAAATGATGTGTGAGTATTATGTATTTGTTACGTCCTTTTTCACCTTGGGTATTTTAAGGGTGTAGGACTTAACAGTGTTGTGTGTTGACACAAGTCTTACTTTTATGAAAAGGATACGCATCAGCGTAATTAAGTATGGTTAATAATCGACAAATAAGAGAAGACTCTAAGCAGAAATATGTCTCCGACTATATAAGGAAAAGACGATGGTCATATATCGGTCATGTCCTACGAATGCAAAACAACAGAATACCACTACAGGCGCTCACTTGGGTTCCTGAGGGTAAGAGGAAAAAAGGAAGACCAAAAGAAACACTTAGAAGAACAATAACAAGAGAAGGAAGAACGTTGGGCCTAAATAATGTGCAAGAGTTAAGAGGAGTGGCGTCACAACGAACAACCTGGAGAGCACTGGTTTCTGCCTTATGCGCCGTGTTTGGTGCTTAAAGAATTTATTATTATTATTAATGTTTAAATTAGTTGTGCACGAAAGAGCACATATTTGGTCCGGTATTAAATTGAAAGGGTTGCTAATGATTTTTGATGACGTAGTGAGGAGAGATTCAAGATGTCAGCCAGACCTGTCAGAGGTTGGTCTGTTGTGTATATAGCCCCAGTCTATGGGTATATGTTGATATTGTATTAAATACCTTCCAGGAGGAAGTGTTGGCAGCTTCTCTTCTACCGTAAGTGAATTCTGGATGTATTGTGTTATAATGCTAATATAGTTTAGTCAGGGCTTCGGCGATGTCATATTCCGCTGCTAGTGAGTACTAAACTGAGGATTTTGTTATTGAAGTTTTTATTAATAGCCTGACAGTCTTGAATACGTGTCTCGGAAAGAGGAAGTTCACGTACGTAAGAAATATATAAAATACCCTTGCCGTCAAAATGGACTACGGCAGGTTGTAGGAGGTCAATCAAGTTCATTACCTAGGATTCTTACTATGTGCTGTGTGTTTTATATGATGCCTTCCTTTGGTCTACCATGGATTTCTCAAATATATTGTTTATGAGGCCAACCGAGAATGGGACATTAATTCATATTAACGCTCCACGTATTTAGTACCATTGGCCATAACGTTTATTGCTGCCCTTGAGAGGTCAGCCGTTATCTAGTATGTCAATCAAGTACATGACCAAGATATATTAATTCTATGCACCATAATTCTTTGCCCAATATGACTTGATACATGATTGATGATGCCTGCTATGATTATGATTGAAGTTGTTGCATGTACAAATAAATTATGTCGTCTACGTTGATCTACGAGTCCAGCGTACATTACCAACTGTTATCGTCATCACTATTGACGTATCAGCTCTCGAACCACATCACTATTCATTCGCGTTATTGAAGTTGTCGACTACCTGTAAGCCCGACCCAAAGCTGATAATAATTAAATCAGCAATAATCAGAACATTCGCTAACCATTACAACCGTTGGTAGTCTCTAGAAAGAAGAGAAAACTAAGGCTACAGTATTCTAAATAGTTGGTAGTGCACTGAATATGTCCCATACTAAACATAAACATAAACATAGTATGCAATTGCCGAAGTGTGACGTGATCAACGTATGAGGATGTCTGCTGACCAGACGGCTGAGAGAGTCTGGGTATTTGAAGTCATCCCTGGTGGGGATGCACTAATGTCACGACATAGATTTGTGACCCCTTCTCGATTTCTCTTTCACTCCGGAAGAACTAATTTTAAATTGTTGTACTGACTAATTGCGTGCATTTCCATGGTCAGCACTTTTTTCTTTCTCTGCTATGTAGCAGATATTTTGTACTTTCATTCTTACACTCCTTTTAGTAATAATTCGACTTGTCTGTTTACCTGCCCATCCCTGCTGAGATAGTAGACAGGTGATGCAATATTGAAACGGCAGTCATGTTGGTAAGTTCTCGTGTACCAAACCTTGGCCGCGACAGAATAACTCTAAAATCGCCTCAGCGTATTTGTTTAAGCGCTGATAAGGCAAGTGTGCGTCTGTTGCCAAGGTGGTAAACAGACGGGTTTTGGGTGCTAGAGATAACAAGATTACTCGTCTGTGAAACACCTTATGGACAGACATAAATGACATAATCGTTTCCTGTCCGACTATCACAAAACATTAATTTATTCGAAAGTAATAAGTTGTTACATCTGACGCTCACTGTCTCATGAGGTTACAGATGGGCAGGTGAGTTTGCAGGGCAGGCAATCGGATGTTTTATTACCATATAGGGAGAGGTGACCTCTGCATCAAACACATAATTTTTCCATGTCGGAAATAATTTTAAATTTTCCCACACGACACGCATGTTTGAAAACAATTAGCGCTTTCTTAGCATTGTAACAAACCTAATGCGGGGGAAGATTTGCAGTATAACTTGACACGTTTCAGTGTTAAGACACTGCGAGAAATCACTTGCCGAGACGACACAACTAGTCTGCCAGAAGCTAGAATTCAGAACTCCATTTATCAGGCCGGACTTTTATTGGAGTATTTTGGAAGGACTTACACAGCCCAGGAAAAACTCTACCATTTTAATAAGGAAGAAACTGAAATACACGGAGTCATAGTGGAAATTAATATTAAAACTAACGACCAACAAGAATACGTATAAGAGGCCGATCCAAGTGCCTTTATTCATCTGAGCAAAATGACTGTGAGCCAAGATTGCCTTGTTGGTGGTACCAGTTGAGGGTACTATCTCTGGAACTAGAAGAGAACATTGACCTGAGCTTTAAGAAGAGGGACCAACTTTGTAGACACTCCCTGACATTTCTGGGAATATGCTGCGCCGTAACAACCTTGACTAGTGACGAGCGTGATCAGTCTACCATGAACAAAACCATCAGAGGGAGCAGAACCTACCATTGGCAGATATATTAAACGTTACTACTGCTACGTGAACTCCTTTATAAACTTTCATCCCATAACAACAGTGGTGACAAACGTCTGTTAAATCATTATTCAAATTTTCTGAAACCTTATTAAACCTAAATAATTATTAAAGTTTTTATTTGTAATTATACAAATCTAACTTCAATATAATCATTTTGAATGTACTGCATGTCTGTCTCAGTCAATGTAATCAATACACTCTAAAAAGAGCTATACCTTAATAATAAGAATTCCACTGAGTAAATCAGAGGTAGGGGCTAGACGAGCTGAAATTAATAATTGCTTAATTTTTCATAAAAGGCGGCGGGCCAATATAAAGTTAACAATTGCCGTGCCAATGCAGCATTGTTGTTGACTTCGGAAATATCTTATGAATACGCCCTTGGGATAAAAGCGTCATTACCCTTCTATCTACAACTCTGCCAAGAGTAACCTTGTGCAAAGGCAGACACCTTTGAAGGCCCACATTAGATTCTCTTGAGTTTTTGCTACTGTTGGACCACTACTGCAAAGCAGGGGAGGCAATCCGTGACAATTAAGAAGAGACTATTGTGTTTTAACCAAATGCATTGAGATTTCTTCGTTCTCTCAAATATATATCAAGACTAGCTGTATGTTCCCGATGTTGCTCGGTTTCTAATAACAGTTTTATGGCTTTGGAGTATGCTGATCGAAACCAGACAAGAGTTGTGAATTTCGATGCACAGTATTAATCAGGAGTAAATGCTAAGTCGGAAACATTACATAACTCCAGAGTTTATTTTTTTATGATTGTGGGCTTCATTCGTCAAGGCTTACAAAAGTCTGCCTCAAACTCCTCAGTGTCTATATCATAGAGAAAGCAATGCTGAAGCCGGATTCATCAAAGGAAAGCTGGGCGTGAACTTGCTCAATGCTTTTGTGATACAAGGAGATGATAGAAACACGAAAATATTGTGTGCATTTTTTAGGGGGTTTGTTGACACATAAAAATATTTGGCCGATCTCTTCTCCTCTCCGACAGTATTTAGTTACATGTTTTGAGTGCACTAAATTGCGTGCTTTTCTGTGGTCGGCACATTTTCTTTCCCTGGTATCAAGCAGATATTTAGTACTTTCAAATCATCTACACTCCTTTCAGTGATAAGTTGTCTTGTCTGTTTCTTTACCCGTTCATCCCTGCTGGAAAAGTAGACGGATGAGATAATATTAACCGACAATCATGTTGGAAAATTTCGGGTGTGCTCGACATCAGGCTATGGATTAGCACTAAAGTCGCCCAGCGAATTTGTTTAATCGCTGATAAGGCTGATGTTCCACCCTCGAACTGATGGGTAAACGAAGAAGTTTGTTTGCACATGCAACGGGTAGTTAGATTACTCGCCTACGCGACACATTTCTGGACAGACAAGAATGACATAATCGTTTCCGGTACACCTTGTTACAAAGACATTGCTTTTAAGGAAAGTAAGGTGTTGTATTTGAGAAAACATTACTGAGAAAGGATCAGATGTTTTCATTCCATATTTGGGAGACATGACCTTTGCAGTAACGCGCACAAATTTACATGTGTAAATAATTTGCATTACCCCACAAAAGACGCATGTTTGAAACGATTGGCAGACATTCGGAATGAAGGTACAACACCCCTTCTGATTGGAGCCCTGCTTAGCATCGTAACCAACAAATGCGGGGGAAGACAAGCGATATAACCTGACACTTTAGCCAGGTTAAAGCACTATGAAAATTCACTTGCGCCAAGAAGACAACCAGACCTTACTAGAGTTAAAAACAGATTACTTACTTACTTAGTCATTCCCCTTCTACCGTAAGGTGTAGAGGTTTGGAAGAGAGAGAGCGCCAGACTATCCTTTCGGCTGTCTTCCTCCTGGCCTGGTTCCATTCTAGTCCTCGAACTTTCAAAGATTGTCTAATATTGTTCTCCCAGCTGACTCTGGGTCGTCCTGGTGTCTGGATCCTTGGCTCTTTGTTTCCCATTCTTGTCGTGATAGCCGATCTTCTCCCATTCTGCAGACATGACCAAACCATCTTAGTTGGGACTGTTCTGCTTGGGTCTGCAGGGGATGGGATTTAAGTCCTTGACGTAATGTCTGGTTGCGTACCATGTCTCCTCTTGTCAGCCCAACCACCTTCCTCAGATACCTCATTTCTGAGGTTTGGATCTTTCTTTTGTGGGTTGTAGTCATTGCCCATGACTCGCATCGATATGTCAAGACTGTGACATAGGTGGAGCGGTATACAGCCATCTTCGTTTTCTTACCAACCTCTCTCTTGCTGAGGAATCCTCGATTTATGGCCTGAAAAAGTCTCCCAGCTGCTGCTTTTCGAGTGGTCAACTCTTCTTTGATGCCTCCCTTTCGATCTATAATAGCTCCGAGATATTTAAAGTGGTCGACCTGCTCCAGGACCTGTTCTCCCTTTTTAATCTGATGTCTTCTTTCTTCTCGTGATAACACCATGGATTTTGTTTTAGAGCTACTTATGACCATCCCTCTCTTCTCCAGCTCTTCCTTCCAGACTTGCAGGTTGGATTGGAGATGTGCGTCTGATTTAGCAATCAGGGCAACATTATCAGCAAATGCCAGCTCCGAAATATAGTCCTGTCTTATCTTCCAGTACCCCACTGAACACTTTTTCGTTCTCTCCTTACATGCCTTGTTGACATCGTCCATGAGGAGTACGAAAAGGCAAGGCGAGATGACATCACCTTGTCCCACACTAGTGGTGGTCCTGAACTCCTCTGACGTATTGCCTGCTGTCCTCACATAAATTCCGCAAGACTTGTAGAAGCTCTGTATAGCATGAATCAGAGGTGCTGGAATATTCTTCATTGCCAAACAGTCCCAAAGTTTGCCCCAGGGGACCCTGTCAAACGCCTTTTCCAGATCCAAGAAACAAAGATAGATCTCACTCTTATACTCAAGGGCCTTTTCACTCAGCTATCTGATTATGAAGATTAGGTCTTGAGTACTTTGGCTCGCTCGGAATCCGCACTGGACCCCATCCAACTGCGGCCCAGCTAGGCGTCGGAGTCTCCGCTCCAGGATTCCAGAGTAGATTCCGCCAGGGACACCGCGAAGGGACACGCCTTCATGGCCTACACACTGTCGATTGCACCCTAATTGAAAATTGGTTTTATGATGGCAATCTCCCAATCCTTTGGTATGGTCCTGCTGAACCACGCTGCCTGTAGAACCCTTAAGAGTAATAGGTCGCCCGATGCTCCCATGCACTTAACAGTTTCTGGTGTTATACCATCATGCCCTGCTTCCCTGCCCATCTTGATTCTCTCCAGTGCTGCCTTCAGTTCTTCCATCTTTATGTCATATTCACCATCATTGGTCCTCTCCTCTGTGCCAGTGGTTATCATATCTGATGCTTCACCATGCTCACCATCCAGGAGTTCTGAGAAATATTCTTTCCATCTTTCCATTACTTCCTTCGAGGCAGTAAGCAATTTGCCTTGCTTGTCCATTATACATTTGAGAGGGCATTGTTTTTCCTTCCTCAAGTTTTCTAGGGTCCTATAGAACAATCTCCGTTTCCTGTGCATCCCTCTCCAGCCACTCTCCAAACTCTTCCCAGGACCTCCGTTTTGCTGCCAGCACTTTGTTCCTTGCCTATGTTCTGAGTGTCGCATATACTCTATATTTTTCCATTTGTCCTGTTATATTTTCAGCTCCTAAGTATTGTCTCCACGCCATTCTCCTCTCTCTAATTTTATCCCTGACTTCCTCCGTCCACCAAGGTGCCCTCCCTCTCCTGTTTCCAAGTCTGACCCCACCGCATGCCCCCGCAGCAGCTGTCCCCATGATATCCCTGAATTTAATCCAGAGGGCCTCCAAGCCACCAGACCACTCCTTTGTGCCGCCCACCGCCGCAGCAATAAGCCCCCGACATCCGGTCTCAATCTCTGGCTCTCTCAGCCTGTAGGTCCCAATGACGATCTATCCCGCTCGTTCACCTGGTTTCTTGCGTGAAGTTGGGCAGTTCCCAAGCCGAGCAGCCCCTCAGTGGTTCCTTTGATTGTTAGCAGGCAGTGATCACTTCCAATCTCTGGCCCCCTCCAGACTCTAGCATCCCGGACATATCCAAATGAGCTTCTCCTAACAATGGCACAGTTAAGAATAGCTGCAGATTTTATTTATTGGACCGGACTTGTTTGAAATTCTTAAGGACTTAAGAGCCCAGGAAAACACTACCATTATTAACGAGGACAACCAAAGTCTGAGGAAATGTAACACAAAGTCATAAGTGGGAACTTATTGCTAAAACAACAATGCCACAGACCACGTGTAAAAGGCATCGTCAAGCTGCCTTAAACTATTTCTCTGAGCCAGCAGTCTGTGAGCCTAAAGATTGTCGTAAGTTGTACATTTTAAATTCTGTATTTTGCATTATTAACATGTGAACTAATACGTATATACTGACATGTGAATATTAATATGGGAAAATTGCTAGTGGATGACCAAGTCATTTGAAGCTGGCAACCTCAGCATGTAGAATTATTATTTCATGAAAGACCAACGCCAGGGCTGGTGACTGCTTTATTGCGAGTTTCTTATAAAGAACCAAAAGCAGAGGTAGTCCCAAGTTCCATTTGGAGCAGGAAAAGAATGATGAAAGAAAAGATGTACATACTTGTTATATTATTAACCTTTTCAACTAATGTAAATGTAAAACATATTCACTCTAAATGTAATGAAAGTTTCAACCTTTCCAATTAGTGTAAATGTAAAGCATATCCACTCTAAACGTAATGAAAGTTTTAACCTTTTCAACCAGTGTAAATGTAAAACATATTCACCCTAAATGTAATGAAAGTTTCAACATTGTCAACCAGTGTAACTGTAAAACATATTCACTCTAACTGTAATGAAGATTTCAACCTTTTCAACCTATGTAAATGTAAACGTATTCGAACTATATTGTTAACATTTTAAACTAAAGTTAAATATAAAACTATTCATATTAAATGTAAAGATAGTTTTTCCCCCACTTGGATTAATATTAATTCTCAGCGAGGGTAAACGTTCTGAGATAGATGGGATGGTGGAATGAAAAGAGGGGGGGGGCCACATAAGTATGTGTCGGGAAACTCAATACTCGGAAGGTATTCGTTTCTTTTCATTAGCCTTGCTAGTTGGTAGTACTAGTTGAGGGTACTACGAGTATTTCTGGAACAAGTGAGGGTATACGTGGCCTGAAGTCGACGCTAGACACCATCATCAGACGGGTCTTAGAGACAAGAGACCAGCTTTGCAGTTACTCCCTGATTCTACTTGGAACGTGTTGCAGCTCTTAATCTTGATCAGGGACGCGAGCGACCCAGTCATTTTTCTGCAAATACCCAAACATCAGCGGGTGCAGAAACAACTATTAGCAGCTAAGTAACATCACACTGTGATGAATCGTTTTTTCTAAAGAAATATTCATTCTTTTAACTGTTAAACATAATTGATTGTTAAATTTGTTACTTGTATAAAGACAAATCTAAAGTTGATTTAATCATTTTGAATGTACTACATCCGTATGTCTCAGACAATTTCTCAAATACACGTAAACAGAGCTAAATAATAATAAGAGGAAATTCGATGAATGAACTCAGCTGGAGGCTTGTACGAGCTAAAATTATATTACATAATCCTTCACAAAAGTTGACGGCAGATACTAGAGCTAACGTGTTCAGCCAATGCAGCATTGTTCTCGCTTTCTGAATATCTTGTGGATACTACCTTCAGGTAGAATCATCATTATCCTTCTACCTACAACTCTGCCAAGAGTAATCTTGTGCAAAGGTAGACACCTTTGAAAACGCACATAAGTTACTTTTGAGTTTTGGCCACTGTTGGACCACTACTGCAGAGCTAAGTGGAGGCAAACCGTGACATCTGTGAAGAGGTATAAACGAACATAACCACTCCAGCCTGTGGCATGTCGTAAGTGACCACTATTGCGAGGATGTAGAAGTGGTTTAAAAATTCATGATACGTAACAAACTGTTCCAGAAGGTGGCGATTGCATGCGATTAAGCGCAAGCTTTTTACAAAGGAGCCAGTTACAAAGGACGTCACACATTTGTCAAGGAGCAAAGAAGGAGAAGGAAGAAGAATAAGTTATGATAGTCAGTGAAATAAGAAGAATTACTTAAACATTTAATTATTGCAACAAATAATTGTTAATGTTTTGATTAAACGAGCTTTCACTGCATTTAGAAAATATATGAAAATCAGAAGGAATCAAACCCAGCACACAAATAACACAGCCCTACAAAAAAAAAATTTTTTTTGGTGCCAAACATTTTACTCTTGATTGTACATAAATGAGTCCTGCTCAATCCAAATATCACATTTACTTGTCTGTAGCAGCTATAGTTTTTGAGATACAGACATTTTTGTATTTCATTAATACAGGGTGACCCAAAAAAACTGCTACTTATTTTATTACACTTCTAACAGAGAATGGCATCATCTTCAAGAAGAGCATGTTTTCTTTCACCGCATTTATTTTGTTATATTTGTGGAGAGTACACTTTCAAAGAAGAACATAGGATGCATATTACTGGTTTTGTGAAAAAGGCATACTTTGCTTACTTTAAAGTAAAACTAGGTGACCAGGACAAGTCTTGGGCTCCTCATATTGTTTGCAAAACATGTGTTGAACATCTGCGACAGTGGACTTGTGGGAAAAGAAAATGTTTAAAATTTGGAATTCCAATGGTTTGGAGAGAGCCCCAGAACCACCATGATGACTGTTATTTCTGTGTTGTGAATATTAAGGGAATTAATGGAAAACAATCACAAAAAGTGGAAACATCCAGATTTAGATTCTGCTAGGCGACCTGTTCCACACGGAGATGACATACCAATTCCAACTTTCAGTCAGATTTCGGATTCCCTGCTAGAAGATGAGACAGCAGTGGCATGTGGAACGACAAGTGACAAAGATAGTGATTTCGAAGATGATTTTTCAGATTCTCAACGCTTCGACCAGCTTGAACTAAATGATCTAATCCAAGATCTATGTCTCTCCAAGGAATCTTCAGAATATTTGGCTTCAAGATTGAAAGAAAAAAAATTACTGACTGCTGAAACAAAGGTTACATTTTATCGCAGCAGAGAGCAAGGTTTTATTCCATTCATTGTAAAGAAAACAACCTTGAGTTTTGTACTAATGTAGGAGGTCTTGTTAACAAAATGGGTGTAAGTTATACACCAGATGAGTGGCGACTTTTCATTGACAGCTCTAAAAGAAGTTTGAAGGGTGTTCTCTTACACAATGGTAACAAATATGGCTCAATTCCAATTGCTCATTCTACTACAATGAAGGAGGAGTATGCTACAATAAGTACAGTTCTGGAAAAATTGAAGTATTTAGAACATAACTGGATGGTTTGTGTAGATCTTAAAATGATGAACTTCTTGCTTGGCCAGCAAATGGGATTCACCAAATATCCATGCTTTATATGTTTGTGGGATAGCAGGGCAAAAGATATGCACTGGACAAAGAAACAGTGGCCGTTGAGGGATGAATTTAAAGTTGGAGAAAAAAATATTGTCAATAAGCCTCTCATGGATAGAAAAAGAGTTCTACTGCCACCATTACATATAAAGCTTGGCTTGATGAAGCAATTTGTTAAGGCACTGAACACAGATGGTACCTGGTTTAATTACTTATGCAGAAAGTTTCCAGAATTGAGCATAGACAAACTTAAAGCTGGAATTTTTGATGGACCTCAAATTAGAAAGTTAATAAACGATCCAAATTTTATTGATTCCATTAACAAAACAGAGTCCACAACCTGGTCATCATTTGTTTTAGTTGTGCAAAACTTTCTGGGTAACTTTAAAGCAGACAATTATTCTGAATTAGTTGGAAACATGCTGTCGGGTTTTTGTGAACTTGGATGCAACATGAGCATAAAATTGCACTACCTCCATAATCATTTACATTTATTTCCGGAGAATCTTTGCGCCTTTAGTGAGGAGCAAGGTGAAAGATTTCACCAAGATATAAAAACAATGGAAGAGAGATACCAAGGACTTTGGGATGCCCACATGATGGCAGATTACTGCTGGACCCTTAAGCGTGACTGTCCGGGCATATCACATTCCAGGAAGTCCTCGAAAAGATCCTTTTTGCGTGTTGACTAAACAAGTGCTAGTGAAAAATTTTTATTACATTTTGGGTAATATATGCACAGTAATTACATATAATATGAATGCAGACTAAAGTCAAAATGCCACTGATAGCACCTAACTCTAGGATTGTACATAACAATTGCCCTACAAATATGGTCATTCTTAGTTATCTCAAAAACTAGAGCTGATAGAAAAAATCTGATTACATTTTTGGAATCAGCAACCCAAAATTACACAAGAACAGCTATACAATTTAAGGCACCAAAATGTGTGTATACCAGTGTAATCGTTTTCAATGCAAAGTCAAAGCACAATCATATTGCATGGCTCGGTGCAAACACGGAGAACAACAACAAAAATAACAATAATGAAGCTTAATACTTTCACAAATAAGTGTTTGCGGAAACAAAACAAAAAACAAAAAAAATTAAAATTGTTCGACAACATCCTCAATGTTAAACGGATGGAAGGACCATACAAATACTAGTGGAAATAAAGGTAAGGAGAAGGCGTTGGCATTGAGTGGGCACATACTGAGAAAAATAGCTGCTAGCATTATAATTCAGTTTAATTAATGGAACCCCCAGGTTAAAAAAAAATAGAGGAGACCTATGCATACTTGGCGAAACGAATAGGAGACAAACGTGAAAGGTCAAAGAAAACATGGAAATACCCTGAGCAGGTGATAAAAGGACAATAATAAGTGACGTGAAGTTATTGGAGTCCTGTGCTCAGCGAGGAGCATACGGGTAATAATGATGATGGACCTATATGATTGACAGCCAAACCAAGGCTATCGTAACGTGCGACTGTCGTGAGATTGTTGCCAGCATAGTGCATAATGCTGTCGATCTTACCAGGTAAGCACAAACATTAGCAGTACTACATCTGAAAAACACATGACCTGCTTTGATGCAGGCTTCCTATAACTTTGTTACCTGCTGTGGTGATTCCTCAACTATTAAGAAGGCAAAGATGGGCATTAATTCATTTGTAGTGAAGCCCTCTGATAGCTCAGGTAAGACCCGGGCCATTTCACATGGCAAAGCCCCTAAATGTTTGGGGAGACGGGTAAAAAGTGCGTTAATCATACATCCTTGGCTGAATTGAGACCCGGACGAAAAGGCCAGCTGGTCACCATGGCTTCATAAGGCCTGTTCGTAGTAATATAGCCAGTAACCATCATTTTCATGAAGCTTAGATTCCTTTTAGTTTATGCTTACTTACTTTACTGTCAGCTTTTGCAGCGAAGTGTCTGTGGGAGCTGAAGTTCTTGAGCCAAATGTTTTTGTACTGTTTGCTGTGAGCTCGTGTTGTTGTAGGATTTCTGTAATGTTTTCTATTTCCCTGCCTCGTGGTCTTTTCCACATCCTGAAACCAGATCTTTGACTGTCGTCACCGCGTTGTGGTAATGTGTAATGCTTCATTCTCATAAGATGGCTAAACCATTCAATTTTCTGTCTCTCTGTTGCTTGATGCTTGATTTCTCATTCTGTCTCTCCTGGTAACATTAATAGCTTTCCTTAAGCATTTCATTTTACAGGATGGGATTTTCGTCTCCTGTGCTTTGGATAGGCACCATGTTTGACACTGGTAGCAAAACACACTGATATTAGACAATACAAAGTAAGACTGGGAAAATCAAGGAAATACGTGGCAGATGAATATCTGACACAAAATAGAACCGCCTGGCTTGCAAGTCCAAGTGTGACGTACGTATAGTATGAAAAGTGAAGTCCCTGAATTGTTAGATGATAGGACAGTAGCCTCGAATAACTTCGCAGCCCCTGGATTTGTGTGCAACACATGAGTGAACGTGGATTCCACGCGGGCTCATTAGCATGCACAATAGAAACGGGGAATTCTACCACCTGGGCAAATTAGTATGCATCATTTCCAAGTGAATTTTCAACACGTTGGATCATTAATATGTAGATAGTTTCATGCGTGCATCCAGAATATCGATTCGTCTTAAAGGGGAGGTTAAACCACGCCTACCGCAAATCTCTAGAGCGATTATAAGCAGTTATTTCCCCACTTGGCCAGTCCTCCTGCCTAGTAGGGCGTTGCCAGAGTCAGACGAGGAAAGCGGGATACGATCAAAGGCAGTAGTGGTCCCCAAAACGGACGAAGCAGTTTCCGCTGTCGGTTAACCCCTCAGTGTGAACCAGAGAACCGCTCGCAGAACGAGACGAGCGGGGAAAGTCTAAGCGGTAGAGAGTTGGGTAACAGAGCGGGGACTGGCGGCGCAGGAATCAGAAAGTTCCCTGATTTCAAAAAAGGCGTTAAACTTAACATCTAGATATTACCTCTCATTTCATTTAATATATATTGAGACCACTGAAGAATGCAGTTTATCATTCTTTTGCCAGAGATTTAAAGAAGCACTAGCTATAGTAGAATCCTGCTAGATTTCCTCTGGATTTTCGGCTATATTGGTGTGAATTCATTCTGTGCAACGGTATAATATTTTAGTTTCAAGTGATCAGTGGTCTAGTTCTTTCATTTTATTTCACTGGATTTTGTGTTAATTTAAATCTATTAAATACACCCATCTCAAAAGTTTACAGTGGTAAATTGAATGATATGTCTATACGTTATTTCCCAATAAAATAGATGCTTAAATTAATTTTGAAGCCGGTAAGGATTTATAACAAATTAATACAGTTTAGTTCTATATATATATATGTGTGTGTTTTTAACCATTAGACTCGCGGCAAGTTTCTTAAATATATAATTGAATACGCGAGTGTATAAAAATAGTCTTAACTGTAAAATTATCGCGCGTCAGAATATGATTAGTATTGAGTGTATTGATTTCATGTTTTCTATTTTTTCACATAGAATGATCATACACCTTTGCGTCCCAGCAATTCTATAGAATCCTCCAGACTCGGTCCTTCTAACATCCAGAGATTTTATGAACTTTTAAATATAATCTTGTGGCGACCCGTTGCGGTCTCGCTCTCTAAAGTTACATGAGATAAAGCCACCCAAGAATATTTAAATCATAAATCAATAAAGTCTGTAAAGATTAACCGGAGAAGAACAATTTCCAGAGCGATATATTTAATTTTGTACTGTTCTGCCGTGGAAAGAGTAGTATATTTATGTACACTGACAGTCACGTATTTTCCATTGGATTAAAAACCCCGAAGAAAAAAACATACCTCGCTGTTCAGTCTTGTCATCACGCTATAGAAGTTGTCCACCACCAGCGGTGAAAATCCAGGAGACCACTACCTTCTCATAACTTTACCTGAGCCAGTGCCATCCCATAGAAACTTTTAGACAGTCATCAAAAAGGAACACTAACGCTTCACCTTACAGCGATTACGGGAACATTTGCTAAACGCCAACCCCTAGTCTGGGGCTGGAAACGAACGAAAAGACTCATATATGTGTTGAGTATTTACTTGCATGTTTGTGTTATTCTATGGAGTGCCAGATTCAACGATCGGTAAGTGAGAATGTGTGTGTGTGACTGATGTGATGGCCATTGCTAGCGTACATGAATGAACGAGATATGTTAGCAAAACTTATAATTCTCTTTACTTGGTAAATATCCTTAGACTGTATTCCTTGTATTGTTCTCTTTAAGTGGGATTGCTTACCTTTGCTTATTTCCCCTCCCTTAAATCTGCTTAGTCAAGGGATAACTTGGAGAATACTAGGACTCTGTTGCTACACCCCATACCAAATATTGTAAAACCCCCTATCAGAATAATTGATCTATCTTTTGGGTTAAATTATCTCTTTCTGATAACCACTTGTCTTTGGACTGGGGTTTTTCTTTGTCTATACAACCGAGAAGGGCATATTGGGATACTACTCCTCAATTCCCCCCCCCCCCCCACCTTGCTCTTTGTATTTTTCTATAACTATGATTTTTGACTGTACCATGCTAAATGTTGTGATTTTGGTTTAAATGATAAATAAACGCCATTAACCTTATATTACTGTGTTGGCCGACCCATTACCCATTACCCATATATGATAGGAAAGTCTTTACAGAGCGATACAACAGGAAGCAATCTGATCATCAGAAGAAGTCCCCCCGTCCGACAAGTGTTTCGGCCCTATATACTCCTTTACACTCTAAGGGGGGCGGGCCCACTTGGGTCATGACTCCCAAGCGTCTCAGCTTCCTGTTGTCTTGCATCAAAAATGAACCCATTTCACTTATGGTAGCAATTTTAAATTCCACAACTCCGCCAGCCGTGGAGGCAATTGTGAAAGTAACAAAGAGAAGACAAATTATTCCGTTCGTTCCGTCGCACACACTGAGACACCAGCGCGAAGTCAACGAGTCGCCACTGCGCGTTCCCCACTGGACTTTTGATACTGACACCCCTTATAGTATACACCGCTTGTCGCCCCTGAGTCGCAGCCCGTTCACTAGTCCACCACAAACCTCAGCGTATTGTGGACTTAGAAAAATTCCTGGTGTTTTCTGTACCGCAGCGTTTATTGTTACGATCTCCATTCCCCATTGCGGTTGTTCCACAGCCAGCCTGATGCCTTTTCGGCAGTTTCACTAAGCCTCTTCAGGGCCCTTGTTCTCGACTGTCCCCTCAGCCCCAATAGTTTCAATAGATCATACACTGATGCAGCCACAAGCCCTCTTGCACCCACTTCAACAGCCATGACCCTTGCAGTGAACCCATCGTGTCTCAGATCCGCGGCCAGATCACTATACTTGGCCGCTTTGAACGAATGTTGCTCATCTAATCTGGATTCAAATGGCACGGTCAGTTCAATCAGTATGACCTGAAGCGTTGCTGCAGAATGAAGCACTATATCCGGCCGTCTCCGCGATTTTCGGATACTCTCTGGATATGCCCCTCGTCCAGGTAGGTCTACCGCCATCTCCCAATCATTTGCACAATCAAGAAGAGATGGTAAACTGCTACCAGGTTTATTCGGTTTGGGGTGTGCTGACTTTCCTGCCCTCAGAAAGTATGTGTTTGCGGTGTCTGGCCGGACTTTGCTATTCGCCTTCATTCTTGCCAGATCTATTGTCGCAGCAAGCTCATTTAGCACTTTGTTATGGCGCCAAGTGTATCGCCCTTGCCCTAATGACACCTTACACGCTGAGAGCACGTGTTCAAGTGTCTGCCTCCCCTGGCACAGGGGGCACTGCCCATCATCCGACTTTCCCCATTTCACAAGGTTGGTGGCCGATGGCAGCAGGTCATACAGTGATCTGACAACGAAGCTGAGCCTAAGAGGTGCCATATGCCATATATCATTCCATGTCAAGGACCTCTGCAGGGCTCCTTCCCATGTAGTCCATTGGCCTTGTTGGACCTGCTGCACTGCTTTTTGCAACCTCTTATCATTCTCAGCTTTTCGTATCTCCTGAACTACCATGTCTGTGCGCTCCCTGCTTGATGCCTTGGACCACCAGCGGATGTCTCCATGACCAAATCCCCGTCTATTCGTTTGTGTGTATCCGATTACCTCCCTCAGTTTGAGTGACTCTTGGGCAGCATCAACAGCTTCTTCCACTTTCCACTTCCTTCCCGTTTTCAGTGTGGGCTAAATGGACTTAACCACGTCATCAGCTGACTCGCGTAGCATCATTGCAAGCCTTGCCTTTCCAACTTTGTACTCTTCAACAACTGACTTGAAAGGAAGCAGAAGTTTTGACTTTTTGCAGTACAGTGCTACATCTGACAGACCTGGTGGTACTCCTAGCCATTTTCTCATGAACTTGTTGACCTTCTGCTCTATGGCTTCCACTGTACTTGTGCTTATTTCATATATAAGCAGTGGCCACAGCAACTTGGTATCAACATGAACTGGAGGCACCACAGTTTGAACTTCCCCAGGAGTCTGCTTTGGTCTATGATCTGTAGCCCTCTGTCTGCCATTTCTATTGTCTGTTGCACTGCCTTTGAGTCTTTTAATGAGGCATCGTACACCCTGCCAAGACTTTTAACAGGTTCCTCAATGACAGTAGGGATTCTTTGGTTGGAAACCGTGAATATGACCTCTGCTATCTTCCCTTTCCTGACTGATAGGCTTCTCGACTTCTTGGGTTTGAAGCTCATTCTGCACCAGCTGACTAGTTCATCCAGGCGTGCTAACATCCTCCGGGCCTGATGTTCATCTGATGTCAAAATTGTTGTGTCATCCATGAATGCTTTGAGCGGTGGCATGAGACACATTCCACCGTTTGTATTTACGTGTGTGGGTTTGAAGCACCAAATAGGTGTGTGTACATGAGTGTTTAGAAACTGGCAACAATTGTTTAGCCAGGAGAGACTTAGGAGTCTACAGATAAATAAAATTGACGTAAGATAGGCAAATCGGAGAAGATTACCCGATTTCAGAGACTGTCCTGACTCTTTCCAGCACCCTTGTGAATCAACTATCTATTTCTTACCCCTTTCTATCATACAGCCTTCACCATCATTCTTCACTCTAACGGGACCACTATTTCTAAGACCTATCTCAAATAAAATTTACGACACCGAGCCAGTCAGCTGGAAAAAAGGGGTGTGGATCATATTCCACGTACATCTTCGACCGAATGTCTCTTGCCAAGTGATATAAAAACTTGTGTTGTAATTGTTTGCCTGATAGAACAATTATCTACCCCTTTGTCATAGAGTTATATTTCTTGCTTTTCCGAATTGTTTCCTCTTCCGAAACTGCCTCACGCTCCGTCTTCTGTCTTACTGTTGTGTGGCGGCTCCCTTTAATATCTTCATTTATGGTCTCTGTGCGTAAACAACATTTATGCCTCTATACGCCTTTCAAGGTAGACAATCTGAGTGTCCCAGATAGCTTAGTCCCGAACATTCTTTAACTGTAACCGCTTCTTATGGACATACTATTGTATCCAAATATGGTTACATATGTTTTTTTTTTACACAAGGAATAATCTTCTTAAACGAACTCTTGCATCGTCAATGTTGTAGTAGTCAGCCGTGGACAATAACGTCTACTGAACCAGATGATGTTGTAGTATTCTCAGATTCGCAGGCTGCTTTCTTGGCAATACGAAACTGGAAAACCAACTCAATCAATACTATCCAGAAGGTCCAAGAAACATGCCACAAAATTATGAACTTGTACGGAACAAAAATATACATGCAATGGATACCTGGCCACATAATCATTACATTGAATGAAGTTGCTGATAGACTGGCAAAGAAGGGAGCAAAAATGTCACAGATTGATCAACCACTGAATATGTTAACAGTTAAACAAATAGTCAAAAACGACTGTAAAGAAGTTTGGCTGAACACATGGGCACAGGCTAAAACAGGAAGAAGACTCTTCATTCACCAAACAGCCCCAAATAAGAAAGATGCTATGAACGATATCGAACGACGATACCAAACCAAAATCTTCAGATTGAGAACAGGTCACTCTACACTAAATGGCCACAGAAACAGACTATGTTCACAAAATATAGCAAAATGTAGACACTGCCCTAACCCGTTGGAGACAGTAGAACACCACCTACTACAGTGCCCTGCACTTCAGGGACTGAGACAACAACTGCTATCACACAACCCATCCATAGACAATACACTGTATTGGCAGCTCAGAACAGCTTATACGAACTGCGCAGTACCATATAATGGCATCAAGGTCACCAAGAGCTGACGCTCAGTGACAGTGGATCAAAGAAGAAGAAGAAGAAGACTGAACCAGATGATATGAACGACAGAGTTTTGCCAAACCACCAAGATAGGTAAGATTAAAGTTAAAATTAAATATAAGATGTTATTAACAGCGACCACGTTAAAGAATGATGATAAAGCGAAGACGAGGGAAAAGATAGTGAGAACGATTTAAAAAAAAGGTAAAAGTCGACGAAAGAATAGGCCCACCATCACAAAAGTTCACTATCAAAGTAAACAGGAACGTTTTGAAAAGAGTCAATACATTCAAACTACCACACACATTAATAATATCAGATAGAATATGCATCTCAGAGGTGAAGAGTAGGCCAGACAACAGAAGCGTTCCATAAAATGAAAAGTATTTTATACAACAAATCTTTGTCAAAGTATAGAACAATTCCTATCATATGGAGGTGAGTCGTAGAGTATCAGTAAACAAGCAAGAAAATCCCTGGAAGCACAGAGACGTGGTTTTGCAGAAGGATGGCAAGTGTACCATGACACATAACCTAGACACATAGTCCGTCGGTTATAAAAGGGCGCATGTCAAAAAATAAAAATCCCGTATGGTCTGGTAAGTTATTCAATACAAACCTGAAATAAATCTGTGATTTGGAAAGATCACGATGTCTGCAAGGGATGGTTGGAGTCACGTTTAGCAGTAGCTTTTATGGACTGAAGGTGTTGCTGCAATTAGTGAAAAGTGCTGTACAATTCAGAAAGATAACGCTAACACAGTAGGTTTTGTGCGAGCAGATTGGTTTTTTTTTAATTATCTGATAACGTTTTGTGCAACCGCAGGTGCGAAGTAAATTTTCGTTCGAATGTAGGAGAAGGCGGAGATATGACAAGTTTGTAATGCATATGGACCAAACCCTTTTTTTAAATAGGGAAAGTGGAAGAAACATATTTTTTTAAATAACGAGAAGTGGGGGGAAAAGATGTTTTAAATACAAGAGAATGTGAGTGTTACGCACGGATCATTATTATTTTTCGTTTGTATAAACATTTTTCGTATGTATGATCATTTTTTGACTGAAATGTATATTATATATATTTTACAGTCAAAGGGACAGAACCCGAGATATTGATACTGCTATTTTTTATGAGTTTACCTCCTCTTGTATAGAGACACGTTCGGTCTATAATTTCTTGAACGAAGCGTGACCATATCTCCTTATTTGGTAGTATCAGTCAACTATGGTAGATGTCTGAAAACCTGTCTTAACGCTTCTGTTCATGACCATAAAAGGCGCGACTGTGTAAGACTTTTATCTCGAATGTTCTTAGAATCGTCTAATGTGAACGGCGACTCAGATATTGTTGTTCTGCGCATGTCTCGACTTGGAGAGTTCGTTTGTGGTTCCGCCCAGCTCGGGGCAGTTAAGAAATGGTCTGAGTAGCGAGCAGACGCAACCTGCGTCTTGTGATTTTCTGAGGGAAATACATTGTCTTTGTGAGTTAGTTAGCTAACTAGACTATTTCCCAGTATTATTCAAGCCTGCCTGGAGGCATATGTTCGTGGTTGATTTTCCGAAATAAGGTAATTCCTCTTGTATCGAACTTTATGCTATCATCTAGAGGTTCGTCATTTTGTCGCCTTTTGCTCGCCTGTGTGATTCAAAATGGAGAGGTACTTTGACTAGGATTAAGTCACCGGTATCTTTATACCTGAACTAGTTATATATATATATATATATATATATATATATACATATGGGTCGCTCTAGACCAGCAAGACTATTGTCTGTGTTCCAGGATTCGTTATATCAGAGATCACGTCCAAGTCAGATGGTTAGACTTAGGAAGGTTATAAAGGTCGAGCTGACCTGTAATCCATGTATGCTATTCACGTGCAGACAGTAAACGGACTTATTGTATACATCTGATCTGCTAGCATCAGGAAGGGAATATTTATTATTGTCTATGAACATTGCTGAGCTGCAGCTGACACTGTTGCAGAAGTTATATATATATTATTTATACAGCTTCACGAACCAGAACTTTAGGATATCGAACATACAGAAGCTATCTGTTTACAATACAACTATTGAGTATTGAATCCTAGATGACTATCGGCTAATATGATTTGAATGCTGAACTCGTTGAACTATGTTGATGTCATAAATATCATGACTGTTTTTGTGGCGTGCAATAAATGGTAAAAATTATACAACGAAGTTACCATTTCTATGACTCTACACATCATGTTGCCTGTGTTGTACCCTGTGAACTACTCTACTGCAACATACACAGCAACATTATAAACCAGATAAGACACCCACATCTTGCACTTTAATACCTGGTGTCGATAGGGGTGGTAATTTGACGTCATCCTAAATCCACCCTTATCAATTCATGGTGGCCAAAAGTTGGTTTATTCTGGTACCAACTCTCAAGGGGGTCAACAAACCCAGACATCATCAGCAGACTACAAGACAACGTTGCAGTTTCTATTCATCACCTTTGATGAAATTTTTTTGAAAGACGCGGCATTACTGACAGTTGTTGATATTTTGAAACTACCCGGCGCTGCTCGGCAGTATTGAAGTTTGTCTACAACTAGAAGGACAAGTACCGAGCGAATGGATTTCCTGATCTGTTAAGAAGAAGGACAAGTGCCGTAACAACTGTTCCAGTAGTAGAATTCTATCGCAGATTCAGAAGGTCAAGTTCAGAAGCTGTTTCCTGTCAGAAGCTCATTTCCTTCGTCATGGCTGTCTATGGGAGCAGATGTTAATCAACGTTGGATCATTATCCTCAGAATGCTGACGACATCCTGTTCTGCACCGTGCTGACGTTTGGGACATATAGAAGTTAAGTGGCCTGTTTTGTTTGTGAACTGTGCCCTTATGTTCTAACTGAGCCTTCTGTCTATCACATTTTTCACACTGTTTACAT
This sequence comes from Oreohelix idahoensis, assembly GCA_024509875.1. Lineage (NCBI taxonomy): Eukaryota > Metazoa > Mollusca > Gastropoda > Stylommatophora > Oreohelicidae > Oreohelix > Oreohelix idahoensis. Next base: position 231,505 of record JAMPIV010019201.1, on the reverse strand, counting down.
GTTTATATGTTATATGTTATTTGTATTTATATGTTTATATTTCAGCGGGTTTTTCGGTTGGGCGGTGTCTTTCAGTAGATGATACCACGTCACAGAGGTTCTACTGTTAGCGTTTTCGTTAGGGACTGTGCGAATTTCCTACTGTGAAATTTGCTAGCGACAATCGTTGCTATATCTGTTTAGTTGTGACGAGTTGTGCTTTATTTTCGTTTTTTGTATATTTTTTTTTCTCTCTTTCTGTTTTTAGTTTCGATTTCATTTGTTTGTATTTGTAGGTCTCCTCTTTTCTATTATTCAGTTTTTTATAAAATTGCTGTCTATACACTGTAGCGTCATTTGTTTGTCATATCTTCGCATATTTCTTTTTAGTTTCGCTGTTTATTTATTTGACTTATGCGAATGTTTTCGTATTGTTTTGATCCTTGTTATTGTTTACATTGACTCTGATCTTTGTTATTGTTTACATTGACTTTGATCTTTGTTATTGTTTACATTGTTATTGACCTTTGTTATTGTTTACATTGTTTTGTTATTGTTTACATAGTTCTTGCATAGTTAGCTTTCACTATTGATACATATATGCTCATGCACTATTGGTCTATAGTGCACTTATCATAACTAACTTGTGGTTTTTGGCTTATGCACTATTGTAGTGCAGTTATGATAAATAACTGATGGTTATGCACTGATTTGTGTAGTGCACTGATGATTAAGAAGTGACTTGTGATATTATTATACATTTGATAATACAAGTTGGTGTCAAGTCTTGTTTCCCACAGAGATTGGGGTAAACATAGTGATTATACAAGCACTTTATTAAGTCTTGTTACTATTAAGGTTGAAATAAGATAATTAATTATTTCAGGTTCTGTACTCACATTTTAGACATCATGTCTACATTGGAGTACTTTATTGAGCAGGGTAAAGCCCTTGGGAAGACAGGTGATAAGTTGGAAGAATATGCAACTACTCAATATGATAAGGCATTAAAGTTGGAACAAAAGAAAATAGATGCTGAAATAGAACAAAAGAAACTGCAGATGCAGGTGGATGAAAAAAGATTCCAAATGGAAATGGAAAAAGAAAATAAAAGACTTGAAAAAGAGGCTGAAAATAAAAGACTTGAAAAAGAGGCTGAAAATAAAAGACTTGAAAAAGAAGCTGAAAATAAAAGGCTTGAAAAACAGGCTGAGGCTGAAGAAAGAAAGTTACAGGCTGAGGCTGAAGAAAGAAGGTTACAAAGAGAGTCTGATGAGAGAAAAGCAAAAATGGAGCATGAAGAAAAACTCTTAGCTTTAGAGTTGGAGAAGTTAAAGTTATTGAACACTGGTAATGCTAATGATGCAAATAAGGTGTCAGATAAGACTAATGCTAAGGATTTCAAGCTTAATCTACCAGCATTTAATCCCTCAATTGATGATATAACATTTTATCTAGATAGATTTGAAAGTGCATGTAAGGTGCATAATATAGATAAAACATTATATGTTTATCATCTGTCCAAGATACTTAGAGGTGATGCTTTGACTTTGTTGAGTATGGTAGATGTGCCTGACAAAAACAACTATGAGGTTGTCAGGGCGGCATTGTTAAAGAAGTACCAACTTAACGAGGACGGATATCGTCTTAAATTTAAAAACATGTTACCAGAAACTGGAGTTGAATTCTCTGAATTCATCTCAAGCATACGTCTTACTTTTTTACGATGGGTTGAGCTATCTAAGACAGAAAGTACATTTGAGGCTCTTATGGACTTACTACTTAGAGACAAGGTCATGTCTTCTGTTAATGAATCTTTTCTTTCTTTTCTTCATGAGCGTAAGCCTAAAAACATAAAAGAAATGGAAGAATACTGTAGCCAGTATGTTACTGCGCATCCTCACATAACCATTAGCAACTCTAAAGTAAAAGAAGGTCTGCCAGTTGCTTCGGCAGCACCTTATGGCCCAAATTTTATGCGTAAATTTCAGGGTAGCCAGCAAAATTTCAATAAAAAGAGTAACCGTAATTATGCACAGGAGCATAGCAATCAATTCCAGGGTGATTCTTCTTCCCAGAACTGGAGACAACCTAATACTACACGTTATTCTACTCCGGTTAACTTTAGAAATTTTCACAAAGGTAATCGGTATAGAGGAAAATATTTTTCTCAGAGACCTCAATACCAGTCTCAACAGTATAGAGATAGTAATGACAGTTATGGAAACTGGAACTCAAACCAGGATAAAAATTACAGTAGGGACTTTAATGATAATTGCAGAGGCAATAATGGTCGCGGTAGATCGCAACATAAGAGAAAAAGATATCAACAGACAAACTCTGTTCAACAAGAATCTCAGGGAGCAGATAAACAGGTTAATAATGATAAAGACCATAATGCTATCGGATGCTCATCTTTTGATTTTGGTAGGGCAAATAAATGTATCCAATGCAGTACTTTATTTGATCCGAAAACCGTTAGTACTTTAAGCTGTGGTCATCCTTTGCCCGCTCTTCCTGCTAATGTTGCTCATGATGGGAGAGGTTCTCTTATATTACATAAGGGGCTTGTAAATAGTAATCCAGTCTCAGTGTTGTTTGATTCTGGATGTACTACTGTCGGGGTTAGGCAATCTCTTGTAGATCCATCCTGTGCTACAGGAAAGGTCATCAAATGTGTCACATTTGGTGGCACGTTGGAAAAGTATCCTACTGCCATAATACATATTGCTACTCCTTTCTTCACGGGAGAGGTCCACGCGTGTCTACTTCCAAACCCTATTGCGGACCTTATTATTGGTCGTATTCACGGAGTTAGGGAATGTACCCCACAGCAGATTGCTGTTTGGGAAGAGCAAAACATTGAAGCTACCAATGCGGTGGTCACAAGAGCACATGCTCTGGATCCACCTCAAACTTCATTAACTAATAATGATGAAGTAAATGACCAAGATAGTCACTTGACTATTACACGTGACTCATTTATCAAATTGCAAGAAGAAGATCCTTCTTTACAAAAATTCTTCATTCTAGCAAAAAAAGGTGATCCTAATCAAAATACTAATAGAAAATCTTGGATTTCTATGAAGAACGGCGTACTTGTACGTATGGTACAAGACTCGACTACGTCCACTCATTCACAAATTCTTGTGCCTAAGAGCATGAGATTGCAAATATTGCAACATGCTCATGACTCGCAATGTGCTGGACATATGGGTTTTTCCCGTACAAAGTCGAGGGTTCTTGCGGCTTTCTTTTGGCCATTTGTGAGCAAGGACATACGAATGTACTGTCGCTCTTGCAAAGTATGTCAGGAGGTCAAATCTAAAGGACCACGACATGCTGCGCCTATCCAGGCTGCTGACATTCCTATTCGCCCTTTTCAAAAAATGGCAATAGATATTATCGGTCCTTTTAGAATTAAGTCGGCTAGAGGACATCAATTTATTCTTACATGTGTCGATATGTGCACACGTTGGCCAGAGGCAATACCTCTCAAGAGCATCTCAACTGCTGATATCGCAGACGCTCTTTGGCTGATATTTTCTCGCTTGGGTTTTCCCGGAGAAATATTGTCAGACCATGGCACTCAACTTATATCAGACACTATGTCACAGGTAATGTCTATGCTACACATTAAAAGGTCTCTCAGCAGTATCTATCACCCAATGTCTAATGGGTTGGTCGAACGTTTAAATAGGACTCTGAAAACTTTACTTGGTAAAATAACTGAGGATCATCCTCAGGATTGGGACAGGGTCTTACCCGCGGCTCTCTTTGCGTATAGAGAGGTCCCCAATGAACATACGGGGTTTTCCCCTTTTGAACTTGTCTTTGGCGCGCAACCGCGCGGCCCTATGTCTTTACTTCACGATCTAATCACTGCCGATAATATTAGCGATGAGACTCAATCTTCTTATGAGTACGTCATTGCTCTTAGGCAAAAGATCATCGAGGCATGCAAACTAGCAACTTCGTCTTCCGAATTTGCTAAAGAAAAGGCAAGGCAGTTTGCAAATAAGAATAGATGTCTACGACAACTTTGTCCAGGTGACAAAGCTCTCGTTCTACTTCCTTCAAGGGAGAACAGACTTCTAATTGCATGGAAAGGTCCATATGCAATAGTCTCCAAAATTTCTGATGTCGACTATGTTGTCGATATTGATGGAAAGCATAAAACTTTCCACATAAATATGCTCACGGAATTTCATGAAAGACCAGACTATTTGCAGCCTATTTTCCAGGCAACGGACAATTCTCAAGCACCTCATGGTCAGTACTCATCTCTGTCAGTTATACAGGATGAGGAAACTACTTTTTCTGATGTCAATCTTCCTCTTTCTATGGTCCCACTTTATTCTACGGAATCTTGGAAAAACGTGACCGTTTCTCCAAATCTTTCCGCTGAGGAACATCGACAAGTTTCTTCGATGTTGCAAACATTTCAGGATGTTCTTACAGACATCCCGGGACACACACATGTCATTGAACATGACATTGTGCTAACTGATCATAATCCTATCAGAGTCAGACCTTATCCAATACCTATCCATTTCCAGTCTCAAGTCGAAAAAGAATTGGATGAAATGATACGTTTGGAAATCATTGAACCATCCACTTCAGCATACTCTTCGTCTATGGTTATTGTTCGAAGAAGGATAATAACATTCGCATTTGCGTAGATTATCGCAAATTGAACCAAGTTACGAAGTTCGATGCTGAACCTATGCCTTCATTAGAAGAGCTACTCAATAAACTTTCTAATTCTAGATTCTTTACCAAACTAGATTTGTCTAAAGGTTATTGGCAAGTTCCGCTAACTGAACGTGCCAAACCTTTTACAGCTTTTTCTACACCTAGGGGTTTATTCCAATGGAATTTCATGCCTTTCGGTCTTATGAACGCCCCTGCTACATTCGTACGCATGATGCGGCGAATTCTCGCATATCGTACAGATGTCATAGCATACCTAGATGATATCTGTCTATTCAGTGATTCCTGGGAAGATCACTATTTGGGTTTATACGAATTACTGTCTACTCTTCGCGAGTATAACTTGACTGCAAAACCCTCTAAAGCCTTTATAGGATTTAGTGAGATTTCTTTCCTAGGTCATCGTGTTGGTCATGGTCTTTTAAAGACAGAGGACCACAATGTTTCAAAAATACTTAACATTTCGGTCCCTAAGACGAAGAAACAAGTAAGGAGTCTATTAGGTTTGATCCAATTCTACGGACGATTCATTCCGAATCTGTCCTCCATTATGGCACCGCTTTCTACTTTATTGAAGAAAGGGTCGCCTAATCTGATCCGCTGGTCTAAAGAATGTCAATCCTCATTGGACCAGGTTAAAGCCCTATTTTCATCTCCACCTATTCTTAGGTTACCTACTATTGAGAAGACTTTTGTTCTTCGAAGTGACGCCTCGTCAACTGGGATTGGGGCAGCACTAATGCAGGAGTATTCTGATACTCTGCATCCGGTGATGTATATCTCTAGGAAATTAAATGCTGCAGAAAAGAATTACTCGGTTTTAGACCGTGAGTTATTGGCTATGGTATGGTCTATTCTGAAGTTACAAAGATTTCTTCTAGGCGCACATTTCATTGTGGAAACCGACCAAAAAGCGCTTACTGCTATTCAGAGCAAAAACTTGAAGAGCTCGAGGTCCACTCGTTATGCCATAGCTCTTCAACCATTTCATTTCTCGGTTCGAGCTATCCGTGGTTCGGATAATGTGATGGCAGACATTCTGTCCAGATGCCCACACGATTCCACATGATTCTTCTGTCATATATATTTCCTGATATACAGTCCAATACTATAATGACATGTTAGTAGATTTTTCTCACTTTTTTTTGGGGGGTATTTATAACATTGTACCATGTAATTATCTAAGAAGGCTTAGTTAGTGATATACGGGCCAAAAGATCACTCGGCCACATTTAAATAAATTATTTTCAGGATTGTATTAAGAGATTTACCAGTTGTCTTTAAGATTTGTGTTATTGATATTTTCGCAGCACATCATTGAAGTCTGCGAGATTATGTCCATTGTGGAACTTTGAGGATATCAAGTCCTGTCCTAGATTGGGAGCGGATGATGTCCACATCTTCTTCTATTGAATGTTTTATGTCAACGAAGATCAACACATGTATTACTTATTAATTACTGTTGCTTTATATAATGTAATAATATAGTGCGGTATATTAGTAAATTACACCGCTATTTGCAACACATTGTATGATATCATAATAATATATTTAATTTCATATATTGGTATGAGAGTAATTTGACTTTCATTATGATGTTGCCATCATTGTGGCGTGTGTTGGTGGCACCTTCCTGGAATATATAAGCGTATACTTAGATAAATTTTTTCTCTAAGGATCTGAGATATGATCTCAGTGTCGCTCCATGCGTTGAGCTAGTTTGTTAGGTATATATCCGCGCATCATACGTGCGTTAGGAGCCTAGATTTTTCCGGCTCCAGGATTTAAAAAAAAATGTTTCATTTTTTTTTCCGGGAGGGTGCGGTAATGTTACGCACGGATCATTATTATTTTTCGTTTGTATAAAATTTTTTCGTATGTATGATCATTTTTTGACTGAAATGTATATTATATATATTTTACAGTCAAAGGGACAGAACCCGAGATATTGATACTGCTATTTTTTATGAGTTTACCTCCTCTTGTATAGAGACACGTTCGGTCTATAATTTCTTGAACGAAGCGTGACCATATCTCCTTATTTGGTAGTATCAGTCAACTATGGTAGATGTCTGAAAACCTGTCTTAACGCTTCTGTTCATGACCATAAAAGGCGCGACTGTGTAAGACTTTTATCTCGAATGTTCTTAGAATCGTCTAATGTGAACGGCGACTCAGATATTGTTGTTCTGCGCATGTCTCGACTTGGAGAGTTCGTTTGTGGTTCCGCCCAGCTCGGGGCAGTTAAGAAATGGTCTGAGTAGCGAGCAGACGCAACCTGCGTCTTGTGATTTTCTGAGGGAAATACATTGTCTTTGTGAGTTAGTTAGCTAACTAGACTATTTCCCAGTATTATTCAAGCCTGCCTGGAGGCATATGTTCGTGGTTGATTTTCCGAAATAAGGTAATTCCTCTTGTATCGAACTTTATGCTATCATCTAGAGGTTCGTCATTTTGTCGCCTTTTGCTCGCCTGTGTGATTCAAAATGGAGAGGTACTTTGACTAGGATTAAGTCACCGGTATCTTTATACCTGAACTAGTTATATATATATATATATACATATGGGTCGCTCTAGACCAGCAAGACTATTGTCTGTGTTCCAGGATTCGTTATATCAGAGATCACGTCCAAGTCAGATGGTTAGACTTAGGAAGGTTATAAAGGTCGAGCTGACCTGTAATCCATGTATGCTATTCACGTGCAGACAGTAAACGGACTTATTGTATGCATCTGATCTGCTAGCATCAGGAAGGGAATATTTATTATTGTCTATGAACATTGTTGAGCTGCAGCTGACACTGTTGCAGAAGTTATATATATATTATTTATACAGCTTCACGAACCAGAACTTTAGGATATCGAACATACAGAAGCTATCTGTTTACAATACAACTATTGAGTATTGAATCCTAGATGACTATCGGCTAATATGATTTGAATGCTGAACTCGTTGAACTATGTTGATGTCATAAATATCATGACTGTTTTTGTGGCGTGCAATAAATGGTAAAAATTATACAACGAAGTTACCATTTCTATGACTCTACACATCATGTTGCCTGTGTTGTACCCTGTGAACTACTCTACTGCAACATACACAGCAACATTATAAACCAGATAAGACACCCACATCTTGCACTTTAATACCTGGTGTCGATAGGGGTGGTAATTTGACGTCATCCTAAATCCACCCTTATCAGTGAGGAAATAAAGAATATTTACGAAGGAGAAGGTGGAGAAGTGAAGATTTTAAAAATATATTTGACGGTGGAAAAAAAGGCTTTTTATTATGTAGGAGAAAGTGGAGAAATGAAGATTTTAAAAATATATTTGATGGTAGAAAGGTTTTTTTTAAATGCAAGAGTAGGTGGAAAAATTAATATTTTTTTTTAAATATAGAAGAAGGTGGAGACATGTGTTAAAGATGATTTAATATTTATTTTTCATGGTGTCCACGTTTAGTCGTATTATCAGTTAATCTACGCGCTAACAGTTCTATTCGTGGCCAACATGTATTTTTGCACTTATATGAATGTTAATCGAACGCGATGTTAGTCTGACGTCACGTAGATATGATGACTTAGAAAATTTATGCAAACCGTTAGCCTGCTTCATTCGTTAGTAGTAGGGAATGCGCAAAACGGTTAGGATTCAGGTGGAGCACAGGTGGAGCGCAGGTGGAGCGGCAGGTGGAGCATGACTTTTATATAGCAAAAACGCCAGGTGGAGCGCATGACTTTTATATAAGGGAAATGTGGTGGAGCAAGATGGCGGACTTGAGATAACAAGAAGAGGGGTATAGGAAGATGGCGGCTTTTTATATAGGGAAAATGTGGCAAGATGGCGGATTTGCGGTAACAAGAAGAGGTTATATTTAGACAATAGGAAGACGATAGTTAGACGATATATACATATAATAGGGAGATATATTTAGACAATAGGAAGACGATAGTTAGACGATATATACATATAATAGGGAGATATATTTACATAACAAGAAGACGATATTTATACGAACAGTTATACGTTATATTTAGACATATATTTATATATATATTTTACAACAGTTAGACGAACAGTTAGACGAACGGTTATTTTACAACAGTTAGACGATATATTTAGACAAACAGTTATTTTACAACAGTTAGACGAAAAATTAGACGAAATACAACAGACAATATAGGTAACAAAAAGGCGTTTTAGTTAATATATTTTTTATTTTATATTCAATAGTGTTTTTGTAGTATCAAAACATATATATATATACTAGGTTTCAATTCGGGGAAGTACGACGTGAACGTAATCAAACCGAACCTCATCAAATATTTCATGGGGGAAGACTTCAAATTTTTAGTCAAGAGAAACAATAATTTTATGTGTATTGCCACTAGCGAGTTAAAGTTTTTAGACATAGTCAACTACCTAGCCCCGGGGTTTAGCTATAGCAAATATCTCGCCGCGTACAATGTTAAAGAAACCAAAGGCTTTTTCTGTTATGAATACATAACAGATTTAGCAAAGTTAGACGAAACCGCGGTACCACCCCACTCGGCATTTTTTTCCAAACTTAAAAACACTAACATTTTCGTCGATGAGTACGCCGAGTGCCAAAAGGTGTGGGCCGAGAACCACATGACCACGTTGCGCGATTTTCTGACGTGGTACAACAATAAAGACGTGGTCCCCTTCCTGGCAGCGTTAGACCGACAAGTTAGTTTTTACGCGCACCTAGGTGTAGACATGTTTAAGGACGCGATCTCCGTGCCCGGTGTCACGTTAAAGTACCTCTTTAAAACACTCCCGACCAACGTCATGTTTTCTTTATGCTCGAAGCAGGAGGCAGATTTGCATAACACCTTGCGCCAAAATATAGTTGGGGGACCCTCAATTATTTTTCACAGGTTCCACGAACAAGGCAAAACCCGCATTAGAGGTGGCAAAACGGTTCAATCCATTAAAGGTTTTGATGCCAACGCCCTTCATTTGTGGGCGATAATGCAGAAAATGCCCACTGACTTTCCCGTCAGACGGTACAGGGAGGATGGTTTCAATCACCACAAACTTCACAAATATACCGTGCAGTGCCGGGATTATTTGGCTTGGGTCTCCCACCAAAATAAAGTGACCTTAAAAACCCAGTTTAACGGGTGTGAGAAGGCGTTGGGTGATATATGCATTAGGGTAGACGGTTGGGACAAATACTCTCGTACCGCCTACCAGTTCCACGGGTGCCTATTCCACGGCCACCCTAACTGCCCACTAACCGCCGGTCGTGACGTTAACCCAGTTAACAAAAAACCTTTGTCTGAGTTGTACGCAAAGACGGTGGAAATAAGTTCTTATTTACGGGACGATTGCAACGTCGAATTGGTAGAAATGTGGGAATGCGAGTGGCAGGCATTGAAGAAAACCAATCCATCAATCCGTCGTTTTCTGAACGCCACCTTCCCTACCCAGAAACCATCTTACACCAAATGTCGGTACCCGCTATCAAAGGAGAATATTCTCACCTCGGTGTTAGACGAGACCTTGTTTGGTCTAGTCGAGTGTGACATACATGTCCCCGACTCTTTAAAAGAACAGTTCTCTAAAATGACGCCCATTTTTAAGAATGTTGACGTCACGAGGGAAGATATTGGACCTTTCATGCGGGAATACGCCGAAAAACATAAACTCCTGAATACCCCCAGACGGACGTTGATCGGGAGTTATGTGGGCAAGAAAATTCTCCTGACGACACCTCTGCTTCGCTAGTACTTAATCAAAGGTTTAGAAGTCACCTGTATCTACCAGGTGATTGAATATACACCCGTGACGTGTTTCAAACGGTTTGGGGACACTGTTTCGAACGCGCGTCGACAAGGTGATACTGATCCTGCCTACGCCATAACCAGCGAAACCATGAAACTGCTGGGTAACGCTGCTTATGGAAAAACATTGACCAATAAGGCGAAGCATGTGGATCTCTCGTACACGATGGGAGAGGGTACCTCTGACCAAATAAACTCACCCCGCTTTAGGAAAATGACGTTAGTGACGGACGACATATTCGAAGTAGAAAAACTTAAACAGACTATATGTTGGGACCTGCCCGTTCAGATAGGATTTTTCGTCTACCAATACACAAAATTACGCATGTTAGAATTTTACTACGACTGTCTTGATAAATTTGTAGATAGGTCAGACTTTCAGTTGTGCGAGACGGACACAGACAGCATTTACTTGGCCCTTAGCGCGAATAACCTAGCGGACGTTGTTAAGCCCGCTATGCGACGAGAATTTTATAGCTCCTACCACCAGTGGTTCCCCGCCGAAGTATGTCCCGACCATAGACCCGACTTTGTAGCTAGCGAGGGTAAAACGCGCGCCCTTTGTCAGAAATGCCGCGAACAAATATTATTCGACAAACGGACACCGGGCCTTTTTAAATTAGAGTACGAAGGCAGAGGGATGGTTTCCCTCTGTAGCAAGATATATCACTGTTTTGGTGATTATGACAAAACAACCGCCAAAGGACTCAACAAACACCACAACAAAGTAGACAAACACACTTTCTTAGACGTCCTCAACACACAACAAGCACAGGGTGGGAAAATTTTCGGGTTCCGTGCACACAAATCCTCCATCTACACATACGAACAACACCGCAATGCCCTATCTTACTTTTACATCAAAAGACAGGTACATCCCGTCAACGTCACCACATCACACCTCAACATTTAAACTGTCTTCCACTATGTACACACAATACACAACACCTCTATTTCTTACGACGTGACAACCCCCCTCAAGGTCTGGCCTGCAGCTGTGATATTTTTATTGTAAATAAATCTGTGAAAATGTATATTTTGTAACAAAACACCACTAATATATGTATATAACAAAGTTCATGTCACTATGTATTATTTGGGAATGTATACTCATGTAATGTTAAAAAATACTATATATATATGTACTCCTATATATTACCATATATACTCCTGTTTGATACTGCTATTAGCCTCTATATATATATATATATATATATATATATATATATATATATATATATATATATATATATATATATATATATATATATGTTTTGATACTACAAAAACACTATTGAATATAAAATAAAAAATATATTAACTAAAACGCCTTTTTGTTACCTATATCGTCTGTTTTATTTCGTCTAATTTTTCGTCTAACTGTTGTAAAATAACTGTTTGTCTAAATATATCGTCTAACTGTTGTAAAATAACCGTTCGTCTAACTGTTCGTCTAACTGTTGTAAAATATATATATAAATATATGTCTAAATATAACGTATAACTGTTCGTATAAATATCGTCTTCCTGTTATGTAAATATATCTCCCTATTATATGTATATATCGTCTAACTATCGTCTTCCTATTGTCTAAATATATCTCCCTATTATATGTATATATCGTCTAACTATCGTCTTCCTATTGTCTAAATATAACCTCTTCTTGTTACCGCAAATCCGCCATCTTGCCACATTTTCCCTATATAAAAAGCCGCAATCTTCCTATACCCCTCTTCTTGTTATCTCAAGTCCGCCATCTTGCTCCACCACATTTCCCTTATATAAAAGTCATGCGCTCCACCTGGCGTTTTTGCTATATAAAAGTCATGCTCCACCTGCCGCTCCACCTGCGCTCCACCTGTGCTCCACATGAATCCTAACCGTTTTGCACATTCCCTACTACTTTCGTTATTAGATTTCGACCAAGGAGGACGTCGAAGATTTTGCTCCTGGAAATTGAAGATTATCTATTCTTCTACGTGGCAGTATATTTTACGAAGGTCGCCACTGATATTATATAAAGATTCCGAACAGAAGGATTGAGTTTGAGGAAGTATATTTTTCCAGGGAAGTATTGCAAATCGCAATTTTATTATATTAACTCCATGTCTGGTTTTCGATACTTCGGAGATAAACGTGATGGCACTGCTAGTAAATATTCCAGATATGTGAAGTACTAAGGAGGACTGTAGTAGCATTCAAATGTATTCATATGATGATTCAATGCCATGAACTGTATCGTAATATCTCACGTGAATAAATATGGAGGTATTTGTTGGACCCAACTACACTGACGTTGAAGTCCATTTTTTATGAACCATCTTGTAACCAGCCATTGACCACCCAGACACATTCGCATTACATCTAGCACGATTTGCCAATTATCATCAATCACACCATATCAAGCAAAGTAAACCCAGCCCGCAACAGAAGTGGTGCCCACTGTATGGGGAACAAAAATGGTCATGCAATAATATTTCTGAATGAACATTGACGAAGACAGAAACAAATTCTGCAAAATGTTATAAGGACACTTGTCTTTGGCTGATGCAGGTCGACTTGCCCAGAATCGTGATGCGTTCAGAGCAGCTGTATTGGAGACAACGTTCTGGAAAGAATACGTCACATGATGATGATGATGTTATAAGGACTCTGCCGTTGGTGCAAATTTACATAATTCAAGCTGATCTGCGCATGACTGGTGGTTGTCCTAACAACGGGCCAAATTTTCAAAAATGTCAGCTGCCATTGTATGAAACTATCGGTTGAAAGCATACTCTCAAGTCATCTGTGCCTTGGAATCCAGTGTTTTGGACTGCCACCCATGGTAGTTGAAGGAGAACGAGTACTTCAAGCCACCAGTCTGCCTTCCATCAAAGCCTCTGGTGTATACTGACGTCTGAGGGGATGGATTTTTTTCTGCAGGTAAGCTAAGTTCCTGTTGTGAAAAATTTTTTTTGTTACTTGTTGGTGTGCCCTCTCGTAATTTGTAATTTCTTTGTATGCTTTATGTACATTTATGTCTTATATATATATATATATATATATATATATATATATATATATATATATATATATATATATATATATATATATATATATATATATATATATATATATATATGGACGGTTGGAGAGAGCTCTAGACTTGTCATGTCTTTTCGAATGACCGCAAGTCTAAAGCCGTTCTTTTAGGGCCATTTTGATCCATCTCCATTTTGAACAGTAGGAGACTTGAGTTTAGCTTGTCCTTATCCTGTCTGTTATTGGTTTTGGTGAATATATATGTTTAGTTGTTACGTATTGTTTATCTACCTTGTATTTAAATTGTTCTCAATTTCATTTGCTTAGTTCTGTCATTTGTTCGAAAATTTGTAAGTCTAACCTAGCTATCTTTCATTTTTCATGTCATATGTTTGTCAATGGGCCATGTAGTGTATAATTTTAGCTCTCTTGTTGTGGTTTGATCTCAATTTTATTTCCATACTGTTTTAATTGTATAAGTTTATTTGCTTGATAGAACGTTATACTCGCGTCTGGTCTCATACTGTGGTGTAATATTGTTTTGTATTCTACTCTTCTTTCCTTAATTTATGCCTTATTAATTCATAAGATTATATTAACATTGTTTGCGTAGTTTTTTTATGCATATATTAGATGACTGCATTATATGACTGCAATAATTATTGACTGCAGTGCAATAGTAGTTCACTAGCTACTGTTTATTCGCCTGAGGAAGGCACATCATTACATAATATTTTAAAAAATGTTTTTGATTACAATTAATTTATAAATCAACTTGATAGTTAACTGATTGACTAATTGAGTCACAGTTAGTAGTGAACATGGCCACTCTAGAATAGTTTATGAAGATTGGAAAGGAATTTGGCTACAAAGCTGTGGCTTTGAGAGAATTTGTTATGGCTGAGTTATCAAAAGCAAAAACAAGAGGAAGCTGAAAGGAAAGCTGATATAAGACGTGAATTGGCTGAACAGGAAGCTAAAGATGAAAGAAGACGTCTTGAAGATTTAGAATATGAAGAAAAAAGACCTGTTGATGAAGAGAAAAGACTTGCTACAGAAGAGAGATTAATACTTCTTCGTATAGAAGAACAAATATTAAAAGCTCAAACAGCAAATAATGGTAATACGGGGAATTCCAATACTGATTCGTCATCAGGTAATAATAAGGGTAATGATTGATTTAAATTAACCGTATTTAACCCCACGGTTGATGACATGTCATGCTACCTTTCGAGGTATGAAGGAGTATGCATCGCACATAAGTTGGATAAATCATTATGGGTTACCAAACTACTACAATATTTAACTGGAGAACCTATGACTGCCATCAGCACAATGGATGAGGCAGTTAGAAATGATTATGACGCCGCTAAAGCAATACTATTGAAACTTGTTCAACTCAACGAAGATGTTTATCGTATGAAATTTAAGATAATGAATCATGAGACAGGAAAAGACTTCTCTCAATTTATCGCCGCAATAAAAATCACTTTCAATAGATGGATTCAATTATCAGGTATTGAAAAATCTTATGATAAACTTGTTGATTTAATACTAAGGGATAAGGTATTATCTTCAGTCTGCAAGCCATTTTTGCAATTCTTACATGAACGCAAACCACCAATTTTAGCTTCTCTAGAGGAAATAGCTACCCAATACTGCACTGCACATCCCGGATCATGCATTGCTATCAATCAAATAAGAGATGCTCTTCCAGTTGCTTCTGCTGCAACTTAGAATAATATAGAGGAGCAGATGTGGCATCAGATCACCATCTTCTGATAGCCAAAATAAAAATGAAACTCAAGAGATATGCAACAATGCAAAATTATAGACAACAGTATAATGTAGGGCAGCTAAGAAATCAAGAAACAAGAGACAAATTTGCGGTCACAGTATCCAACAAATTCCAAGTGCTCCAACAGCTGGAAGATGTAGAGAATACAGAAGACTATTGGCAGCAGGTCAAAACTGTATGGAAGGAGACATGTGAAGAAATACTGGGGAAAAGGGAAAGACAACAAAAAGCATGGATAACAACAGAAACCATCAATAAGATAAAAGACAGAAAAAAACAAGAAAGCAGAGTTAAACACAAGCAAAACCAGAAGTTCCAAAGCCAAGGCTCAAGAAGTGTACACAGAAGCAAACAAAGAAGTAAAAAGAAGTATCAAAAGAGACAAGAGGAAGTATATTGAGGAGTTGGCAAGAGAGGCAGAAGATGCTGCAGCCAAAGGAAATATGAGAGAACTGTATAGCAGCACAAAGAAGCTAACAGGGAAATACAAGCAAACAAGTTGCCTCATAAAAGACAAGAATGGGAAACTGCTCAGCAATATACAAGAGCAAATGAAGAGGTGGACAGAATATTTTGGGGACCTTCTCAATAGACCAGCTCCACAAAACCCGCCGGACATCCAGCCAGCAGAAGAAGAGCTACAAATTAACGGTGAAAGACCAACGAAGGAAGAAATAAAGAAAGCCATAAAGCTTCTAAGAGATGGAAAAGCGTCTGGACCTGATGGCATTCCAGCAGAGGATATCAAAGCAGATATCGACACGGCTACAGAGATGTTATATAAATTACTTGGTAAAGTCTGGGAAAAGGAAGAGATACCAGCAGAATGGAAGGAAGGATATCTGGTTAAGTTGCCTAAGAAGGGAAATTTACAAGAGTGCACAAATTATAGAGGAATAATGTTACTATCAGTGCCAGGAAAAGTATTAAACAGGATTATCCTTGAGAGATTAAAAGAGTCCATAGACAAGAAACTGAGAGATGAACAAGCAGGTTTTCGACAAAACAGATCATGTACAGACCAGATAGCCACTTTGAGAATAATAGTTGAACAAAGTCTGGAATGGAATTCACCACTATACATCGGATTTGTGGACTACGAAAAGGCATTTGACAGTGTAGACAGAGAATCACTTTGGAAATTGTTGAGGCATTATGGAGTTCCCCTGAAGATCATTAATTTAATAAAGAAAACATATGAAGACATGACATGTAGAGTTCTTCACGAAGGACAGCTTACAGAACCGTTTGGGATAAGAACAGGAGTGCGACAGGGATGCCTCTTGTCTCCATTTCTTTTCTTGCTGGCAATAGATTGGGTTATGAGATCATCGGCAACACACAACAGAAATGGAATCCAGTGGACTCTGACTAAGCAGTTGGATGATCTGGATTTTGCTGATGACTTGGCTCTTCTGTCCCATAGCCGTAATCAGATGCAGGACAAATTGAAAACACTTGATGAGAGGTCACAGCAATTGGGTCTGAAAATACACAGGGAAAAGACAAAAATAATGCGAATAAATGCAGGTAATGATAACAGGGTTGAACTTGAAGAAACACCAATACAAGATGTAGAATCATACACATATCTTGGCAGTAATATAGACAAAGTTGGAGGGACAGACAGCGATATCAAAATAAGAATACAAAAGGCAAGAGGAGCTTTCATTGCATTGGGAAATATATGGAGATCAAGAGAAATAGGATCCAACACGAAAATAAGAATCTTCAACTCAAATGTGAAGTCAGTCCTATTGTATGGCTCAGAGACATGGAGAACAACAAAGACAACAACCAAAAAGCTACAGACTTTCATAAATGGGTGCTTGCGTAGAATAGAGGGATTAAATGGTATGACAAGGTTACCAACGTGGAACTGATGACAAGAACTAGACAAGTGCCAGTGGAACAAGAAATGAGAAGAAGACGATGGCGATGGATAGGACACACACTGAGAAAACCTGTTGATAGCATTACAAGGCAGTCCTTGTTCTGGAACCCCCAGGGCAAGAGAGGCAGAGGAAGACCAAGAAGTACATGGAGAAGAGAGTTGGAAACAGAGGTGAAAATGATGAGGAGAACATGGAAAGAACTTGAGATGATGGCACGTGACAGGAAGACTTGGCATGTGTTTGTTGAAGGCCTATGCTCCTTTGGGAGTGGAGGGTTATGAAAAAAAAAAAAGATCTCAGAGCCCAGACAAAAATTGTATGACTAGGAGAAATAATGATAATCAGTATGGTAAAAATATCAATTTCAACAGACATTATAATTTTAATAGGGGTCGACAACTATTTAGAAACCAGTCACCTCAATATGGATATAATAATAATTATAACAACAATTTCCAACAAGGTAATAACTGGAGAAAACAAAATAATTTCTTTCCTCAAAATAATAATTGGGGTAAGAACAATCAACAATACCATAATAGAAGAAACAGTTAGACCTTTAGAAATCAAGGTAATTCGTTTGATCGTAAGAGACAACGATCTAGCTCACGTGGCCCAACGAGGTCAGAACATAATGCAGGGGCGGCACTCACTACTAATACACCTGTGGGTAATCATGAATTGAATAATCAGGTTCAATCATCTGCATGTTACTCATTTAATTTTGATGTTGCTTCCCATTGCCAGGATTGTAAAACTTTTCCAGAAAGACAGCACTACGATTCTGAAGTGTGGACATCCCCTTCCTGCTGTAAGTCTCTCGGCACATGACGATACCGGTACTTTTATATTCAGCAGAGGATTGGTGAATAGTACTCTGGTATCAGTACTAAAGGATTCGGGTTCAACGACTGTTGGAATTAGGCAGTCGCTGGTCCACCCGTCTTGTTCGACTGGAGAATTTGTAAAATGTATTACTTTTGAAGGAACTGTGGAATTTTACCCCACAGCTATTGTTAATATTCATACTCCATTCTTTTCAGGGAAGGTTAAAGAATGTTTATTAAATAATCTAGTCGCTGATCTCATGGTGGGTCGTATCCATGGGAGCAGGGACTGCTCACAAGAAGAAATTGAAGAGTTGGAAAAGAAGAATTTGTTGACTGTCAATGCAGTTACTACTCGTGCCCAAGCTCAAATAGTGGAAACTGAAAACAGTTCAGAGCTAAAGATAACTACTCAGGATGAGATTGATGTACATTCAGGGATAGACAGAGTTTCATTTGCAAAACTCCAAAATGAAATGATTCATTGAAAATTTTTTTTGATATGGTCACAAATAATGAAGAGGTTATCTTAAATAGAAGTCGTAAACATTGGTTTACAGTTAAAAATGACATATTGGTTAGAAATTTTATTGATAATTCTAATGTCAAATTTCAAGTTATGGTACCTCTGAAATTTAGGCCATATATATTACGACATGCACATGACTCGCATTGCGCTGGTCATATGGGATACACTCGAACACGGTCCAGAGTGTTATCTTCATTCTTTTGGTCAGGTGTTTCCAGGGACGTTTCATTATATGTACGTTCTTGCATTACCTGCCAAGAAGTCAAATCAAGAGGAGCTTTTCACGTCGCTCCAATTCAAGCATGTGATATATCTACTAGACCTTTTGATAAGATGGCCGTTGATATCATCGGTCCTTTATCGGTTGCTTCTGCTAGAGGTCACAGGTATGTTCTCACGTGCATTGATCTGTGCACTAGGTGGCCTGAGGCCATCCCTCTGAAATATACTACGTCTTCAGAGGTAGCTGATGCTCTTTTGTTAATTTTTTCGAATTTGGGATTTCCTCGTAAACTTTTATCTGATCATGGGTCTCAATTCGTTTCTGAAACCATGACATCTGTCATGAAAACACTTCAAATTGACAGATCTTTAAGTAGTATTTATCACCCAATGAGTAATGGTTCTGTGGAGAGGCTCAACAGAACACTCAAGTAATTATTGCATAAGATGACTACCAAATATCCTCAGGATTGGGACAGAGTCCTTCCAGTCGTACTTTTCGCTTATCGAGAAGTGCCGCACGAGCAGACATGGTTTTCCCCTTTTGAGCTCGTTTTTGAGGCTCCACCAAGAGGTCCCATGGGATTAATCAAAAATCTTCTTACTGACTCTGAGATAACTCAGGACACACAGTTATCTTATGAATATGTGATTAATCTTTGTCGCAAGTTTATCGACGCATGTCAGTTGGCTACAGCTTCGTCAGAGTCTGCCAAACATAAATCACGACTCTTTTTGAATAAGAATAGACGTCTACGTCAACTATTTCCGGGAGATGAAGCGTTTGTATTGCTTCCTCGGAGGGACAATAGATTACTGATTGCCTGGAATGGTCCATTCAGAGTAATCTCACGTATTTCTAATGTTGATTACGTGCTTGTTATAAATGGTCAAAGAAAAATCTTTCACATTAATACGCTCAAAGAATTTCATACAAGACCTGAGCATTTACAGTCTATTATTTATGATATGGATGACAATGTTGCTAGTTGCTATCACTATTCTAATTTATCAGTGATTCAGGAGGAGGAATCTTCCTTCTCTGACATCCACATGTCTTTACCCTTACTTGCTTTGAATTCTACAGAATCTTGGCGTGATGTTGAAATTTCAACGTCCTTAACTGCTCAACAACATTGCCAAATATCTAACTTACTTGAATCTTTTTCTGACGTTCTTACTGACCGACCTGGTCGAACATTAATTATTGCTCATAATATCATCCTTACTGATGATATTCATATCCGTCTATGACCTTATCCTGTTCCTTTACATTATCAGGATAAAACTGCTCAAGAGTTAGATCAAATGTTAGAATTGGTAATTATTGAAATCAGTAATTCGCCATATTTATCTCCATTGGTTATTGTCCGTAAAAAGGACAATAATATTCGATTATGCGTAGATTATCGCAAACTAAATTCTAAGACTATTTCTGACGCGGAACCACATCCATTACTTGACGATCTACTTGCTCGATTCTCTAATGCTATCCTATTTACAAAAATAGATTTTACAAAAGGTTATTGAAAAATCCCATTAACCGAACAATCTAAACCTCTTACTGCGTTTTCAACTCCACGTGGGCTATTCCAATGGAACGTTATGCCTTTCGGGCTGATGAACGCACCTGCCACATTCATTCGCATGATGCGAAAAATTTTGTCACATAGAACTGCTATCATAACATACATAGATGATATTTGTTTGTTCAGTTCATCTTTTCAAGAACACTTTGTAGGACTTCGTTCCTTATTAGAAATTCTTCGTTTCCATCATCTTACTGCTAAACCTTATAACGTACAAATAGCGTTAAGGAACTTACGTTTCTAGGACATACTATTGGTTCTGGTCAACTACAGACCATACTTCAGAATGTGTTTAAAATCCTAAACTTATCTATTCCTCATACCAAGAGACAAGTAAGAAGTTTGTTAGGATTAATACAATATTACAGTAGATTTGTCCCTAACTTGTCTGATATCACAGCTGTCCTTTCGTCGTTATTACGAAAAGGCATGCCAATAAAAATAAATTGGACGAAAGATACACAGGTCGCTTTTGAGAAAATTTTAAATATTTTTGCTTCACTTCCTATGTTGAGGTTGCCTGATACTTCCAAAATTTTTATACACCGAACAGACGCTAGTAATGTTGGCTTAGGAGCTTCGCTGTTACATGACTACAATGGTACACTGCATCCTACCCTCTATATATCCAGAAAGCTGTCGGTTGCGGAAAAGAAATATTCAACAATCGAAAAAGAACTGCTAGGAGTTGTATGGGCTATTCAAAGCTGGAGAGATTTTTGCTTGGTGCTCCATTTATAATACAAACTGACCAAAGTTCAGTTGCAGCTTTGAAACGTGCCAACCATAAAAACCCAAAATTTGCACGATTTTCCATCCTACAACAGCCATACTCCTTCGACATTCAAAACATCCTAGGTTCGGACAATGTCGTCGCTGATGTTTTGTCCAGGAACCCGACTTCCGTACCTGAAGCCTAATTAATGCACCTAAGACATTCGTGAATTCAAGACTTTGTTTGTAATCAAGTCAACCTCTTTCCAAACCAGAAAGTGTACAGAAAGACTACCTCTTTCCAAACCAGAAAGTGTACAGAAGAAAAGACTTTCTCGTTTGCAGCCTGTAATGGCTTTTGTATCATATTGTTGGACAAACGTGTATTATTTATTGCTGAATATCTCACGGGACATTTCGGAGATATATGTTGGTGCGGAGATCAAAATTTTACCAAGTTTTCGTCTTATGACTATGGAACGCACACTTTCTACAATTCAAGAAACTGCCAGGATTGGTTTCTACTGTATTGATACATGGAACTTTCGTATATGGATTTTCTCTCTATTGACAGTTTTGAATGTTACAATGATGTATTACTGCTTCGAACACTCTACATTCCAATGATTGTGATGTTTCCAGGATCTAAAACTGAACTGACTTTTCATGTTATAATGTATTTTAATGTATAGTTATATTGTGTATTTATGCATAAGTGATATTTAAATTTTAGTTAAGTATTAATATCTCATTATTATATTTAGACAGATTGAGTAATATCTTTTCTTTACTTCTTTTTGATTGGTAATAATTTTAAATAGATACCCCACAATTTCTTTGTTCGCTTTATGCTATTCTTCCTTACTTCCCTTTATTCTGATGTCTACTTTTTCTTGTTAAAAATATTTTCTTTTCTAATTTTCATTTCTCACTACATTCTGTTGTATTATTTATACTCACATGCATTACATAATTATTTTTGATTAATTATATATCTATATATATATAATTTTATTATTTGAAATTACTACATACTTATATATTTAATTAATTAATACAAAAGAATAGTTAATTATACCATCACTATTTTTAGATATTAATTTTTCTTATATACTTCTTAAGTATCATAAACTTCTCTAATTTGTTGACTATTGACGACATTTTCTATTAGTGACGTTCAATTGTGTTCTGACATACCTTTGACGTATAATCAGTCTAGATAACGACATGGACATTAGTTTAATACAAACATATCTAGATGTTTATATGATTTTTTTCCGCGATTTTTCGTTCAAAATCTCAGTTTGAAATTAATGTAAATTTTTTTCATGAGTGATACTTTTAGAAAAAAAAATCGTTTCTTGATTTTTTTCAAATCCACCGGGGGAGGTATCTGTTAAAGATGATTTAACTTGTATTTTTCATGGTGTCCACGTTTAGTCGTGTTATCAGTTAATCTACGTGCTAACAGTTTTATTTGTGGCCAACGTGTTGTATTTTTGCACTTATATGAATGTTAATTGAACCCGATGTTAGTCTGACGTCACTTAGATATGATGACGTAGATAATATATGCAAACCGTTAGCCGGGGCCTTTCGTTATTAGATTTCGACCAAGGAGGACGTCGAAGCTTTTGCTCCTGGAAATTGAAGATTATCTATTCTTCTACGTGGCTGTATATTTTACGAAGGTCGCCACTGATATTATATAAAGATTGCGAACAGAAGGATTGAGTTCGAGGAAGTATATTTTTCCAGGGAAGTATTGCAAATCTCAATTTTATTATATTAACCCCATGTCTGATTTTCGATACTTCAGTGAAAACCGTGATGGCACTGCTAGTAAATATTCCAGATATGTGAAGTACTAAGGAGGACTGTAGGAGCATTAAAATGTACTCATATGATGAATCAATGCCATGAACTATAACGTATTATCTCATGTGAATAAATATGGATGTATTTGTTGGACCCAACTACACTGACACTGAAGTCCATTTTTGTATGAACCATCTTGTAACCAGCCATTGACCACCCAGACACATTCGCATTACATCTAGCGCGATTTGCTCATTATCATCAATCACACCATATCAAGCAAAGTAAACCCAGCCCGCAACAACAGGAAATTGTTTTTTCTTTTAGTGTAGCAGAAGGTGGAGAAATTAAGATTTCTTTTTTTAATGTAGGAGAAGGTGGAGAAATGAAGATTTATTAAATGTAACCGAAGGTTGAGAAATGAAGATGTTTAAAAAAAATGTTGAAGCAGACTCTCGTTGGCCAAATGTATGAGTCAAAACACCATGAGTTTTACCAAGAATTGTATGAAGCCTTCATTTATGCTGACATTCCCTTGAATAAAGGTAACTATCCTAACGTGCTCGAATTTTTAGAAAAACACACGGAAAGTCTTAGCCAGACTCTTCCACATGAAGGAGAAAATTATGTGAGCCGCTGTTATGAAAACACCGTTGTTGAGAAAAATGGCAGACTAGAAAATATGGTTGTCGATGAATGAGACAAACGACTCTCGAGGACGACATGTGGCAAATGTAGTGGTAGGTACGATGGAAAAAGATGGCTCTAATGAACATTTTCTCATCAGTTGTGAGCTTATAGTAAAAGTGAATTTTTTAACAATCAAGAAACTCTGACTTTTCTTTGAGCTTAATATGGCAAAATGGTATCCAACACAACAATGGTCTGTCCTTCGTGACAGACGCAGCACCATATATGATAAAGGCTGCTGAATAACAACAAATGTTGGACTCAAAAATGGTGCACCTAACATGTTTAGCACATGCCTGTCATCGAGATGCTGAGAAGGTACGAGGCCAATTCTCCGAAGTTGACCAGCTGATTGGGTGCGTGAAGAAGGTCTTTCTGAAAGCAACATTTCGTTTGGCGTTTTTGACGTTCCATTGCTGCCTGGTCCCATTATTTTCTTTTTTTATTTTCTTTTTATTTATTTCTTTATTATTTTTATTTTTATTTTTTATTTATTTTTTTTTTTTTGTCCACGTACGTCCGCTATTACTCGAGGCGAGAATCTCCGCCTGAGACTGATTTTTACGTGAGTATCCCTTTTTTCCCTGTACACTGACAAGTGCCCACTCGCCATTCAGGCAGATACTCGCCGTCTTCTGAGGGTACCCATTAGAGCTGGCGTCGGCTCAGGAGCCGCCAGTCCCTGGTCGACGACACTGCTTCAAATGTCTTCTCTGGGGCTCGAACCAATCCAGTCCAAGTCCCAGTCGACGACACAGATTCAAATGTCCTCGCCCTAGATTGAACCTGGATCACCCGATCGCCAGCGCAGTGTGGTAATTATTACACCAGCGCGGCTGCCGGCCCCACTTTACCCACGGGGTGGGGGGGGGGGTTTTTGATCGATGCATTCAACGTTTACTGCGAAAAATTAAAAGCGGTGTGAAAAACAAATCATAAACTCACTTGACAGCAGTGTTGCGGCCTCCATTAAAGTTGTTCAAGGACTGCTTTCTGATCCTGAAATTGCTGGTACCGTTTTCCTACTTGAAATTACAATTACAATTTCCTACATAAAGTCGAATTTTGAATTTCTACCCTGTTTGTGAATCAGATTTGATTAAGTGTGACTGGAAATGTGGGAAAGGCAGTGAAAAAGGAAAGAGAGCAAGATTTGGAAAAAAAATATATGGGAAATGAAAAAGGTAAGTTGAGGTAAACGATCCCGTTACATGCCCATTCAGGCATATTGGGAATATAGTGTTAGACCCAAATATTCTTGACCATACGGCACACTAGGGCTGATGTGGTCAGCATCACGCCGGGATATGAAAAGCTGTGCCTAATTTCAGATGTGCTGTCGAGGAAAAACTTGTCCCCCCTGGCGACTTTTCAGGTAACGTAATAACTAAGTGACGTTTCTTTCTTCTTCTTCTTCTTCTTCTTCTTCTTCTTCTTCTTCTTCTTCTTCTTCTTCTTCTTCTTCTTCTTCTTCTTTTTCTTCTTCGTACACTCTCAGACGTCCACTTGAATGTTCTCAAAGAAAGCAATAGTCAGTTTTAGGCTATTTGAATTCCCGTAAAGCTTTTCCACGAAAGGAGCTGGCGTCGGCCATATGCACTTTCTCTGTACCACATATAAGGGGCAACTTTGAAGCAGATGTTCAGCAGTCATTTTATCAGTGCCACAGTTATACTGATCGGTAGTTCCTATCTTTAGCTTGTTGAATAGATGGTATCTCAATCTGTTGTGGCCAATGCGGAGTCTGAAGATTACCACTTGTTCTCTTCTGTGTAGCTGGTAGTAAGCAATCATTCTTTGCGTGCCCTGGATGTTCAACGTTCCATTTGTTTCTGTATCTGATTCTGATAAAACTCTTTGCCTCCTCAAAAGTTATGCTTGCATCAGGCTGAGATAGATGTGAACCTTCTTTTGCCATTCTGTCAGCCTCTTCATTGCCGGTGATGTTACAATGAGATGGGATCCATTGGATCACAACACTTTTGAATCGTTGACAAAGTTTGTGAAGCACTATTCTGAGATCATCCAGGTCTGTATTATTTTGGCTTTTCAACGTTGCAATTACTGACTGTGCATCAGGAAAGAAAGCAACTTGTCTCTCTGCGCTTTCTTCTGTCAATATAACTTCTGCTGCAGTTTTCAAGGAATCTGCCTCCGCTCTGAAGTTGCTGGAGAATCGTCCTGTCGCCACTAACAGCTTTTTTTCTGCACCAGTGCATAAGGTCAGAAAGACACCCCCACCTCCATTTTCTGTTGCCTTTTTTGCTGATCGATCTGTGTATGCATGGGTCCAGGT
This sequence comes from Oreohelix idahoensis, assembly GCA_024509875.1. Taxonomy (NCBI): domain Eukaryota; kingdom Metazoa; phylum Mollusca; class Gastropoda; order Stylommatophora; family Oreohelicidae; genus Oreohelix; species Oreohelix idahoensis. The sequence goes on along the minus strand of JAMPIV010019201.1, from coordinate 205,599 downwards.
GTTGCGTGGGTAATGTTTCTCTATGTATTTTGTCGCTAAGGATTTTCTATCTGTTGCAGTTTTGCTCTTTTCTTTCAATTCCAGGAATGTGTTCTATTATTTTAGGGAAACGATTTTGTTGCTAAACTGTAAGCTTGTGTGTAGTGTAGATGGGTTTAACAGTGGATATTTTATCTACGGACACTGCTCTCATTTGTGGTTTGGTTGATTCTACAAAATTGCTTCGTTTGAGTCTTTGCTTTATTACAGCATTAATTCTATGGCACATTGGCTGGTCTGTTAGTCTTTTGAATTTTTCGGCCTAGTGCTGAGCCCTGCAGTCTCTTCTATCTGTCATTGGCTGGAGGCATGTAATCTTTTCGAGTTCTTTTATAGGTGTTGACTTTATGCCTCCCGTTATAATTCTCATTGCTTGATTTTGGAGTCTGCTAATTTTATCGAAGTTTGTCTTAGCTGCTGTTGCCCTCGCTGCCATACCATATTCAAGGACTGGCCTCACTCGCCCTGTGTATAACGCCTTAAGTACTTTCTCATATGCACCCCAAGTTGTTCCAGCAAGTTTTTTCATAAATGCCATTCTTTGTCTTGCTCTCATTCGATTTCTGTCTACCTGTTTTTTCCAAGTCAGACGGCGATCAAAAATAATGCCTAGGTAGTTTTGGATTTTCATTTAAATGACGATTTTCTCTGTTTAGCACTTGTTGGAAGCTCTGAATTTACGTTCCTTTCAAGAATGCTCCTGTGGGTCAATAGGAGTGGAAAGGAGTGTTTCAGTGTTCAAAGCTTTGTTGGCAGACAATAGGAAGTCATTCTCTTTGGAAAAACTGCGCGTGGTTTTTGCTGTGAACTATAATTTTGAGAAGAAGACGTTGGCGATGGATAGAACACACACTGAGGAAACCTGTTGATAGCATTACAAGGCAGTCCTTGTTCTAGAACCCCCAGGGCAAGAGAGGCAGAGGAAGACCAAGAAGTACATGGAGAAGAGAGTTGGAAACAGAGGTGAAAATGATGAGGAGAACATGGAAAGAATTTGAGATGATGGCACGTGACAGGAGGACTTGGCATGTGTTTGTTGAAGGCCTATGCTCCTTTGGGAGTGGAGGGTTATGAATGAATGAATGAATAATTTTGTACTCATGAAATAAAAACTTTCAGTTTGGCAATGAAGCTGTAAATATATTCAGTTGTAATTGTATGCATTTTGTGTTCCTTTTAACTATTTTGTTAGTAAAATTAAAATTTTCAGTTTGGCACTGAAACTGACATTTAAATTGCATTTGTTTATGGTTTCTTTATTTTTTTTTATTTTTTTTTTGTTTTAATAATGTTTTTGGTTAATAAAATAAACTTTCAGTTTGGCAAGAAAAACAATTAAATTATATTTTTTGTTTGTTTTTTTCTCCCTTGATTTGTTGTATTGTTCATATTTTAGTTAGTAAATTAAGAAATTTCAGTGTGGCGCAGTAAAAAATAAATAAATATTAATATTTTTAGGTTCTTCTGTTTTATACGGCTTATTTTCGTCTGTTTTATTAATAATGCAAAAGAATTTTAGATTAGCACGGAAACTGAAAGAAAAGTAGTATTTTTTAAAAGTAATATTTTAACATTTGAGAGCATTTTGTGGCTTTTTGGGGGTTATAAATGTATGCGTTATAGGTCACTTTCTAATAATTTTAGGTCATTAAAATCCTAGCGCTAGCCATAACATTTAACATAAAAAGCGTGGTGTCTACAAGAAGACTTGATCGTTTAATAGAAAATGTATGTGGATCTATGGCAGATCTAACACACAGTTGCATATGTTCAACTTTTATTTCGAACAGCTGATGTAACCGGGCGCTACTTATTTCTGCACTTTCATTACAGTTATTTTTTTATAACTTTGCAAATCATCGTCATTACTAAAAAAAAAGGTAAAGATCCCGTTACACGCCTATTGAGGCATATTAGGAATATGATGTTAAGTCCGTATTTTCTTGACCATCGGCACACCTGGGGTGATGTGGTACGCCGGTCGCCTTAACCTTCCCATAGTTGCTCTGGTACCCAATTCATGAGGCAGGGTCGACCCCGGAGCCACTTGCGGTCTAAAAAATCCCCACCTCAACTAGGGATTGTACCATGGACCACAAAGCTAGGAAGCCAGGGCACTAACCACTGCGCTACCGCGGCTCCCATCATCATCATCATCATTATTTTCCTTTGTGCTGCGTACGAGCATGGAGCACCACTGAAGCTGGTCCGCACATTGGAAGCTTGTATCAAGCAGTCACGTGGTCTTGTAACCATGGTGTCAGTAGCTATTTGTTTTACAAAAAGAGGTCGCCAGCCTCATGCACAACCTCATGTTAGTTGCCTCATACGTCATTGCTGAAGGTTCTGTAGACCTATTATGTCTTTGTCTCTTCACAAACCCCCGCATAGAACAACCCGGGCATAGAACAACGCATCCTCAAACCTGCACAAAATGCCATGTCTATACTATCCTTACCATAGTTCCTTTGTCGCTAGAAACTAGTAGTCTCGTGCATCAATATCACTGATCCTCTTCTGTCACTTAAAATAGATGATACAGCGCACAGGTAATACACTGAAGTATTCGATGATGTCAACGACAAGATAAAACATTCATTTTTTTTAATGTTATTAAATCCGCACCCTTCATCACCCCCCAGGCACGTAGATTTTAAACAAATTCACGCGAATTCCTCTTGTCCGGTGTCATCTGCTCAATATCACTCATTGTTTTCTTTATCGCTTCAGTTTGTGTCCCCAGTTGTCTTCTCAGGATAATTTTCTGTCTCCCTTTCCTCTCTTACTATGCTGATTATAGAACAAGGACTGCCTTGTAAAGCTATCAACAGGTTTTCTCAATGTCTGTCAGCGTCGTCTTCCCATCTTCTGTCCCATTGCCACCTTCAGGTTTTTGTTATCAGTTTCACATTGGCCATCTTACCGCACAGTTTCAATCTTTCTATTCTACGTAAGCATCCATATGAAAGTATGTAACTTCTTAAGTGTTGTGTTTACTGTTCTCTATGCTTTACAGTCATACGATAGGAATGACTTGACGTTATACTCTTGTATACTCTTGTGGTTCCAAAGGTTGTTACAGCCGGGAGTTGTATTGAGGATAAGCTCTCACTGCAGATAAAATACTTCTATGGCACGCGCCTCAATCAGCCTCTGACAACCAAGTCCAGCTCCCGGCTTTCACGTGTACCTCAATTTGAGCCCGGTGGAACTGTTTTCACTGACCGGAAAGGGGCAAAGGCGAGAGACTGGCGCCTTAAAACCAGCAGCTTCGGGCAGATATGGCTCGTGATCCTTGGTTGGTAGCTTATCTAAGAGAAGGAACTCTGAATTCAAACCACCGCTGCCTTGCGGGAATATCCATTTATGGAATTGGCTTCGGGAGTAAACCCTGACGATAAATCCTGAGTCGGAGTCCCTAAGGCAGTCTAATGTTGATTCGACATTATTCTGGCAACTCTTGCTACGTGGCTGGTACAAAGCTGTATCGGCTAATGCCGTTCCTTTGGATCTACCAGCTGTGTGGAGAGGGGGAACATGCTGCATGGGCAACAGCTTGATCTCCATATAACTGTGCCCACGCCCTGGAGAGGACACTCCAGCTTAACCCTATAGGTGTCGAAAAAACACGGGAAGTAGCAGTTACAGGTTATAAGCATTTTGCCCAATTGGCGTAGTGCGTGCCGCAAGGGGCTACTTCCGACAGTGGGAGAGGTTCTAGGATCTCACTGGACAGCTACCGCCCGCTTCAAGCTGGGCTGCCCCCAGTCAATAAGGTGTTGTCCCGCCACTGAGTGCATGCGGATTAGGGTCAAACCCGAACTGTGGACAGAACATTTTGCACCAAGCAATTATCGTAATAATAGAAATAAGCAAACTCTCAGATTGGGATGCTTGTGGTAGATTATGATTAAGTGATTTCATATATCTTTGTCTTTATATGATTTCATATATCTTTTTCTTTATCTTAAATTTCTCCTCTACCTTCTCTGTCACCTACGCCTTTTGGAACTTAACCCTCCCATTTTCAAACCTCTGTCTTTCTTTTCTAATTTAGCAAGCATTTAATTGCTGTTTGCTATTTTCCCTTTGAAGCAGGTTTACGAGTAGACCGGGTCCAGCTCACATGTAATTATCTAGGCAGCGATCATAAAAATCGCTGTAATGAGATCAGACAGTGATGAGAAGGGCAGACAATAGTCTACTAGCTTTTCCTAAATTCGCTCGTAGAAAGTAATTATTCACGGTGAAAGCTTTTGAGATCAAAGTCATTGCTTGCTAGTAATGGCTATACGAAGCAGAAGACGTGAAATTCGCACTGATTAGCAAATTACTTTACGCTTGATCTAGTGAGAGTGCATGAGTTCTGGTCTTTCGGCTTCGTGTGAGGAGATCTTTGATTTGAAATCTGAACGTATAATCCATCTATGTGCGAACATCTGGTAGAGAGAGAGAGAGGCTGGGTTTCGATAATAGTGAATCATTTCATTTCATAAGATATAAACCTCAGTAGTCTAGACTTCATTCATTCAGTACTCCTAAGTTTCAGTAGACAGATCACTTCGCTCTAGAAATACCTTGTATAGCGAAGTTCTGAGTTTCTCGACATTTAGCCGAGTTCTAGAATACCTGTATAGGGCAGTTCTCAGTTTCGTGGAGATAGCTTGTAGTTCTGTTTGGAGGTAATAAATATTTGATAGGAGTGTTGAGTTATTTAAGAGATAAAATCGTCAATGATCTGTCTCTAGATTTTACAGAGTGATTTACTAGAAAGGTCCGTCATATTATAATTCTCTAAGTTTACAGTGTTACAGTGGATAGCAGAATAAATTATATTTTCTAGCTAACTATTCCAGCAAGTAAATTGATTTTATCTAATTGCTAGTAACCAGTCAGAGAATAACTTAACCGACTAGTAAATGCACTGATGCATCATGAGTGTTGACGAAATATGTATTTATTTCTAATTCATGATGACTGATTTTTTAAAATGACTATAATTTATTTCACGGGAGTTTTAACAATAAGACAAGTCATAAGCTTGTAGTTTATAATTTAAGTTAAATAACCGAAGTGAATACTATATTTTCACGCGCGGTAGAATAGGATTGTGAATACTGTTATGGTTAAGTATTTTGTACTTTTCTCTTCCTTATTCAGTATTTGGTCACCCAAAACCTACCAGCGGTTTCTGTTTATGTCTAGCAGACAATAACTAGACGAAAGAACAATTTTCTGAAATATATATTGTAACAGGCATATAGTTCCAGAGTTCTTTTCCAATATCAAAGTTTTACAGTCACCCCGTGGTGGTGACTAAATCAAACATTTAACATAATCAAACCTGTGACCTTACTTGTATAACAACCCCTGTGTTGTGAAGAAGATACAACCTGAACAGAGTTATTTACCTGACACTTGATGTAACTATCAATTATTCCAAGCTACTGTACCCTTGTGAACATTAGACATCTTAATTATTTTACTACCTGGACAAAAATTGAAGTGACAGTTAACAGCATCCTACGTACCATTGTGAAGCAAACGTTTCCCAAAATTTGAATTCATTAGCTTTGGAGAAACTGGGGCTTGTTTCGCCAAAACACAATTGTAGATGGGCTGGGTGTCCATTAATAATTGTTCCAGAATGTGGTGAATGTACCTTGTAGGTAAGAAAGAGTGATGTCTTGTGATCACAAGTGTGTCAGAGCGAGTAAAAGCCGTTACGATATAATGCTTTGATTGTATAACCAATATATCCATTTGATTGTTTTCTTCTTAAAGATTACCTATGCTATCTATTTCAGAGTAGATTACCGGATAACCTCTGTTATTTACTGTAGAGAGAAATCCTCGACCATAGTGTATAAATCAGTGACTCTTTGGGGGCGAATAACTTCTCTTATAAAGGGATCGTGGTTCAACAGATGGAGAAAGGATTACACCTACGGGTCAACTCTGTTATTGATTCCTTAACTTATGTTTATTTGTATATTGATTTGATAGTCTAAAGTTATTGTTGTGGTGAATTTTCTTATGATAAATAAAATTTACATAAACTTATCCAAGTGTGTCGGTCAGCTCGTCCCAATATATATATATATATATATATATATATATATATATATATATATATATATATATATATATATATATATATATATTCCATTGTTATAGTTTTCACTACTGTACGTCTAACCATCGTCACTGTGTGTGCGTGTCTGTGAGTGGTTGATATAGAGTATGTCTCTATAACTGAGTAATCTGTCTGACTAACATTTTTCTGTTGTAGAGAGATAGGCTGAGCGAGAGATTTCTCGAGCTTCAGGGACAGACTTACTTAATTTTCCACCATCTCACTCGTGAAAAGCTATCTCTTATATTATCTCTCACTGAGTCACCTTATGTTCTAGTATATTCAGAAGGGACCAATCTGAGTCTAAATTCACCTATCGCAAATCTACGACAATGCTGGAACGTCCGGACTATGTTGACTGGACTATCCGAAAACCTACAGGACGTAAACGATGTAAGGAAGACAGTCATAATTAATGATGAGCTTAAACGACTTCAAGTGGGTATAGCTGCACTTCAGGAAACGCGCCTGGTGGGTTCTGCAACGGTGAGCGAGAAGGACTACACATTTTATTGGCAAGGGATAGATCTTAATAAAACTAGAGAACACTGAGTAGGTTTTGCGGTTTAAAAAAATCGCTAACTAAAATGGTTGAACCAGGTGAGAATGGATCAGAACGCCAGTTAACGCTCCGCCTGCAAACTAGCACAGGTCCCGTCACCCTTGTCAGTGTGTATGCTCTTACTCTGTACTCTGCCTCAGAAGTTAAAGATGAGTTCTACGAGAATCTAGCAGCAGTCATCAAAAGCATACATAGGCAAGAACAGCTTGTTCTCCTTGGTGACTTTAACGCTAGAGTGGTTGCCGATAATGTTTCATGGCCTTCATGTCTGGGCAGGTTTGGTATTGGTAAGATGAATGAAAATGGACAACGGCTCTTAGAGTTGTGTGTCCACCATGACTTCTGCTTGACCAACACCTACTTTTAGAAAAAATCCCAGCATAAGGTGTCATGGAGACACCCACGATCCAAGCACTGGCACCAACTGGACCTGATTCTCGTCAGAAGGCCAATTCTCAGGTCTGTGCTCTCCACGCGCTAGTACCATAGTGCAGACTGTGATACAGATCACTCCTTGGTTTGCTGCAAAATCAGAGCACAACCAAGAAAACTCTATCGTGTCAGACATGAAGGAAACCACGCATTGATACCAGCAAGATGTCAGACCCTGTCATGATCGCTCAATTTACTGCGACCTTCAAGAAAGTGCTCAGTAGCCCTCAGCATGGTGATACTATTACAGAGAACTAGGAGCATCTACGGAACACCATTCAAAGCACTGCACTTGCCACCTTTGGTTAAAAAAAACGGCAAAGTCAAATGACTGGTTTGATGCTTCATCAGATGTGATGGCACCTGTCATTGAAGCTAAGCGCAGTGCTATGAAGGAATACAAACGTTCACCGAGAGCCAGAACCCTACAGATCCTGAAGGCTACGAGAATCAAAGTTCAACAAACTGCTCGACGCTGTGGAAATGAATATTGGCTCCAGCTTAGTGAGAGCATCCAGATCGCAGCGCAAACAGGAACATTAGACAAATATATGACGGTATAAAGAAAGCACTTGGCCCCCCAAAACGTAAGACGGCACCGCTAAAAACCATCAGCGGAGAAAAGCTAGCCGACAAGGGTAAGCAGATGGAGAGGTGGGTCGAGCACTACTTTGAGCTTAATGCTAGAGAAAATACCGTTACGCCTGCAGCCCTTGATGCTGTCAAATGTCTGCCAACTATGGAGGAGCTGGATGCCGAACCTACATTAGAGGAACTCAGCAAGGCCAATGATAGCTTGGCCTCTGGCAAAGCATCAGGCAATGATGGGATTCCTCCTGATTTAATCAAATGCTGTAAGAGCACGCTATTACATCCCCTGCATAGGATGCTGTGCCAGTGCTGGGAAGAGACAACTATTCCTCTGGACATGCGAGATGCCACAAGATTGTAACACTATAAAAAAAAGGGAGACAGAATTGATTGCAATAACTACAGAGGCATCTCTCTTCTTAGTATTGTTGGTAAGGTTTTTGCCAAAGTCATCTTAATGCGACTTCACAAGTTAGCTGAGCGCATGTATCCAGAGGCACAATGTGGATTCCGAGTTGGCAGATAAACAACAGACATGATCTTCTCTGTTCTCCAGCTTCAGGAAAATTCGAGAGAGCAGAAAAGGCCTTTATATATCGCCTTTAAAGACCTCACAAAAGCATTTGACCTGGTTAGTAGGAATGGACTCTTCAAAATCCTCTTGAGAATAGGCTGCACTTCTAAAATGCTGGAAATGATAAAGTCATTCCATGACGGCATGAAGGGAACAGTCCAATATGCTGGAAGCACGTGACAGCCCTTTGACATACGAAGTGGGGTTAAACAAGGCTGTGTTCTGGCTCCGACCCTCTTCGGGATCTTCTTTGCCTTAATCTTGAAACATGCATTCAGAGATGCAACTGAAGGAATATGCCTTCACACTAGGTCAGATGGCCGTCTCTTTTATCTTTCAAGGCTGAAGGCAAAAACAAAAATCAGAAGGGTCACTATAAGAGACTTGTTGTTTGCTGATGATGCAGCAGTCGTCAATCAAAGCCAATAGGAACTTCAGAGCTTAATGAATAACTTCACTAAAGCATGCAAGGACTTTGGCCTCACAATAAGTCTAAAGAAAACGAATGTGCTGAGTCAGGATGTGGGTGCTGCACCAGTTATCACTATCGATAACTATAAATTGGCAGTGGTGCACCACTTCACATACCTAGGGTCTACCATCAATGAAAAACTCTCACTGGATACAGAAATCGACAGCCGTTTTGGCATAGCTGCAGCTACCTTTGCCCGCCTCACATCGCGTGTTTGGGGAAACTCCAAACTCACAATGAAGACCAAAGCTGCGGTATATAATGCCTGCGTTACAAGCACACTCCTGTATGGCAGCGAGACCTGGACGACCTATGCTAAGCAAGAAAGAAGGCGCAATACCTTCCATTTACGGTGTCTACGCCGCATCCTCGGCATCTCGTGGAAAGATAAAGTGACAAATGTTGAGGTGTTGTCACGTGCTGGCCTTCAAAGTATGTATACACTGCTTAGACAGCGCAGACTTCGCTGGCTTGGCCAAGTTCGCCGTATGGAAGATGGTCGCATCCCAGAAGATATCTTCTACGGACAATTAGCAGATGACAAGAGAACAGTTGGGTGACCACAGCTGAGGTTCAAAGATGTGTGCAAGAGAGATATGAGGGCACTGGACATGGATCCAGCAACATGGGAGGATGAAGCTGCCGATCACACTAAGTGGCGATGCTATTTACTGCTCTACCTCAGATTGGGCGAAGAGAGGCTCACACAACAAGCAGATGATGGGAGAAAATGTCGAAAGGAGCACCAGGAGAATAAGCAGCTGAGGGCTGCCACCTCAGGGGCGTATTCCCATAGTCAATTATGACTGAGGGGGATATTATTATTATACTCTTCTAGATGTCCGTATTTTTATCTTGTTGTATTCCTTCTCTTCTCGTGCTCTCAACAGTTTCCTGTTATTACGATATTTTCAAGTGGTCATCTGTCTTGAAAAAGCTACTAGGGTGAGTTTGTACATGGGGCTGTCAACTCTCTCATGTCAAACAAATCACACGAGGGTCTGCGCAGTGACGGCCTCATTAGGAACAAAAGGGATATTAAGAAGGAAGCAAGAATTTAAAATAAGACAACATAAAGAACCAGCCGGTAGCAGAATAAACATCAATTTATAAATAACTAACAATAGTGCAAGACAAACTCGCAATACAGTTACAGGAAATCCATATACAGCCTTCCAACATGAGACAATCTGATCATCAGAGAGTTTCCCCATTCAGACAAGTGTTTTCGCCCTTCTAAATCCTTTACATCTAAGTGTCAGAACCCTGATGGTTGTCCACCCGTGCTTGGGACTGAGCTCAATTCGCTTTATTGTAACCTCTAAGGGCATCCTTTTCATCCCGATGCAGATGTTAATGTAATAATATTGGTGTACATAAATTACTGTCCTGAATTTCATTGCCCATTGCAGTTGTTCCACAGCTAGCCCTGTGACTTTTCATCAGGTTCACCAAGTTTAAGTGCCCTTGTTCTTTACTGTTGTTTCAGCCCTAATTGTTTCAGTATATTATACCTTCATAGGTATCTGAAAATTCATTTACCAGGGAAGCTATTGTGTAAGATTCTCAATCCATGCTTCTGAAGGCCCAACATGGATGGCTACGGCATGAATAGAAAACATCCGTAGAAACCTCGAATCTTCAAGAACTGGTGTGGATCTACTGTTATGGTTTTGCAGGGTTACGTGACAACGAAGGAGCTGACAGGCTTGCTGCGAGAGCACGCAAGGTGGGGACACAGGATATGGAAAACGGAAAGATATTACGGACAATTAATGTTCACCTGTTAGAGAAAAACACTGCATTCGATGCATCAACAAGGCTACAAATGGTGAAATTCGGCAGCAGAAGTAAAACTAGCAAGGATTGACGTATGAGATGATGCATACATCGTGCATACAAACAGCGCGCTACAGCAACAATTATCATTCATACCCTTCGATATTTAATGAGGGAGGCTGATAATTTAATGGTTTGCACGGAGTGCAATGATATCGATTATGATCATGTTAAAGTCAGTTTAGTTTTTATGCTAGGGGATGTAAACATTTATATTCTTGCATGTCTGGCCAAACGTTGGTTATTTCCCTTGACTGGTGTAAAAATATGTAATCCAGAATTCTCTCGAACTTTCGAGAATGAGCGAAGTTCACGTTGCGCGGTTATCGGCGCATGCGTGACTGTGTTGAGCGGGACTGATATGCGATATCTCGTGACAGTTCGCACTGGGTGCTTGACCGGGCTGGTCAGCCATGTTTCTCTGATTGTGTGTACGGGGAAATAGATTTGTGTAATAGAAATATTGGAGATTTCCCCGATATATTTCTGAAAGCCAAGGATTGATGGCTGATATTTATGTGACTTATTTCTGATGCTGTCCGTGAAGGTAAAAGTACATTTTGTTATTATATATTTTGAATCCCGGCACTCATGCGGCATATTTTTGCCAGAGATTTACATGACTTGTTTTGTCAGATGAGATACAGAGAACATTATATATTGTGAAGCCCGGCACTCATGCGGCATATTTTTGCCAGAGATTTACCTGACTTGTTTTTGTCAGAGGAGATACAGAGAACATTATATATTTTAGAGCCCGGCACTTATGCGGCTTATTTTGCCAGAAATTTACCTGACTTGTTTTGTCAGAGGAGATACAGAGAACATTATATATTTTGAAGCCCGGCACTCATGTGGCATATTTTTGCCAGAGATTTACATGACTTATTTCGTCAGAGAAGGTAGAGAGGAATTACTGACGTACTGCTAGCACTGCGATACCTGCAGTCTGTTCAGAGAAGTCGTTGATATTGGATGTAATGAACTGTTGTTATTATATGATATGTGTGAACGATGTCCCATTGACAGTGTATTGATGATGTCTTTGTTTCTGTGGAGTTAATAAATCGTGAACAATCGTACCACAGTCGTTTCCAACAATTTCCTGAATATTGCATGTGTTTTGGGTGTGTGATCATTGCTGTCTTACTACACGCATTCGCTTATTGACTTCTCTTCACATACACACACCATGTCTGTCATCTGTAAGCCCGACCTGCTGAATTGCCTTCATCAGAACACATGATATGGTACAACTACATACCTCAAAAGTGGTGGCCAACTCGATGGGGCTATTAACAGCGAATTTTCAAATTCAACTTTTTTATTATCTGAAAGTACCCGGCGTTGCCCGGAAACAAGTGATATGGCGTGTGAATTATTGATGACATTGTACCACTACAAGGAGTTCCTGTGCAGTGTTCCAGTCCTGTTTCCTGTGCAGCCTTATTACTTGGAGTGTTATATAGCAGAGATCCAACAGAATTTACAGTCGAGTTGTAGAGTTACCAGTCCGAATTGTCGGCGAACAAGTTCAACATGCCAAGAAGCTGAGCAGTGGAAACATCTATATCTTGCATCATAGAGTTCCTTTACCCCTCAACGGTGGTTCCTCTTTTCGTAGGACTGTGGTTGTTAAACATCATTGCTGCTGTTCTGGAGGCCAGGATATTTTTTCAACAGTTAAACATAAGTGGCCGTTTGTTATTGTAATCTGTTCCTCTGTGTTGGTAATTACACCTTCCTCAGAATAATATAAGATCTCTGTGTTATGTTTAGGTCGTGGTGTTTTATGTTATATATTTCTCATTTTCGCGGGCAGGTTGGGTGGAGACTTGCAATAGGATACACCCCACTTAACCGAGGGCCTACTGTAAGCGCTCTTTAGGGACTCTTTGCGAATTTCCCGCAGTGGAAATCTCCAGCAAACATTTTTGCTGCGTATTATATTCCACTGTGTTTGGTTATTTGTGATATATTTGTTTAGTTGTGCCGAGATGTCTCATAGTTGTTTTTGTTATATTTCTTTATGTTCTTTAGTTCTTTTTTAATTTGTTTGTGTTTGTCTGCCTTCCCTTCCTATCGTTTATTTCTTTACAACTTTTCGTTTATACACTGTGTTTTCATTGTCTCATCGGTCTATTCGCAGCTGTCGTTGCAAGTTTTGCAATACTTTTTACTTTATTTCTACTTTTTTCTTAGTTGATTCCTGCGAACGTTGTCGTTTGTCCTTGATATTTTGTCTTTGTCTTTCTAGTTGATATTATTCATTGTTGTTATACACTGTCAATATTGTTATGCACAATAAATACATAGGTAATCAATTATATTATTGATAAGTAAAGTAATTATACAAGTTCTTGGGCAAAGACTTGTCACCCACTGAGTTGATATAAACTGAGTTTCTCAAATAATAATTATTGCACAAGGTATTTATCATATATAATCCAGCAGAATGTCTACTTTGGATTATTTCATTGCACAAGGGAAATCCCTTGGCAAGACTGAGGAGAAATTAGAAGAATTTGCACTTGCTGAATATGGCAAGGCGCAGAAGGCTGAAGAAAAGAGACAAAAAAATGGAAGCTGAAGATAGGAGATTGCAGATGCAAGCAGATGAGAGAAAATTACAAATGGAAATGGAGAAACAAAAGTTAGAAGCAGATGAGAGAAAATTCCAAATGGAGATGGAACAAAAGAAATTAGAAGCTGAAAATAAAAAAATTAGAAAGAGAAGCAGAGGAGAACAAATTCCAAATGCAGATGGAGGCTGAAAATAAAAAATTAGAAAGAGAAGCAGATGAGAAAACAATCCAAATGCAGATGGAGGCTGAAAATAAACAATTAGAAAGAGAGGCTGAGGCTGAAAAACAGAAAATGTTACACGACAAAAGAGTCTTAGCTATGGAGCTGGAAAAAATAAAAATAGTAAATATGGGTAATGCTCAAAATGAGACAAACAATCAAACTACTTCTAATAAGGCAAATGCTAAACCTTATGATATTAAGTTACCTGCTTTCAACCCTGCCAGCGACGATATCTCATTCTAATTAAATAGATTTGAACTTTCATGCGAATCTCATAAGGTAGATAAATCGCAATATTGTGAACAACTTAGGAAGTTATTTAAGGGTGAAGCCTTGAATACTATAAGTATGTTAGAAGGCCCTGACGCAAATAATTATAATGTGGTCAGAGCTGCCTTATTAAAAAAAGACCAACTGGATGAAGAGTGTTATCGCCTACGCTTTAAGTCTTTATTGCCAGAGACAGGTAAAGATTTTTCAGAATTTATATCGACTATCCGCCTTACTTTTTCACGTTGGGTGGAATTGTCAGTACTTTTTCACGTTGGGTGGAATTGTCAAAAACTGAACACTCATATGAAGACATTATGGACTTATTGCTACGCGACAAAGTCATGTCGTCGGTTAGTAAATCTTTTCTTTCTTACCTACATGAACGAAAGCCTCCAAACTTAAAAGATATGGAGCAATACTGTCGCCAATACGTGACGCCGCATCCTAATGTAACGGTTAGCATCTCTAAAGTCGAAGAAGGTTTACCTGTTGCTTCAGCAACACCATATGGTCCTAATTTTCGACGCAAATTTTAAAGACCTCAACGGAATTTATTATGAGAGATAATCGTGATCTTGGACAGAATCAAGGGGGTCCATCCCGTAATGATTCTTCTTCAGGGAACTGGAGGCAATTTAACGGTCCTCAACATTTTGGTCCTAATAATTATATCAACTTTGAAAGAGGTAACTACAATAGTGGTTATCAAACTTATGGTAATTTTTCGTGGAGACAACAAAACCCATTTAATAGATATTCTAATCAAAGGGGAAATAATAATCGCGACAATGCAAACTGGGATTCAAATCAGAGCAATAATTTCAATAGAAATAATAGCCGCGATAGATCGCAACACGACAATAATAGATCCTTTCGCCATGCTAACTCTGCTCAACAAGAGCCTCAAGATGTTAATAATCAAGGTAACAAAAATAATAGGGTCAATAATGCTAGTGCGTGCTTTGCTTTTGATTTTGAGAGGGCATCTCAATGCCCAGAATGCACAACTCAATTCCAACCTACATCTATAACTACCTTGAGTTGCGTTCATCCTCTACCCGCTCTTCCTGCCGCAGCTGAGCATGACGGAAGAGGGTCTCTTATTCTACATAAAGGTTTTGTAAATAATAATCAAGTCTCGGTTCTATTTGATTCTGGATGCACAACTGTGGGGGTTAGACAGTCTCTCATAGATTCTTCCTATACCACGGGAAATGTGGTGAAATGTGTGACATTTGGTGGGACAATTGAAAAGTATCTGACTGATATCATCCACATAGCTACTCCATTTTTCACGGGAGATGTTCACGCGTGTTTGCTCCCGAATCCTGTTGCGGATCTTATTGTCGGACGTATACACGGAATTAAGGAGTGTACACCGCAGCAAATTGTTATTTGGGAGAAGCAAAATATTCTGACTGCTAATGCAGTCACTACAAGAGCTCAAGCTCAAAATATTGCTCAGACTCCATCTACCGAAGTTAATGAAGTACATAACCAGGATGATCACTCAGTGATTTCCCGAGAGTCTTTTATCACAAAATGATACTTCATTAAAAAAATTCTTTCTCCTAGTTAAAGATGATAATTCAAATTATAACACAAATCTTAAATCATGGTTCTCAATAAAGAATGGAGTACTAGTTCGTATGGTCCGAGATTCTGCTTCGTCTATACATTCGCAAATTCTGGTACCTAAGGGTATGAGAGTTCGAATTCTACAACATGTCCACGACTCTCAGTGCGCAGGACATATGGGATTTTCCCGTACTAAATCGAGGGTTCTTGCTTCCTTCTTTTGGCCACGCGTAAATAAAGATATACATATTTATTGTCGCTCCTGCAATATATGACAGGAGGTTAAGTCACGAGGTCCACGCCATGCAGCACCTATCGAAGCTGCGGATATTCCAATTCGCACTTTTCAAAAGATGGCAATATACATTATTGGTCCTTTTAAAATCAAGTCTGCCAGAGGACATCAATTTATCCTAACATGCATTGACATGTGTACCCGTTGGCCAGAGGCTATACCTCTCAAGAGCATTTCTACTGCTGATATTGCAAATGCTCTTTGGCTAATATTCTCACGTTTAGGATTTCTCAAAGAAATCTTATCAGATCATGGCACACAATTAGTATCAGACACTGTGTCTCAGGTCATGACCACACACCGTATTGAAAGGTCTTTGAGCAGTATCTATCATCCTATGTCAAACAGGGTTTGTTGAGCGCCTGAATAGAACGCTCAAGAATTTACTTGGGAAGATTACTGAGGACCATACTCAGGATTGGGACAGGGTTTTACCTGCTGCCCTTTTTGCATATAGAGAGGTCCCTAATGAGCACACGGGATTTTCTCCATTCGAGCTCGTCTTTGGTGCGCAACCGCGCAGTCCCATGTCGTTGCTCCACGACCTTATAACTGCTGAGAACATCAGCGATGACACACAATCTTCCTACGAATATGTCGTTGCTCTGAATCAGAAAATTATCGAAGCATGTAGGTTAGCTACCTCTGCATCTGAATTTGCTAAGGAGAAGGCGAGGAAATTCGCAAATAAAAATAGGCGTCTACGACAACTATGTCCCGGTGACAAGGTACTTGTATTACTCCCTTGTAAGGACAATAGACTTCTTATTTCATGGAAAGGTCCTTATGCTGTCATCTCGAGATTTTCTGATGTCGACTATGTCATCGATGTGGACGGAAAGCATAAAACCTTCCACATTAATATGCTGACTGAATTTCATGAACGACCTGATTACCTACAACCTATTTTTCAGGCGACGGACGATCCGCTGGTCCTGCATGGGCTTTACACATCTCTGTCAGTTATTCAAGAGCAAGAGGCTACTTTCTCAGATGTGAATCTTCCTCTTCCCGTAATCCCACTGCATTCAACAGAATCATGGGTAAATGTGACTGTTTCTTCAGAGTTATCTACTGAGGAACATCAACAGGTCTCTTCTCTGATACAAACTTTTCAGGACGTTCTTACTGACATTCCTGGACAAACATCAATTATTAAGCATGGCATAATACTCACAGATTATAACCCTATCAGAGTCCGACCTTATCCTATCCCATTGCACTTTCAAGCACAAGTCGAGAAAGAATTGGATGAAATGATTCAATTAAAAATAATTGAACCTTCTACTTCGGCATACTCTTTGTCTATGGTTGTTGTCCGAAAGAAAGACAATAACATGCGTCTTTGCGTCGACTATCGCAAACTAAACCAGGTGACGAAATTCGATGCTGAACCTATGCCCTTGTTGGAAGAGCTGCTCATTAAGCTTTCTAATTCTCGGTACTTTACCAAACTCGACTTGTCTAAAGATTATTGGCAAGTTCCTCTTACTGCTTTCTCAACACCTAGGGGTTTGTTCCAATGGAACTTTATGCCTTTCGGCCTCATGAATGCTCTAGCTACTTGTGTACGCATGATGCGTCGTATTCTTTCACATCGTCCAGATGTCATTGCGTACTTGAACGACATTTGCCTTGTTAGTAATTCTTGGGAGGACCACTTTCAAAGTCTTTCCAAACTTTTTGACAACTCTACGCTCTCATAATTTGATGGCCAAACCGTCCAAAGCCTATATTGGGTTTAGCGAGATTTCTTTTCTGGGTCACCGGGTTAGTCATGGTCTCTTGCGGACGGAAGACCAGAATACTTCTAAAATTCTTAACATCACTACTCATAAGACGAAGAAGCAAGTCCGTAGTCTCTTAGGCTTAATCCAATTTTATGGAAGATTTATTCCAAGTCTTTCGTCAATCACGGCACCTCTCTCAACCCTATTGAAGAAGGGGTCACCTAATATGGTACGCTGGTCTTCAGAATGCCAATCCTCATTAGATAAGATTAAGACACTATTTTCTGACCAGCCTATCTTAAGACTACCCACTGCAAATAAGACTTTTATTCTTTGCAGTGACGCCTCATCCACAGGGATTGGGGCAGCATTGATGCAGGAGTATGCTGGAACTCTGCATCCGGTATGTATGTCTCTAGGAAGCTGAATGCAGCAGAACGGAATTACTCGGTACTAGACCGAGAATTATTAGCTACGGTCTGGGCGATACTTAAACTTCAGAGATTCCTTCTTGGTGCCCATTTCATTGTAGAAACCGACCAAAAAGCCCTCACATCTATACAGAGTAAGGACTTGAAGAGTTCTAGATCTACTCAATACGCTATTGCTCTTCAGCCTTTTCACTTTTCAGTACGAGCTATCCGTGGTAAGGATAATGTAGTGGCAAAAATACTGTCTCGATGCCCACATGATTCTACTTGACTCTCATTTTCTCGATTTTCTTATAGATTTCGGGTTTATTTATATACCCACGACATTGTTATACATTAACACTCTGTTAGTACATTTGTATGGCCCTGTTAAGTCATAACTCTAAAATTAGTTTGTACTACTTTCTCTGTTACCGTTTTAGTGTAACGGAGGAAGGTTTGATTATAACCATATAGGGGCCGGAAATTTACATGGCAACATTTGATAGCTAGAAATGTGGGATTAACTATTGTATATAATAAAATCCTACGGTTATCAAACAGAATTCTCATTTGTATTGTTTCACAGCGTAAGCTTTTCCATGAGAGTCAGCACTGTTATTTTGAGAATCTCAACCTGGTTACCAGATTTAACATGATTGTTCCAGTTTTTCTTTTGGCATTTGATGCTACTTTAGATGTCTTCAGTGTCTTATTGCTTACAGAATGGTCTGAGACTTCGGAACTCATCTCTGATTTGTACTTGTTCGAGATAGTTAACAACATTGTACATTGCTATAGGATATTATATTAGAAGATATTGTATTATGAAGTGCTATGACTTCTTTAAAATAGTGTTAATATATTACTGTGGTTTACAATGTTGAAAGTATAATATTGCAATGATACCATTTTTTACATAACTTATCAGATACATGAAGTCAAGAGAGAAAATAATTTTTTCTGACAGGGTAATGTTTTTGTGCCCAGCGCGTTATTGTGCGCTATTAGGAGCAACTATTTATACATTATTGATACTTTAAAATTTTTTCTGAGGTAGTGAGGTACTTTTCCTCACCCGACGATTGGTTGTGCGTCAGTAATAGCCTTATATAATGGCATTGGATATATTGATGCCCTTCATCGGCGCATTATTTATACGTTATGAGCCTGTTGACTGAGTTATCATGCTCATTATGTTTTTTTTTCTGTTAGAGATTTAGATTATCATGTATGCTATTGTACTACAATGGTGTTTATTTTAATATGCATTTGTTTGCCATGTCATATTTCTGTCTTCTTTTTTTCTTAGGATTTTGCTTCCCTTCATCTCTACTCTTTCCTTTCATATCCCATCTAGTCTTTGTTCTCTTGCCGTACTATCTGCATACCTCTTCGTTACTCTTACTCCTATTCCTCTTGTGTTCACGACTTTATATAGGATATATTTTAGTGTAGATATTTGTATGTTACCGCCCTCATTTGTTTTTCTATTCGATGTATTTTTTTTCCCAAAAAATGATGTTATCATTTTTTTCACCCGGGGGATGCGGTAGACTGTTAAAGTCAGTTTTGTTTTAAGCTAGGGGATGCAAACATTTATATTCTTGCATGTCTGGCCAAACGTTGTTTATCTCCCTTGACGGGTGTAAAAATATGTAATCCAGAATTTTCTCGAACTTTCGAGAACGAGCGAAGTTCACGTGGCGCGG
This sequence comes from Oreohelix idahoensis, assembly GCA_024509875.1. Classification (NCBI taxonomy): domain Eukaryota; kingdom Metazoa; phylum Mollusca; class Gastropoda; order Stylommatophora; family Oreohelicidae; genus Oreohelix; species Oreohelix idahoensis. Next base: position 186,148 of record JAMPIV010019201.1, on the reverse strand, counting down.
TTATCGGCCCATGCGTGACTGTGTTGAGCGGGACTGATATGCGATATCTCGTGACAGTTCGCTCTGGGCGCTTGACCGGGCTGGTCATCCATGTTTCTCTGAATGTGTGTACGGGGAAATAGATTTGTGTAATAGAAATGTTGGAGATTTTCCCGATATATTTCTGAAAGCCAAGAATTGATGGCTGATAATTATGTGACTTATTTCTGATGCTGTCCGTGAAGGTAAAAGTACATTTTGTTATTATATATTTTGAAGCCCGGCTCTCATGCGGCATATTTTTGCCAGAGATTTACATGACTTGTTTTGTCAGAGGAGATACAGAGAACATTATATATTGTGAAGCAAGGCACTCATGCGGCATATTTTTGCCAGAGATTTACCTGACTTGTTTTTGTCAGAGGAGTGTTAAAGTCAAAGGGGAGTAATTCTGAATATGCTTGGTGGACAAGTTTGATTTTGGGTTGCGGCGCTTGTCTGCTTGTTAAGTTATGATGCTTGTTTAAATTTATGATAGGAATATCTTCTCGTATGTTCGAGAACAGAGCGTATGATCGCTACTCACAGCGTTGAGCCCCCGCCTGTGACGTATTTATCCCTGAGTTGTTTTGAGCTGTGATTAGCTTGCGGCTAAGCCGCATGTATTGAAAGCTGTGTTCAAAACAGCCGAGTCTCGTGACTGTTTGAGCTGGAGATGTGTGATCCCGAGGAGTCTGTTTCTGGGCGTGGAACGAACTGGTCAAGCCTAGTGTTTTTTGATAGTGTATGCCTGCGCAGTGCTTAAGAAGATGTCGACTTATATTTTCGCTGTGCGTACAGCATATTTCGTAAGCTGCAGTATGGATTTTTGTGAGTACTTTAGGCCTTGATTTATATATCTGCAGTGGGCAGTATTTATAGCATGGCGATGCTGACCGTTTGCTGGTGGATGTTTAGGAGTACAATAGGCCTTGATTTATATATCTGCTGTGTGCAGTATTTATAGCACGGTGATGCTGACCGTTTGCTGGTGGATGTTTAGGACTACTTTAAGCCTTGATTTATATATCTGCTGTGTGCAGTATTTATAGCACGGTGATGCTGACCGTTTGCTGATAGATTTTTGTGCGTACTTTAGACCTTGATTTATATATCTGCTGTGTGCAGTATTTATAGCACGGTGATGCTGACCGTTTGTTGGTGAATGTCTTATGTGACAGTGGGGGTCCCTATTGGTTGATAGCTAGGTGACTGAGGCAGGCCTAGTTATTTATTTTATGAGGTCAGATTTCTTTCCTTGACCTGTCTTCCAAGTAGAGCTATCTCTGTTACTGGCCTTTGTTCCGCCAGAGATGGTGATTCCTGGATGAGATAAGGTTCGTCTTTTCTTCAACCCAGACCACGTTCTTCTCTCCTAGGTGTTGTACTGCGACTGATGCGTATAGGGTGTTCTATTATTCCTATCTCTCCTATCACTCACCTCTACTAACTCTCCATTCCTTAATCTCTTCACACAGCAAAGCAACCGGAGTGTTGTGATTCAATATCAAAACAACTTTTATTTACATAAGATAATCCATGATCATCCAACATAATTCATTAGATACAGTTCTCAATTACAATGTCCTCAAGTCTTCCACTTGATTCAATCAAATATCTTCTCAGGTTCTACTATTTTTCTCATATTTTCTACAACAGTTCTTCTATATCCTTGGAGTCATGTTCTCACCAAATCTCAATCTAGTTAGGTTTAACTCCTTTAAATGCAGCATATAAGATTCAGTAGCTACCCCTGAAATAATCAAACAATGTCTACTATTCTTATGGCGTCCACCATACTTACTCTGCTTTGAGAGAGCGCAGAATAAACTCTGTAGGGGTTTAAGCACTTCTAGCTTTTACTTATTACTATTGCCGTAGACTATGATTCACTTTCATAGACCTGACAGCTAATCCTGAATACAAGTTATCCGCTCTGTATTTTGTTGCAGGTTCAACTTCTTTATTCATTCTATTCATACTGCTCTCTTAAACCTTTGCATCATTATCTTCCTGCAGTTTCTTGGCTGTAATTCTGAAAACATTCTAACTAATGAGATGCCTGTAAAAATTCATCTTCTGACAACATGTATACTGTAGTTCTGAAACCATGTCTCTCTCAGCAAATAGTCTAAGCATAAGTAAAGTCAAACAGGCTTCTTACCATGCTATACAGAAGTCCGACACTTATCACTGACTTACTATCACCCCTATAAGCTAATCCTAGGTTTAGCAGCACAAATTATCAAACAATTCTAAGTGTTCTCCTGAATTCCTATTACTATGATTCTAAAGCTATCTACTTCTGTAGACCTTCTGCACACCGCAGATTTCACATTTCTTGAGCTCCCAGCGAGGCTCGTCTTGCCCGGTCAACTTCTCTGGTAGGACTGATCTCCTTTCGTCCTTCAATTTCCTATCTGATGGTCCAAAGTTGTTTTAGTTAATACGATTGGTCCATTGTTCAGTTCACTCACCTATCGGCACGCTTAATTCTATGCTGTCAGCTCCGTGAACTGTGCTACATAACTGTTTACCTCTAGTCACTATTTTCACGTGCGTTCTACTCTGCTCTGCGTTCTTTTAACTGTAAACCTGTAAAGGGCGTTAATATTCATAGTTATTCCCCTTAGTACTTTTTATCTTAGTTTCATTAATCCTTCTATATCTTTACTAAAACTAATCTGATATGCAAATTTGGTAAACTCTAATGATGTATACTTCGATTACCTTAAAGTCTAAAAAGGTTCCCTCCCTTACAAAAAACACTACATTTTCATTCTTTTATCTCCCATGTTAAGAACAAATAATCTATCACTTGAATTATTCTGATTTTCTAACCCATTTTTATATACTCTTTCATCTTGTTAACACCAAATAACTGTTCGACTGACTTAAACCTACAGTGTATTTTACACTGCACAACCACACGGTGACATATACATCCCGGGGCCCTTCAAATGTATCCCGCAGGGAGACATTTGCATTCTATCAAAAAAATCTATTATCAATGTATCCCACTAACATCTCTAATACTATTACCATATGCGACTCGAAATTACAAGCAAATTAAATCGTAATAGTGAGACTATATTATAAACCTAATATCAATGCTACAACTAGAGCATCTCATTAATTACTACTTCAACATAAAATCTCATTACATGAATATATAAAAGGCATAAATGAACATTGTATTTACTTAATTCATTACCATCATCTCTCAAACAAGTAGTACCCAATAATGCAACCAAGTTTTATCCCTTGTATCTGTATAACCAGTGCAATAAAATATAGGGACGTTCATCCTCTGTGTAATATTTGCATAAGTCAATGAATAAGACTCCATATGACCAAGTCTGGATCATTTCTCATCTCCGTTCTCTTTTTTTTCTAGTCTTGAACACCTCTATGCCTGAGATAGGTACATTATAGCAATTATCATGCACTTAAGGTACTATACATATTTTACCCAATGTTAGTGTTGATCATGTAGTATGCCGCATCTTGTACCTTGGGAAGAAGTCTATTAAGTTTCCCAAACTATGTGTAGTTATTGTAGTTATTTACACTCTTAAGATTACATACGTCTATTCTAGCATCTCATTAACATCGTACTAAAAAACAAGTAAACATTGTACTTAATGCTTCTCAAAACATTATAATTATACATTCTATTTATATACATATATATAGGGGCAACATGGTACTGCCTCTGGAAACAGAGGTTTGTCAGTCCGTTATGTCTATAATATCTGCCGTCAATGTCAGTATACATTGCAACGGTCAGATAGGCAGAGTAGTAGAAATATAGTATATAGCGTCACCAAGCATGCACTAACTAAACACCCCCAAAGTGACAGCAAGAAATGTGTTACTACGTCAGGATGTGATGTGCTCGGCTGATGCTAGCCTTTGATGCACCAGTCGAATTACCAGTCATGTATGCAACTAATCACGCGAAATCCTACCATCTGTCTTGGGGCAATAGCGAAAGACCTATGTCACTATTGTCAGAACAGGATGTGCTCGGCTGATGCTAGCCTTTGATGCATCTGTCGAAACCGTAAGCTCAGTCTGTTACTATATACATGTACCCCTGTATGTCGGATTTAACCAAAATATTCCAGACTAAAATGAGTCAACTCAATGCGGACATGACCATGTAAGTGTCATTTGTGTTGCATCTTACCCAACCAGTAATTACTATCAATTGTGGAAACATCTCATCTCTAAGTCACCTGTATAAACACTGTCATATGGAATAAGGTTCTTTATCTACCGTCTAATGTGCGCAGCTCTGAGGGAGTAGGTTTTTTTTTTTTTCTCTTTTTTTTCTTCTTCTTTCACTGCTGCAACACCATGGCTTGGTCTGTGACAGCTGTCTTAATATCTTCCCTTCTTTGAACTGGTCCTGAACAATATATATCTGAAATACATTCACATTATAAGTCAACCATGCACATTGTTCTATGTAAACTAATTAACAGTGCTGATCTGTTATGGCAAGCCTTGTCCTATGAAGAATCTTGTTATTGTCATTCTAGAAATCTGTATCTTTTCTAATCTTGGTATAACTTAGTTTGATCAGTTATAACGGTCTGTTTCTAAGCTTTCTTTATCACTAGAATATGTCACGTGATTAGTCAAACTTTTTCCTTCATCTCTATATGATCAATGTACTTTCATAAGTTAATGCACTACACAGTTAAGTTTCTTTGCAAAGTTCTACGCTTCTGTTCACAACGTTAGTGTATTTTGTAAATGTCTAAGTGTATTTCGAACTATCACTAACCACTATTTTGAGCACTAATAGATTTGATTAGCTAACTAATCGTTGGATACCGTTGATGGAGGTACCGTAATTAAGCACTATAGCTGGGGGAGTGCTGTGAATTAGTACTGTTTGCTGGGGAAGTACTTTACGGCGATTACACTGATTGTATGAATTTGGAGATTTAATTTGTAAACTCCAACAGTGTAAATTTCTCTACTGTAGAGACGACTGTCGTACTGATGAAATTGGTATCAGTTGTGATGTTATTTATAGTCGCTCTGCAGGAGGATGAGGACGAACGAATTAATATGTAGATGTTGTCAGTATGACAATAGCTTGTTTACTTGATGATGTTTTCTTCTGGAAGTGGGTAAAAAAAAAGGTAAAGGAACCCGTTACACGCCCATTGAGGCATATTGGGAATATGGTGTTAGGCCCATATTATCCTGACCGTCGGCACGCGAGGGGTGATGTGGTCGGCATCACGCCGGCCGCCTTAACCTTCCCAGAGTAGCTCTGGTACCCATTTGGGGCTGGGTCGACCCAGGAGCCGTTTGTGGCCTAAAAATTTTCCGCCTCATCTGGGGATCGAACCATAGACCACTGCGCTAGGAAGCCAGTGCACTAACCACTATGCTTCCGCGGCTCCATGGAAGTGGGTCGTTCATATAATTGATGTCGTTTTCTTCCTTTTCTGTTGTCAAGTTCTGATTGCAAAGGTGCTACAGTCATATCAGCAATAATCTGGTAAATGTTTGTATGCTGTGCTGTAGGGCTTCACTTCCGACAAGTTTTGTTATGTTTCAGTGCTCGTAAGGTATCTGATCTGATCTTCTTCCCAACCGCAATGTCTTCGCTAGTGGTTGTCGTTGTGGCTGGTAGTTGTTGGTCTAAGTTTCCTTCTGTAAGGCTCCGTTTCTGCAACTTGTTTCTTCTCATCGCTTGTAGATGTCTGTTCTTCATCTTGATACATCTGAGCTTGCCTGGTATCTCTTCTGTCATCACATGCTCGCTTCACATGATCACTGGGGATGCGACAGGTGTCACAGGGAATATGTTGGGCTTGACGCAGGGATAGGGAAAAGATGGTTGTGACCATGTGATAACATTGCAAACATTGATGCGTTGTCTCTGTGTAGTGTGGCTAGGCTGGTGGTTGTTGTTGACTGATGTTCTCTTCTGTAAGGCTTCGACTCTGCTGGTTTACGTTACATCCCGCTGCTTGTAGCTGTCTCTCGTCTTCAATAGTACCGACTGTAGTGTGCATGCTTGGGGTTGTTGTGGCTGGTAGTTGTTGTTGATCTATAGTTGCTGTCTTCTTATGTGGCTTCTCAAGAAAAAAAAATCTCATTTTCGTCTATCTGCCGTCGTCACCACGACTTACTATTTCCGTCGTCACCACGACTTTTCATCAAAAATTTTCTCGCCGTAATATCTCGGCCTCAAATGTATGTCTTACATCTCTATCAACCGTCTCATCTACTGCAATACCCTATTGGTCCTGTGTACTCAGTTGTTTGTTGTGTGCGGTACAGACCAATTATACTTAGGCTTTTCAAGACTAAGTTGCCGGCGCCATTTTGTTTATGTATAGTGCTATGATTCTCCTCACATAGCCTCTATCTCTTTCTTCATTACTTCATCTCCAAAAATTTCATAATCATGGCCTCTCTACTTTTAAGCGCCTCTATTGTCTCTTTACTTTTAAGCGCCTCCAACGCTTTCAGTTTATCAATATCTTGAGTCTCCTCTACTCGTCTAACTGTGTCAACACTGTACTTCCTCTCTACCTCTGTATCTCGTATATCTCCCGAGTTTCTCTCACTCCTCTCCACTTCTTCCCTTCTCGCACTCCCTGAGTTCCCCTCAGGTTCTATGTCGCTACCGCGACCTCTAATTATATAACTCTTATTTCTCGCCTCTTCTCTTCTCTGCCTCTCTATCTCGTGTAACTCCAGAATTTTCTGAATTTCTCTGCTCCTTACTTCTTCAACTGTGTATTTCGGTTTCTCTTTTACCGTTGCACCTTTCATTTTCCCTGAGTTCCTCTCAGGTTCTATGTCGATACCTCGACCGGTAATTATATTCCTATTTCTCTCTTCCTTTCTACTACTAGATCGGTATCTCCCTCGATCCTTAGTAGTCCCTCTACTTCTACTACTGTTCCTATAAGCTTCTCGGCTCTTGGATCGGTAACCGCGTCGACCCGTATCTCTCCTATCATCACTTCTATTTCTCCGTGTATGTAGTCCCTCTGGACTCTTGGATCGGTACTCTCGTCGATCCGTATCTCTTCTTCTACTATCATCTCTATGTGTTAGCCTATCTCGGCTCTTAGATCGGAAATCCTCTCGATCTGTATATCTTCTATCTTTATACTCCTCTTGTATCATATCGATCAGAAGCTGTATTCCTCTACAGCTTCACCAAAATATCTCAATATTAACTTCATCATCATGGCCTCTCTTCTTTGAAGCGACTTTAACGTTATATGTTTATCAATATCTATATTTGCCTCTTCCTCTATTTCTCCTCTGCATTCGATCACGTTTTTCTCGCTCTCTACATCTCTTCTCGTTTGTGTCATCTAACATTTTCGTTATAACCATATCTAATTCATTTCTTATCTCTAGAAATTGTGTCTGGTACTTTTCTTGTAGCAATGTCCATACTTGTCGTCGTGACCCGTCTAGCCCAGGCTGTGCTATGATAATTTCTATTTCCTTCTTCAACTCGTCCATGTTTGGTCCAACCACTTTTACCATTTTCTTAGTCATGTCATTCTTGTGCTGAAGTTCTTCTACAAGGCGTCTTTGTTTCTTCTTTACTGTGTCTTCACCCTCCTCTTGGATCACATCTCTCATAAGCTGTTTCACTTCATTTATTCTCTGTGATAAGTCGATGTCCAATATTATTTGTAGATTTCTGTGTATAAACTCTACTGATGTGGTGCCGTCGCGGCGTCCTTGTAGGAGGTATCTTATTCCTTCTTTTAACTCATTTACGCTTGGTTGGGACTTCTTGGTAATTTTCTTTATCTGATTTGCTTGCTCCCATCTTCTATCTCTCTCTCTAAATCTTTCTTCCACTTCGTTTCTCAACTTTTCCATCATTTCGCACCTCTCCGTGCTTTCTAACTTATCTTCTTCATCTGACGATACACCGTCTGAATAACTTGATGATGAGTCTGAGAAGTAGTTGCTATCCCTGATCTTGACATGCCATTTCTCAAGTTCCTCCAATACTATCGCCACAAGTCTGCGAAGTTCATCTTGTCTTCCCGATAAGTCTGTATGAAACTCTTTCTCCAGACATGACCGTATATAATCTACTACTAATGTGTGAGAACTAACTCCCTCCAGTAGGTCTTTTATTGCTGTCTTTAACTCCTGTTCACTTGGATTAGGTACCTTGATAATTTTCTTCTTCTCCGGACCGCTGTTAACATTCTGTACTGTTCTTGTACACCTATAAGATGTGTTTATGTCTTGTACTTCTTGTGGACCTGTTTTGACAGAACTCTTTCCCACTGTTGTTCCCACATGCCTTCTAGATGCGTCAGCGTTAAGATCAACATCTGTTTGTGTTGCTGAACTTGCAACTCTATTCTCTGTTTGTATTGCTGAATCTGCAACTGTGTTTTCTGTTTGTATTGCTGAATCTGCAACTCTGTTCTCTGTTTGTATTGCTGAATCTGCAACTCTGTTCTCTGTTTGTATTGCTGAATCTGCAACTTTATTCTCTGTTTGTGTTGCTGAGTCCATCTGTGCTGATGCTGTATTCTCTGTCTGTGTTGCCGAAATTGTAGCTGTATTCTCCGTCTGTGTTGCCGAAACTGTCGCTGTATTCTCTGTTTGTGTTGCTGAGTTCATCTGTGCTGCTGCTGTAATTTGCTTCAACTGCTCCTGATTCTTTTGTAGATCTAAAGTAACGTCACTCAACTCTGGGGCCGGTACATGACTTTGCACATTCAGGTCAATTCTTTCTGGATCTTTGTATGTAACAGCTTCTTGTTTCTCATCATGCACTTGATCTTGAATGTTAATTTGACTTGACTGTCCTTTCTGAAGAAGTAATGTCTTTATGTCTTCTAGAACACCTATTCCTTTCGACACTAGACTGTTCAGCATCTCATCAGCAGTCTCTATCTCTGAAATATTATCAATTGTTTGCTGGACTTTTCTGCGCCGTTTATCTTTCTTCATCTGTGCTTGACTCCATAGCATCGACAAGATTGTACTTTGCTTCGTGATGTCACTGTCGCTCTTCATATAACTTTCTTCAGATGTTATCTTTTCTGTATTAACGACCGTTTCAGTACTGTATAAATCAGGTAAGTCATCTGTTTGTACTGCGACATTTATAACTTGTCTTGACTTTATCCTGACTGGGATTAAACTCTTCTTACATCTAACATCTGTTTGTACTGCGACATTCTCTGTCTGAGGCTCTATTCTAGGAACTGCTGGTTCAGTTCGTCTTTTCAAATTCAATCTTGGTCTTCCTTCTTTCACTTTCCACGGTTGTAGCTTGATTTCAACAATCTCCTTTATTTCAATCTTATAAACTTTTGCAACCAAACCATCGACGATTCTTATGCATGGGAAATCGATTGCATAATTCCTGCAACGCTTTAATTCCGAAGCAAAGTCTCTCAATGCTGTTCTTTTCTTTCTGTTTTGTATGGTTCTTGCACAACTCTCCATGTTTGAATGTCTTTTTACAATTATTTATTCTTCTCTGTGTCTTCTTGTTTTGTTGGTAATCTCATATAGGCTGTTGTTGATGTTGATATGTTTCCTCTGGAAATGGTGTAGCCATTTTGTCGCTTTAGGAGAGGTGGTCACGGCGCCAAATTACACTATGTGACAGTGCCGGTTGATTCTTTTATTTATATGTCACAATGTTACTACTGTACTATTACTAGGTGACTGAGGCAGGCCTAGTTATTTATTTTATGAGGTCAGATTTCTTTCCTTGACCTGTCTTCCAAGTAGAGCTATCTCTGTTACTGGCCTTTGTTCCGCCAGAGATGGTGATTCCTGGATGAGATAAGGTTCGTCTTTTCTTCAACCCAGACCACGTTCTTCTCTCCTAGGTGTTGTACTGCGACTGATGCGTATAGGGTGTTCTATTATTCCTATCTCTCCTATCACTCACCTCTACTAACTCTCCATTCCTTAATCTCTTCACACAGCAAAGCAACCGGAGTGTTGTGATTCAATATCAAAATAACTTTTATTTACATAAGATAATCCATGATCATCCAACATAATTCATTAGATACAGTTCTCAATTACAATGTCCTCAAGTCTTCCACTTGATTCAATCAAATATCTTCTCAGGTTTGTTCTACTATTTTTCTCATATTTTCTACAACAGTTCTTCTATATCCTTGGAGTCATGTTCTCACCAAATCTCAATCTAGTTAGGTTTAACTCCTTTAAATGCAGCATATAAGATTCAGTAGCTACCCCTGAAATAATCAAACAATGTCTACTATTCTTATGGCGTCCACCATACTTACTCTGCTTTGAGAGAGCGCAGAATAAACTCTGTAGGGGTTTAAGCACTTCTAGCTTTTACTTATTACTATTGCCGTAGACTATGATTCACTTTCATAGACCTGACAGCTAATCCTGAATACAAGTTATCCGCTCTGTATTTTGTTGCAGGTTCAACTTCTTTATTCATTCTATTCATACTGCTCTCTTAAACCTTTGCATCATTATCTTCCTGCAGTTTCTTGGCTGTAATTCTGAAAACATTCTAACTAATGAGATGCCTGTAAAAATTCATCTTCTGACAACATGTATACTGTAGTTCTGAAACCATGTCTCTCTCAGCAAATAGTCTAAGCATAAGTAAAGTCAAACAGGCTTCTTACCATGCTATACAGAAGTCCGACACTTATCACTGACTTACTATCACCCCTATAAGCTAATCCTAGGTTTAGCAGCACAAATTATCAAACAATTCTAAGTGTTCTCCTGAATTCCTATTACTATGATTCTAAAGCTATCTACTTCTGTAGACCTTCTGCACACCGCAGATTTCACATTTCTTGAGCTCCCAGCGAGGCTCGTCTTGCCCGGTCAACTTCTCTGGTAGGACTGATCTCCTTTCGTCCTTCAATTTCCTATCTGATGGTCCAAAGTTGTTTTAGTTAATACGATTGGTCCATTGTTCAGTTCACTCACCTATCGGCACGCTTAATTCTATGCTGTCAGCTCCGTGAACTGTGCTACATAACTGTTTACCTCTAGTCACTATTTTCACGTGCGTTCTACTCTGCTCTGCGTTCTTTTAACTGTAAACCTGTAAAGGGCGTTAATATTCATAGTTATTCCCCTTAGTACTTTTTATCTTAGTTTCATTAATCCTTCTATATCTTTACTAAAACTAATCTGATATGCAAATTTGGTAAACTCTAATGATGTATATTTCGATTACCTTAAAGTCTAAAAAGGTTCCCTCCCTTACAAAAAACACTACATTTTCATTCTTTTATCTCCCATGTTAAGAACAAATAATCTATCACTTGAATTATTCTGATTTTCTAACCCATTTTTATGTACACTTTCATCTTGTTAACATCAAATAACTGTTCGACTGACTTAAACCTACAGTGTATTTTACGCTGTACAACCCAATGCCTAGTATCCTGGCTTTTGGCTGGGATCATGTGTCTAGACACAGGGACCGGTACAGTGACATTTATGTGTCATTAGGTCCCTTGTGTGAGAACACAGAGGATCACTAGGTGACACATTTTGTCACTGGGTCTTCTTGTGTTGGGACATGTGGTCTTGACCGGGGCCGGGTTTGGGCGGGGATAATGCGACCTCATGCGAGGAAAAAATATGCGACCTCAAGCGAGGAAAAGAAAAAAAAAAAAAAAAAAAGGTGACACTAGGAGTACTTTAGGCCTTGATTTATATATCTGCTGTGTGCAGTATTTATAGTACGGTGATGTTAGAAGCATCTTTGACGAGGCCATATTTATTGTATTAACACGGTGATTACAACCGTTTGATGAAAGGATCCATTAACTGTTATTATAGTTTCACTGAGGTTATAAAGCTTTTATGATTCGATGTAACTGTATTCGTCCATGTCAACGTGATGATATGCTGTGACGTAATAAACCATTATTAAATGTCATCAGTCGTTCCATACTCCATGACTCCTGTGTGCGCCCCTGTGATGTGAACGACTTTGCCAGCACAAAATCACTCTACATTCCATGCGTGACAGTAATAACTCATTGTTGCTGTCTATTTGGCATAATTGTTTAAGACATCAACCTGTTTAATTATTTTGATAGTCTAAGAAAGAGAACTGGTGATTTATGTTGGTGACAGGATTGATTCCTGGTTATATTCTCCTTGTCTTATGTTGACCTGTGTCTTAAATTGCTGTCATGTCTTAAGTTTCTATTCACATGACCATATACGTAGTGGCTTTACCTCTCGCTTGAGAAATGCCCTGGTCTTGTGTTTAAGTTTCGCTCAGGTCTGTGTTATTTGCACATGCGCAAGGTTTTGACGCAAAGACCGAGACTTCCGGTTTTAGAGGAGTGTACCTTGGGCTTGTGATCGGACATGCCGGTCCGAAGATTTTCTCTGCCAAGTTTTGATGGGGAATTTGGAAGTTCTGTGAATGACTGATTTGTCATTCTTCCTTCCCCAAGTTATTCTTAATGCCAGGAATGGCAGTGTTGTGTTTCCTTAAGTTTGTGAGGATTATATAAAAGGTAACACAGACATTTTTTGATCTTTCGTTTGAAAGGTACTTTCATTGCTTAGAGGCGACATGGTGAGTGAAGCTCACACTGATATATATTGTATAGTGCCTCAGTTTGGGTGCATGATGAAGAAACCAAGTCTAAGATGTTTTCTTGGATGAATAGAAGCCCAGAGAATTAACTACTTGAAATCCGCAATGCAGGCGGGATGATTGGCAGAAATATATGTACACAGAAACATATAAACAAACAGTAGATACCTGATTATCGAGGCCCGCTACCTGCGGCCTGATTCTGTTGCCATGAGAGGCCCGTTGTTACGGCCATTATTCTTCACCAGAAGAAGTACCTGGCGTATGACGCCAGTAGAAGTCATTGACTTTTGCTAGACAATTGTATTGACTTTGTTAAATCTGGAACTGCCCTTTGCGTGCGGTATATTTGCTAAGCCATACCTGACGGGGCTTAGTCAGGGATCTGAGCTTTGATATGAATAGAACGTAAATTGTCAAGATAATCATATTAGCATCTTATGTATGAGCTATTCAAGATTTGTGATGCCAAGTGTTGACCACCATCAATACACATGTGATGTCCACGATCCAGCTCCAATTGACTGTGTCGTCTATCAGCGTACGTTTCGTAATAAATGTTTGAAAAGTCATCGAAGTTACCAACGTTACTGACTTCTACCTGTGGTTGTGTGAGTTAGAGTGAAGCTGTCTAAGAGCCTATACAACATTCGTGTTTGTCGGCACTTCTACCCACCATCTACTCACACCTATATGATCAACTACCTTCATTTACAACTACTACACACCTGTGAAACTGTATAGAGTTTGAGTGTGTGTCATCGTTACACCCTGTCAGCGCCTCAACGCTTGATGACCCAGATACACGACCACATTCCACTGTCCAGGCACGACATAACCTGATACCACAATACAACTCCTGTAAAACAGCATTTTACATCTGGTAGGCCAGATTTGTGGGTTTTCAACATAACATTGTGGAGTGTCAGCTACGCAGCGAACAGTTCTAAGTAGATCAACGCCTCATACTGCTTCATGGACCACAGTTGCTGATGAAATTGATTGACACTGTGCTACAAAGATAAACACCATTCAACTTTTGACAGTCGTCAATGGCCATAGGTGTCAAAGTTCAAGTCACATCATTTACGTTCAAGCTCTTATAGTAAACAAATAACAGTTCCAGCTGTTGTTTACATACGACATTCTACAAACGTATCGACGTTGGATCTTCTGGTCTCAACTGGTCTGTCGAGAATGATTTTGTAGCTACACTTTGGAGACCACTAACTGTTGTCAAGTTACGGTGACCTTCAACGGTGGATCGTCTTCCATTGCTGTTTACAGTTGTACCACATTGTACTGCATCTTTGCGGTTGTTGAGGATTGTGCTTAAAGATAAGTGGCCTGTTTATTGTGTAAACTGTGCCTTTATTTTGTGTGCAACTGAGCCTTCCTCTATACACATTCTTTATATTGTGTATTTTCATATTTCATGCATTCTTTGTTTACATGTTTTTTGTTCACATGTTGAATTAGTGTGTATGTTTCAGCGGGTTTAAGGTTGGGTGGTGTCTTTCAGTAGAAATATCCCACTTAACCGAGGGTCTACTGTTTGCGTGTCTTTAGTGACTGTGCATATTTCCTACATCGGAAATTGCGAGCGACGTGTGTTGCTACTTTTATTTTTTTTCTTAGCTGTGACGAGATGTGTTAGTGTCGTTTTCGTTATTTTTTTCCATTCGTTGATTTTTGATTTGTTTTCTTTGTAATTGTCTGCTCTCTCTCTCTTCCTTTCATTTATTTTTATACACCTTTTTGTTTATTACAGTGTTGTCATTTGTTTTGTCTTCTTCTTCGCGGTTATCATTGCAATTTATTTTTGCAACAATTGATTTAGTTAAGCTTTTATTTTGATTCGACTTCTGCGAATGTTTTCGGTTGTCCAGATGCTTGTCTTTGTTTAGTTGATGTTATATATCGTTGTCATATACAGTCTACATATATACTTGGTCATGTACTATTATTAATATGATACACATTAGATACTGAGGTGATTGATGGTGACATTGTAAACAAGGTAACTATATAAAGTCTTTGCCAAAGACTTGTTATCCACAGAGACAGAGATAAAGTGAGGTACATATTCAAGTTCTTTATTGAAAGACTTGTTCCCACTGTGATTTGGATAAAAAGGTGTTACTATTTCACAGGTACTGATAGCATATTATTAGACATAATGTCTACACTTGAGTACTTCATCGAGCAAGGGAAAGCCCTTGGCAAAACTGATGAGAAATTGGAAGAGTTTGCACTTAATCAATATTCTAAGGCACAAAAGGCTGAAGAGAAAAGGATGCAGATGCAGCTAGACAGAGAAGCTGAAGATAGAAGAATACAGCAACAAAGAGAATTTGAAGAGAAAAAGTTACAAAGAGAATTTGAAGACAGAAAAATTCAGCAACAATTTGAGGAAAGAAAACTTCAAGCGGAAGCTGAAGACAGAAAAATTTAGCAACAAAGATAATTTGAGGAAAGAAAACTTCAAGCGGAAGCTGAAGTAGAAGAGAAAAAACAAAAAGCCGAAGCTGAAAATAAAAGATTAGACAGAGAACCTAAAGAGGGGAAAGAAAAAGCAAAAATGGAACACGAAGAAAAACTCTTAGCTTTGGAGATAGAGAAAACAAAAGTGATGAATATGAGTAGTTCTCAAGCGACTTCTAGTAAGACAGATCATAATACTTATAAATTAAAACTCCCTCCTTTCAATGCTGCAAAGTACGATATAACGTTCTATCTTGATAGATTTCAACTTTCATGCGAAGCGCATAAGGTGGATAAGGAAAAGTATGTCAGTCAACTATTGGATACACTTGTAGGTGAACCATTAAATACTATTATGGCAATAGATGAACCTGACAAGACTAACTATGAAGTGGTTTGAGCAACTTTATTAAAGGGGTATCAACTTAAAGAAGATGATTATCGTCTTCGTTTTAAGACTATGTTACCAGAGACTGGGGTAGAGTTCTCCGACTTTATTACAAAGATACGGCTTACTTTTACTAGATGGATTGAGTTGTCTAAGACTGAAAAAAACATATGAAGCACTTGTGGACTTATTACTTACGGACAAATAATGTCATCAGTTAGTGAGTCCTTTCTTGCCTTCATACATGAACGTAAGCCTAAAAACATAAAAGACATGGAACAATACTGTTGCCAGTATGTCACTGCACACCCACAACAAACTATTAGTAATTCTAAGATTAAAGAGAGTTTGCCCGTGGCTTCTGCAACACCATATGGGTCTAATTTTCAGGGTAAATTTCAGGGCAATAAACGCAACTTTGATAAGAAAAGTAAGCGTAATTACGGACAGGATCAGGATGTTCCATCCTACAGTGGTTCGTCTTCAAAGAACTGGAGACAATCTGACAACCCTTATGTAACTTTGGTTCCGGCAATTATGGGAACTTTTGTAGGGGTAGCCACAATAGAAACTATCCTAGCTATCAGCATTTTACAGGGAAACAGCAAGGTCAATCAGGTAGATATTATAATCAAGGTGTAAATCACAATCACAATTGTGAAAATTGTGGTGGAAACCAAAGCAGAAAATCTAATAACAATAATTCCAGAGGACAAAATAGTCGGGGTAGATGGCAACACAACAACAATAGATCATGTCATAATGCTAACTGTGCTCAACAAGAGTCACAGGTAGTTAGTAATGGATCTAATGATAATAAAGCTAACCCTAGTGCTGTCACATGTTCTGCCTTCGACTATGGGAGAGCATCTCAATGCCCTCAGTGCACCACTTTGTTTGAACCTACTACCATATCTACCTTGAGTTGCGGCCATCCTCTACCCGCTCTTCATGCAGCAGCGGCGCATGACGGGAGAGGATCTCTTCTCCAACATAGAGGTCTTGGGGATAAACATCCAGTCTCAGTTCTCTTTGATTCTGGATGTACTACTATTGGGGTTAGACAATCTCTCGTAGATTCTTCCTGTGCCACTGGAAAAGTGATCAAATGTGTAACATTTGGTGGCACAGTGGAAAATTACTCGACTGCTATCATACATTTAGCTACTCCTTTCTTTACGGGAGATGTCCAAGCGTGTCTGCTACCGAATCCTATTGCGGATCTTATCGTCGGGCGTACACACGGGGTTAAGGAATGTACCCCGAAGCAAATTGTTGCTTGGGAAGAACAAAACATGGAAACTGCTAATGCAGTTATCACGAGAGCACAGGCTCAGAATATGCCTCCGTCTTCATCGACCGAAGGTGATGAAGTACTTGAGCAAGATGATCATTCGGTAATTTCGCGTGACTCTTTTATAAAAAGTCAACAAGAGGACACTTCTTTAAAAAAATTCTTCCTTCTGGTTAAAGATGGTGATCTAAATCAGAACACAAATCGCAAATCCTGGATCACTATGAAGAATGGTGTACTAGTGCGTATGGTACAACACTCAGACACGTCTATACACTTACAAATTCTTGTGCCCAAAAATATGAGAGTTCGTATACTTCAACATGCTCACGACTCCCAATGCGCTGGTCATATTGGATTTTCACGTACTAAGTCAAGAGTTCTTGCGGCTTTCTTTTGGCCATTCGTAAATAGAGACATACGCCTTTATTGCCGCTTGTGCAAAGTATGTCAAGAGGTTAAGTCGAAAGGTCCTCGCCATGCAGCATCTATCCAGGCTGCAGACATTCCTATTCGTCCGTTTCAAAAAATGGCGATATATATCATTGGTCCTTTTAAAATCAAATCAGCCAGAGGACACCAATTTATTCTTACATGGTTGGACATGTGTACTCGTTGGTCAGAGGCCATACCTCTTAGAGCATTTCTACTGCCGATATTGCAGACGCTCTTTGGATGATATTTTCACGTCTGGGGTTTCCTAGAGAAATCTTGTCAGACCATGGCACCCAACTGATATCTGACACTATGTCACAGGTGATGTCTATTCTTAATGTTGAAAGGTCTTTGAGTAGCATCTATCATCCAATGTCTAATGGGTTAGTCGAACGGTTCAATAGAACCCTCAAAAATTTACTTGGGAAGAAAACTGAGGATCATCCTCAGGATTGGGACAGAGTCTTACCGGCGGCTCTCTTCGCATACAGAGAGGTTCCTAATGAACACACCGGCTTTTCTTTTTTCGAGCTTGTCTTTGGCGCGCGTCCGCGCGGTCCTATGTCTTTGCTTCATGATCTTTTAGCTGCCGATGATATCGGTGATGACACGCAATTTTCTTATGAATATGTCATAGCACTCAGGCAGAAAATCATTGAAGCATGCAAATTAGCAACTTCTGCATCGGAATTTGCTAAAAAAAGGCAAGGAAATTTGCGAATAAAAATAGATGCCTACGTCAACTTTGTCCTGGTGACAAAGCATTTGTATTACTCCCTACCAGGGAAAATAGACTTCTCATTGGATGGAAAGGTCCTTTTATGATTGTCTCTAAAATTTCTGATGTCGACTACGTTGTCGATATAGAGGGGAAACATAAAACCTTTCATATAAACATGCTTACGGAATTTTTTGAACGTCCAGATTACTTGCAACCTATCTTTCAAGCGATGGACGACTGTTACGCACAGATTCTTTTGTAGGCAATGAATATATATATATATATATATATATATATATATATATATATATATATATATATATATATATATATATATATATATATATATATATATATATAAAGATATTTATTTGTCTGTTAACACTTTTTTTGTTAGTCAAAGGTACATAACCCTTGATTTAGTCGACGGTACGTTTTATTATGCTTGTTACCTTTTCTTGGGTCTTAACCTGGCATATGAATACTAAGATTTACGTCGAATTATTTTTCTTGTATGGTCAGAACAGATCAGTCTTTCTGGGAATGTTTATAACCTAAGTTAAGGTTTATTCCTGTCTTTTAAGACGATTTGGTCTTGTAGCTTATTGTCTTTTTGACGTCGGCCCATCTTGAGTTGAACTCTGGGGGTCATGCGTTTTTCTGCGCATGCGTAAAATTGAGATAGTCGAGAGAGACTTCCGTCATGTTGACGTCTTGTGTTTGGCTGCCCGGACAGATGTCCGTTGATTTTGTGCTCTGAGTAATTATTTGGAAAGGCGACGTCTGCTGTGTGACGATTATGTCTATGTTCCTCCCCAGAATCTATTCTTTAGGGCCAAAGGATGGCGTGTGCCATTTTTCTAGTATTTTCTAGGATGTTAAGGTAACGAAAGACATTTACTGAACTTTTCGTTATGCCTAGATCTGCAGCCAGGGATATGGACTGCATATGAGTGGGCTGAATTCTTTATTGACGACATTGTGCTAGCAGCACCAGTATCTATCATGTACATTGCATTGTTATATATATATATATATATATATATATATATATATATATATATATAATCTACACAGTATGATCGATGTTTATGAACAGAGCCCTTTACTTATGCTTCATTATGCATCTTCGCAGTGAGCGACGCTCACTGGAGATAGAAGCCATTTTGGATGCCGCCTTTGCCTAAGCGGATCATCGTTCGGAGAACAGGAATGCCTTATTATCTGATGATGGTACAGAGATCTATCTACTATGGTAACCCACTACTGTGGTTTCAGATTGTCGTCACATAAGCCTACTGATTTACGGCTTGTAATTATTCGAGAGAAGAGGTTCTGTCAGGGAGCCATTGATAATAAACATTTGGAAACATTAACTGACGCGATCAGTCAGTTAGGCTTGAAAGTTATACAACTAGAACCCTGAGAAACTATCTACTAACGTTCTGTTGTATCCTCATTCTATACGAATGCATATTTGATGTCGTAGACCATTTTGTCAAGTATATGATTTTTTTGCCAACTTGTTTCCAGTGACTATAAATGTCTAGTCAGAGTTTGCGTCCTATTAAATTTGTGAAATTATCAACAGTAGTTCCAGACATCATTGACTTTCATACATGAGTGAATGAGTGCCTTCTTATTTGTCAACTCTGCAGAACAGTACCACCCATTCGCATAACGTACATTTGCACTCTCACTCAACATAAACATTGTCCCTTGTCAGGGCCTCAATACTCTATGGACAAGGTGACCTGTATGCACAACACTGTGTCGGTTTGAGTTGACCATTTTACCTGTATCAATGTGGTGTCCAAGATAAGCACTTATCAACGACACTCCAGTCCCTCATGGTTATTGCTCATCTCTGTCAGTCATACAGGATGAAGAATCTACTTTCTCGGACGTTAATCTTCCTCTTCCGATGATTCCACTTCATTCTATGGAATCATGGAAAAATGTTGCTATTTCTCCTACATTGTCTACTGAGGAATACTTACAAGTCTATTCCACATTACAGACATTTTAGAATGTTCTCACGGACATTCCTGGACACACATCAGTCATTAAGCATGACATTATAATTACTGACCATACTCCTATCAGGGTAAGACCATACCCTATCCCTATTCATTTCCAAACACAGGTCGAGACAGAATTGGATGAAATGATACATTCATTCATTCATAACCCTCCACTCCCAAAGGAGCATAGGCCTTCAACAAACACATGCCAAGTCCTCCTGTCACGTGCCATCATCTCAAGTTCTTTCCATGTTCTCCTCATCATTTTCACCTCTGTTTCCAACTCTCTTCTCCACGTACTTCTTGGTCTTCCTCTGCCTCTCTTGCCCTGGGGGTTCCAGAACAAGGACTGCCTTGTAATGCTATCAACAGGTTTCCTCAGTGTGTGTCCTATCCATCGCCATCGTCTTCTTCTCATCTCCCGTTCCACCGGCACCTGTCCAGCCCTTGTCACCAGTTCCACATTGGCAACCCCGCCATACCATTTCAATCCCTCCATTCTACGCAAGCACCCATTTATGAAAGTCTGTAGCTTTTTGGTTGTTGTCTTTGTTGTTCTCCATGTCTCCGAGCCATACAATAGGACTGACTTCACATTTGAGTTGAAGATTCTTATTTTCGCGTTGGATCCCATTTCTCCCGATCTCCATACACTTCCCAATGCAATGAAAGCCCCTCTTGCCCCCTGTATTCCCATTTTGACATCGCTGTCTGTCCCTCCAACTTTGTCTATATTACTGCCAAGATTTCTTTATTTGACTTGTCCATATTTGTTGAAGTTTTTTGTGGTTTAAATTTTTTTTTACAGGATGGGGTAACCGGCCCCATGCCCAACCCTCCTTAGTCGCCTTCTACGACATGCTTGGCAGGGGACAGTGTTACTATTCTTTGCTCCCCTTTCGGGCCCCGGTAACACACGGGTGATGAAATGATACAGTTAGGGATAATTGAACCATCCAATTCGGCATACTCGTCGTCTATGGTTATTGTTCGAAAGAAAGACAATAACATACGCCTTTGCGTCGATTACCGTAAACTAAACCAAGTAACGAAATTCGATGCTGAACCTATGCCTCTATTAGATGAGCTACTTACTAGACTTTCTAACTCTCGTTTCTTCACCAAACTCGACTTGTCTAAAGGTTATTGGCAAGTTCCTCTAACGGAACGAGCCAAACCTCTCACTGCTTTCTCTACACCCAGGGGCTTGTTCCAATGGAACTTCATGCCTTTCGGCCTTATGAATGCCCCGGCTACATTCGTACGCATCATGCGTCGAATTCTTTCTCATTGTTCAGATGTTATTGCATACTTGGACGATATCTGTCTTTTTAGTGATTCTTGGGAAGATCATTATTTGGGTTTATGTGAACTGCTGTCTACTCTACGTGAGCATAACTTGACAGCAAAACCTTCTAAAGCTTTTGTTGGTTTTGGTGAAATCTCTTTCCTGGGTCATCGTGTTGGTCATGGTCGCTTGAAGACAGAAGACCACAACACTTCTAAGATACTGAACACCACTATTCATAAGACAAAGAAAATGATCCGTAGTCTCTTAGGCCTAATGCAGTTCTACGGAAGATTCATTCAGAATCTTTCTTCTATTACGGCACCACTCTCAACCCTATTGAAGAAAAGGTCTCCTAATGTGGTGCGCTGGTCACAAGAATGCCAATCTTCGTTGGATCAGATTAAATCATTATTTTCATCTCCTCCTATCTTAAGACTACCTACAGCTGATAAGACATTTGTTCTTCGTAGCGACGCCTCATCAACAGGGATTGGGGCGGCACTGATGCAAGAGTATTCAGACACTCTGCATCCTGTTATGTATGTCTCGAGGAAACTGAATGCCTCAGAAAGGAATTATTCTGTTATAGACCGGGAATTGTTGGCTATGGTCTGGGCAATTCTTAAACTGCAAAGATTCCTTCTCGGCGCGCATTTCATAGTAGAGACCGACCAAAAAGCTCTCACAGCTATGCAGAGTAAGGATTTGAAGAGTTCGAGATCCACTCGATATGCTATTGCTCTTCAACCTTTTCATTTCACGGTACGAGCTATCCTTGGGTCGGATAATGTGATGGCTGACATACTGTCACGATGCCCTCATGAATCTACTTAACTCTCATGTCTAGATTTCCTGATATATATCTAGATTTATGACTGTACCTTACAATAACATACTTCTATAACATTTGTTGACACTTTATTTAAATTCATTGTTATGAATTGGTTGTTTTCTTTCTCTGTTACCGTTCTTGGTATAACAGAGGAAGGTTTAGTTAACACGATATAAAGGTCGGAAATTATTACGGCCACGTTTAACGATTAGAAATGTAATAGTGACTATGGTACATGATAACATTCTGAGAATTGTGTCATTTGTATTGTTCTCAGCAAACCAGTCCTTTGTTCTGGAGTGATGCTACAGATTTATGTTGATGCATTTTGACTTCCATGCTGACTATTCGGATGCTGCTTACAATCGACCTCCGGACAAGGCTTCGGAGATTATCGCCTATTAGTTAGATGGAATATTTGTATAATCATATCTATGTAAAATTACTGTATACATTTTGTATTGATCATCCATTGTATAATAATGAGTTTATGGAATTAGTCTTTGAAAGA
Source organism: Oreohelix idahoensis (assembly GCA_024509875.1). Lineage (NCBI taxonomy): Eukaryota > Metazoa > Mollusca > Gastropoda > Stylommatophora > Oreohelicidae > Oreohelix > Oreohelix idahoensis. The sequence continues at coordinate 163,534 of JAMPIV010019201.1, read as the reverse complement.
TTTCTATGCTATGTGATATATAATGACATTCACTATAGCTTCTCAAATTGATATGAATTTTTTTTTAGATGTATGTAATTTTTGTTAATATTGCCAGCACCTTTGGGGTTTTTTGGGTGGCACCTCCCCGGATATGTTTTATTTGGAGAATATATGTTTTCTCTTGTCATGGGAGATATTTTTTTGTTCTCACCAAACACCCTATTGTGCGTTGATTGGGTCTGACATTATGTCGTTATAATTATGTTGACCCTTTCATCGACGCATCATTCTTGCGTCGTGAGCTTGTTGTATCTTGCTCAATGATGTATATCCAAAAAAAAGTGTTTCACTTTTTTCCCGGGGGATGCGGTAATCTGTTGCTGTCTATTTGGCATAATTGTTTAAAACATCAACCTGTTTAATTATTTTGATAGTCTAAGAAAGGGAACTGGTGATTTACGTTGGTAACAGGATTGATTCCTGGTTATCTTCCCCTTGTCCTATGTTGACCCGTGTCTTTAATTGCTGTCATGTCTTAAGTTTCTATTCACATGACCATATACGGAGTGGCTTTACCTCTCGCTTGAGAAATGCCCTGGTCTTGTGTTTAAGTTTCACTCAGGTCTGTGTTATTTGCACATGCGCATGGTTTTGGCGCAAAGACCGAGACTTCCGGTTTTAGAGGAGTGTACCTTGGGCTTATGATCGGACATGCTGGTCCGAAGATTCTCTCTGCCAAGTTTTGATGGGGAATTTGGAAGTTCTGTGAATGACTGATTTGTCATTCTTCGTTCCCCAAGTGTTGTGTTTCATTATGTTTGTGAGGATTCTATAAAAGGTAACACAGACATTTTTTGATCGTTCGTTTGATTAGATAACAAAGGTACTTTTATTGCTTAGAGGCGACATGGTGAGTGAAGCTCACACTGATATATATATTTATAGTGCGCCAATATGGGTGCACGATGAAGAAACCAAGTCTAAGATGTTTTCTTGGATGGATAGAAGCCCAGAGAATTGATTACTTGAAATCCGCAATGTTGGCGGGATGATTGGCAGAAATTTATGTACACAGAAACATATAAACAAACAATAGTTACCGGATTATCAAGGCCCGCTACCTGCGGCCTGATTCTGTCGCCATAACAGACCCGTTGTTACGGCCATTATGCTTCACCAGAAGAAGTAATTGGCGTATGACGCCAGTAGAAGTCATTGACTTTTGCTAGACAATTGTATTGACTTTGTTAAATCTGGAACCACCCTTTGCGTGCGGTATATTTGCTAAGCCATACCTGACGCGGCTCAGTCAGGGATCTGAGCTTTGATATGAATAGAACGTAAATTGTCAAGATAATCATATTAGCATCTTATGTTTGAGCTATTCAAGATTTGTGATGCCAAGTGTTGAACACCATCAATATACATGTAATGTCCATGATCCATGTCCAATTGACTGTGTCGTCTATCAGCGTACGTTTCGTAATAAATGTTTGAAAAGTCATCGAAGTTACCAACGTTACTGACTTCTACCTGTGGTTGTGTGAGTTAGAGTGAAGCTGTCTAAGAACCTATACAACATTCGTGTTTTTCAGCACTTCTACCCACCATCTACTCACACCTATATGATCATCCACCTTCATTTACAACTACTACACACCTGTGAAACTGTATGGAGTTTGAGTGTGTGTAATCGTTACACCCTGTCAGCGCCTCAACGCTTGATGACCCAGATACACGACCACATTTCACTGTCCAGGCACGACATAACCTGATACCACAATACAACTCCTGTAAAACAGCATTTTACACTCATATTTAAATATAACCCTGTGTGGGCGCGGCTAATAAGTATACAGAACGTCTCGTCTTTACCAGGAGGGCTTTCCTACGGAACCTCGACCTATTTATTTACAAGTGTTAGCCTGTGGGGGTTAGTGTGGCGGACATTCATTGCATTATGAAAAAACATAGATGTATCATTTGGTGGCCTGCTTTTTAGGGTTCTCACACCCGCGACATTCGCTTTGAAAGCACTTAATGTGTGGCCTGTAATACAGAACAGTGTTTCGTCTCTGCCTGCGAGCAGTCACATAGTTTATAATCTGCCTGTGTGGCGCATTTGAGAAACCACGCACGCCTTATCCGTGGTAGTATTCAATTTTACACCAGTATCAGTTGACATCCTATTTCATGCCTATAGACCACAACAACCTCTGCAGTGGTCACGGAAGTTCAAGTAGACTTTGACAGTATTTGTACCAGCATTTATGCGAGGTGTGACTGATACCTGCGACATTACGGCTACCTGTTCCAGTTATCACGATTTCAATATCAAGATGTTATGATACACGGTGTTGCTGTGTACCTTTGCGACTATAGAGGAGTCAAGAGTTGCGGTGTTTGCTGTATGTCAGTTCCTGTCATCTTGTGCATTTTTGAGCACATATCATATTGACGCAAGTACCTGAAGGGAAAAGAGTCAAGTTCCAGTGCCTTCCCGCAGTTTAATGATTTTAGCGGCAGTCTATGTAATATCCAGTGTCTTGGCGGAAAGGAACGGGATTATTTTCAGATAAGTGGTTTATGTTGTGTGAATTGAGCAACTTCATGTATGTCGTCAGGCCTTCCTGAACTGTGCATTACTTATTCTATTGATATCTGTTGTTGTTATTGTCGATATCTATATCGATTGATTATGGGATTTGATGCATGAGTAATTTAAGGCTTTACGACATATATAGGCTTCCCTGATAATGATATGACTTGATAAAGGTACTATAAAAAGGAATTGGTAATACAGAATTGAGGAATAATCTCATTTCTTGACAGATAGTTAAGTTTGTGAGCTGGAAAGGTGATTGTCCCAACTTTTGGAGACAGTAACTTGTTATAATTATAAGTGATTACTACATATATTTGACTAAGTAAGTAAGTAACTATGGATGATGATGATACAGATCCTGAGGATATGAGGCCTATGTTGGAATATTTATGTGAAGAAGGTAGAGATTTTCAGAGATTAAAAGGCCCAGAACTAGAATACCATGTGATGGATAGACTTTTGGCTAAGGCCTCATGGTCCATAAGGCATTTTGCTGAGGATAACTTTCAATCTAATCCTCACTTAATGATGGCTAAGGATTAGGCAGATTTACTGAATTACCTTCGTGGATTTGTGTACAACTATACTGATGTTAAACATGATCATATAGTGAAGAATATACACAAGATAATTTTCTACGATATTTCTGTTGATCAGGAAAAGAAATTAGAAGATGAGAAGTGAATTACAAGTGATTTACATAAATCAAACTTGGAACTTGCTAGGGTGCAGGCAAGTTTGGATTCAGCATTATTGAAAATCAAACTGTTAGAAGCTCAGAAAGAAGACAAAAATGAGGAAATTAGAAATCTAACTCACAAAGTTCAAGAAAAGCAACAGAGATGTGAGAAATTAAAAGTTGAAACCAATGAGCGAGAGAAATTGTACATAGAAATGCTTCATGATGTATCTTTTGATAAACATGAAGAGAAGAATAGTGTATTTATGGAGAACATTGATGAGCTTCTATATAGCCATGATAGTGACACCGAAAAACTTCAAATGAAATTAACACATTTGAGGGTAAATGAAGAGCAGAGTAAAAAAGAGACATTAGTAGAGTTGACGGCTGAGAAAGACAAAGTGGCTAAGATTGAGAAGTTGCTAACAGAGGAGAAATGCAAAGTTGTGACATGTGGCAACTTAAATAAGAAACTAAGTGAAGAGATTCACTTAAAAATATTGAAATTACAGAACTCAGGAAAAGAGTAGATGGCCTACTCAATATTGTCTTATACAACAAGATGTGGTCTACTGTCAAGGTTGACAGCGGTAGACAGAAAGTTGTTTATCAACAAGCCACTACTGCAAAAAGTCAGCCCCACACACTTTTTGCTCATAGACAGGTCATACATAGTAAATATCGATCTTTTCGTAGGAGATACAACTTTCCAAGTTCTAATATTACTAATGATTCTAGTGATGATTCTTGGCGTCAGACCAACAAAGATTCTAGTGTAACAGCCAGTTCTGTTAATCATGAAAAGAAATGTGATAAATTTCAGGTTAAAACTCTTAAGGGCAAACATTTGTCTACTATTGGAAATACTCAGAAATTAATAACATTGGTTGAGACTATTACTACTTGTCCCAAGGATGAAACCCATATGCGGAACAATGGAGATACTTTTGGTCCGGTTATTTGTCAAACTCAGCACAGTCAGTTTGAAACCATTGGTAAACATATTCCCATAGGTGGAAAGAAAAACAGTTCTGGCAAGAGAGACAATCCCAAGATTAAACAGTACCAGGGGAGATCAGTAAATAATAATTTTCCCTCTCCTAGATACTGTAGACAATTTAACAAATCTCAAAGTTTTGATTGTAGGAATGTTGGAAAGTATGATAGAGATAATAACTCTTCAAGTGTTGCTTTACATCACCAGAGTAACTTTGCTCAACAAAAGACTAAAGTCATTATTTGTAAACGAGGCAACTGTAACAATGAATATTTTCATCATAGGACAAATAATAAGCAGAACTATGCTAATTTTGCTCAACATGAGCCCAGAGTCAGTTATAATCAAGATAAACAAGGTAACAATAACAGGGGGCTCTCAAATACTATTTCTGGTAATGTTTTTGATTTCGAGAAAGTATCTCGTTGTTGTGAATGTAGAACTTTGTTTCAGTCTACGGCAGTGACGACCTTTAAGTGCGGTCATGTTGTCCCTAAGTCTTCTGTGGTGTCTAGATGTGAAAAAGGAAGAGTTGATGGCATCGTGAAGAGACCAGAACTTTACACAAGCCACAGTGATAGGTAATTGTCAATTTAACTTCTCCGTTTTTTTTTTCTCATTAAATTTCACCAATGATTAAAATGGAAATTTTCATTTGTATTTATTGACAGAAGCGACTTCGGGATAAGAGTCAGCGTTCCGGTTTAAATTAGCGGTCAGATATGTAGGTCAACTTTACGCTCGTGTGTTTGATCAAGCGAAACCAGTCAGCGTCTAACTAGCATCTGATGTATTACCTGTTGAGGGTCAGGACATATTTACAAGAAAGCGGGAGATTTTGCGTCTGATTTTTTTTTAAGACAGTAAATATTTTTTGTATTTTTTAGTATAGTACATGATATGTTGTTGTTTTGTGTATAACATGTAATTTGGTTGTATTATTATGATGATAATTTCTATGCATCATTTGATTGCCATAATTTTTTAATTGCTATTTATATGAATGTGTTTCGATGATGTACCAGTTCATTTCTATGCTATTTTTATATTATTGTGTTTGATAATGTGTAGCATGTCAGTGGGTAATGATTTGTCTGTAACTTTTGATGAATGTGGTGAGCGATTTGTGTCTATAAACGTTGGTCATAAACCTGTGCCCACTTGTACAATGCAATCACTGACCTTTATACTCCGTTGTTGAACTTGGAGTTGTTTTTTTAAAATATAGCAGTGTTGTTAGAATAGTTTTTGTACATGATGAGATTGCCAGCCCTATGCACAAACCTCATTAGTTATTATGGTGCGGTTGATTGTATTAGAGATAATTTTGTATTTGAATTTGACAATGTAGTCCGAAACATTGTTTTTTTTCTGGAACACGATACCTGAATCTAGACAGATAATTATATCTCATACTCTATTTACATTATGTTGTACTTATATATTCATAACTTTGTATGTAGTTAACAGTATGTTGTCCATGTGATTTCTTTTTTTTTACTGTGACGTATTTTTTTTTTTGAAAAAAAAAAAACTTACATTTGTTGATGTGTGTCTGTTTAGAGATAGATTTTTTATATGTCCTTCATTTTCTTAAAGTTTATTTCATTGTTAGTTTATTAATTATAGCTTTGAATTGGTTGCAAATGTAATACTTTTTTTTCTTTGGAACTTATCGTTGTGAAACATTTTTGGTATTTTATTTTTCTTGGAGAATGTAATTTTTTTAACGTTGTTATATTTTTTGTGTGCCAGTGCTAGACTGTATATTATAGTTATTAATTTGTAGTGACATTAGTTCCTTGAAAATGTTTTGATGTTTTGATGTATTTTTTTTGTATTTAGCACGTGACTGTGCGTCAGTGCGAACTTTTTGATAGCATTTATATTTTTTGTTTGTGTGATATTTAATATAATTTATTTTTAGTTAGGTATAAGTTTTATAATTTGGTTAAATTACTCATTATGATTAGTTTTGTCATAAGCTTTCTTTTGTGGTGTTAGTATATAGATATACTTTGGCATTTTGTGTTGTAATTTTCGATTATGATTGTAATTATTTAGACAATACGTTGTTTAATTTAGATAGTTATTATAATGTATTGTTACTATCTTTCTCTACATCTTTATCTTTACTTTCCATCTGTCTTTGTTGACTATTCGTCATTCCTTTACATCTTTTCTGTTATCTTTTCAGTATCGTTTCATACTTTTGTTATACTTCCGTGCTTCATCTGCGTCGCACTTTATGCTTCTTGTATACTTGTTCTTGTTACGTTTGTTATACTTTCACTCTTTGTAGTGTTAGATTAATTATATAACGTAATATAATGTAGCTATTTGTGATAATTGTATTTATTTTACAGTTAAGGAATTGTATAACTCAACTGTTATCTTGTGATTTTATTTGATTTTTCTCATATTCTGATTTCACATTTTCCTCCATTACGAATCATACTTCGTTTGTTTGATCTTGTCTTTTCATTCACTATTGGTTGTTTCCTGTTTAGTCTGTATTGAACATGCTTAGCTTGGTTTTGTATTAGATTAATTTTAGTATGCTTCTTTGACTTTGTAGGATACTTCATTTTTTACATTTACTGCTGCTATTTTTTGTAGATGTACTATTTTGACTTGTCATAGGTAAATTTTTGTGGGTATATGTTAGAGCTTCATTATTTTCTAAATTTTTTAGGAGTTAATTTTCAAAAAAATGATAGAATCATTTTTTCCCCTGGGGTGTGATAAACTGTTAAGGTCAAAGGGGAGTTATTCTGAATATGCTTGGTGGACAAGTTAGATTTTCGGTTGCGGCGCTTGTATGCTTGTTTAGCTATGATGCTTGTTTAAATTTATGATAGGAATATCTTCTCGTATGTTCGAGAACAGAGCGTATGATCGCTACTCACAGCGTTGAGTCCCCGCCTGTGACGTATTTATGCCTGAGTTGTGTTGAGCTGTGATTAGCTCGCGGCTAAGCCGCATGTATTGAGAGCTGTGTTCAAAACAGCCGAGTCTTGTGACTGTTTGAGCGGGAGATGTGTGATCCCGAGGAGTCTGTTTCTGGGCGTGGACCGAACTGGTCAAGCCTAGTGATTTTTGATAGTGTATGCCTGCGCAGTGCTTAACACATTAACTACCGAATTGAAAAACACACTGTGGCCGAATTAAATTTTTTTCCCATTTTCATCCTGTAGGTGTTTGCACAAAGTAAGCTGTAGGTTTCGTAATTGTTTACAGATTTTTATGAATTACACGTCATTTTAAAGATAAATGAATGTACTATTACAATAAATACCGGTTGTAACTCTAATAGAGGTTGTTGCTATTTAACGGCCCTCCGATGGCCGAGGACTTGCAATATCTTCACAATTATAACTGCTTGCGCCCCATTTCTATCAAAATCACAATGTCAATCAATGTGCACACTGTTTTCACTCTTGTTCTTGTCGCTAGATCCATCAGTCAATTGCTGAAACAAGTTTCTATCCTATTCAGCCGTTAGACGAGATGTACACGCATTTTTTGTAGTCCTATCACTAGTTGCCATGGTAAACAGTTTTACACGATTTGGTAACTAACCCAAAACGCTGATAAATATGAACATAATATCAATTTTCCAGTGTTCTACAACAACAATGCTTTGAGAATTTGTTTTCCGGTGGCACCTTAAAATCTCGAACCAGATCAGAGAGCGTTTCAGTACATTTTTCATTCGTTTTATTACTAAAATTAGATTGGTGCTCTGAGCGGCTTGCGGTCCATATGTGATTATTTTGTGAGCCGCTGACAGCGGCTTGCGGTAGTTAATGTGTTAAGAAAATGTCCACTTATGTTTTTGCTGTGTGTACAGCATATTTCGTAAACTGCAGTATGGATTTTTGTGAGTACTTTAGGCCTTGATTTATATATCTGCTGTGTGCAGTATTTATAGGACGGTGATGCTGACCGTTTGCTGGTGGATGTTTAGGAGTACTTTAGGCCTTGATTTATATATCTGCTGTGCGCAGTATTTATAGCACAGTGATGCTGACCGTTTGCTGGTGGACGTTTAGGACTACTTTAGGCCTTGATTTATATATCTGCTGTGTGCAGTATTTATAGCACGGTGATGCTGACCGTTTGCCGATGGATTTTTGTGAGTACTTTAGGCCTTGATTTATATATCTGCTGTGTGCAGTTTTTATAGCACGGTGATGCTGACCGTTTGCTGGTGGATGTCTAGGAGTACTTTAGGCCTTGATTTATATATCTGCTGTGTGCAGTATTTATAGTACGGTGATGTTAGGAGCATCTTTGACGAGGCGGTATTTATTGTATTAACACGCTGATTACGACCGTTTGATGAAAGGATCCATTAACTGTTATTATTGTTTCGCTGAGGTTATGAAGCTGTTATGATTCGATGTAACTGTATTCGTCCATGTCAACGTGATGATGTGCTGTGACTTAATAAACCATTATTAAATGTCATCAGTCGTTCCATACTCCATGACTCATGTGTGCGCCCCTGTGATGTGAACGACTTTGCCAGCACACAATCACTCTACATTCCATGCGTGACAGCAATAACTCATTTATATATAGCCCTGTGTGGGCGTGGCTAATATGTATACAGAACGTCTCGTCTTTACCAGGAGGGCTTTACTACGGAACCTCGACCTATTTATTTACAAGTGTTAGCCTGTGGGTGTTAGTGTGGCGGACATTCATTGCATTATGAAAAAACATAGACGGTACCAAAGAGATACAGAGAACATTATATATTTTGAAGCCCTTCACTCTTGCGGCTTATTTTGCCAGAGATTTACATGACTTGTTTTGTCAGAGGAGATACAAAGAATATTATATATTTTGAAGCCCGGCACTCATGCGGCTTATTTTGCCAGAGATTTACCTGACTTGTTTTGTCTATGGAGATACAGAGAACATTATATATTTTGAAGCCCGGCACTCATGCGGCATATTTTTGCCAGAGATTTACATGACTTATTTCGTCAGAGTAGGTAGAGAGGAATTACTGACGTACTGCTAGCACTGCGATACCTGCAGTCTGTTCAGAGAAGTCGTTGATATTGGATGTAATGAACTGTTGTTATTATATGATATGTGTGAACAATGTCCCATTGACAGTGTATTGATGATGTCTTTGTTTCTGTGGAGTTAATAAATCGTGAACAATCGTACCACAGTCATTTCCAACAATTTCCTGAATATTGCATGTGTTTTGGGTGTGTGATCATTGCTGTCTTACTACACGCATTCGCTCATTGACTTCTCTTCACACACACATACCATGTCGGTCATCTGTAAGCCCGACCTGCTGATTTGCCTTCATCAGCACACATGATATGGTACAACTACATACACCTTAAACAGCATACCTCAACAGATCAATAATAACACCAATAACAATACTTTCAGGAAAACAAAATACAACTATTTTTATTGCACTTGCTTCTTCGGTTATATCTTTTGTCCTGAACCCCTCAGGTCTAAAACTCCGTGACCAGGGCATTATATAGAGTGTCCTTTAAGTCTGGTTTCTTGCAGATAGAACATCACATAACGGGTGATATGGATTTGAAGTTACACTGCTCGGGCGAAGACGGAAATTGTCATAATGCATGTCAAGAAGATCCCTAGACCTCACGCCTCTGGATTATTTTCTCAGGGGTAATTTGAAATCCGTTCTGCTTGAAGACACCACACTTAAGACTTTGAAACACGTTCAATGCTGTGAGCAGCATCGTATGAAATGTTCTGTCAACCGAAGCGAGATCCGTTGGAACGTATTTCACAAGGGATGTTCCCAATGGTACAGGACTTTTGGGACACTCTGTATTTGACCATTCTACTATACTACTAGTAGAAGTAGAAATATCCCTTTCAGTCATTACTGACTATAGGAACGCACCCCCAAGACAATTTCTCGGCCAACGCAAGGCTGGGCGCTTGGGTAAAGAGGTCAAGCTGTTGCTATTGCAGCATGACCCACGAAGCTAGTGAACACAGTGGAACGACATAGCCGATAGTCTGGTACCATTCTACTAGAAGACAGTAAAAAGAATTAGTAGATAACATAATAGAATATTTTATAAAGAATCAACAGATAATAGAATAAAATATTCCACAAAGAACTAAGATATTAGAAATAAATTTTCTTTTTACAAAGGACTAAGATATTAGAAATAAAGTATTTTTTTTTTACAAAGAACTAAGATGTTAGATATAAAGTATTTTTAGAAAGAACTAGCTCTGTGTAGTCCCTGGACGGTCTCTGAAAGTATAAAACTACTGCATCTCCTCCAGGCATGTCTTACAAGGTGACTAATATAAGGTTGGGCATTAGCTGGTAACCTCATCATGAAAAATAATACAACTTGCCACAAAAACCACCACGGCAAGAGCAAGTGCCTGCTTGGGTCAGTCTTCCTGAAAGGGAGATCAGATGTGGTGGTGGTGGTGGTGGTAGTGGTGGTGGTGGTGGTGGTAGTGGTGGTGGTGGTGGTGGTGGTGGTGGTGGTGGTGGTAGTGGTGGTGGTGGTGGTGGCTCATTGCTCCGGGAAGGGGAATGAAAATGATGATGTTAAAGATCTGGTAGATAGGAGAATAAAATATGATACCCGAGCTAGCAGACTACTAGATTTGAATTCCGTGAAAGTTATAAACTATCATGACTCCAGGTCACTCAGTTACGATCCGTGATTGTTTGGCGCCTACTGAAAGCAGAAATAGAAAATTATTAATTGTAGAACGATGAGAAATAAAAAATGTCGGCCATTTCAGAGGCGATAAAACATATCAACTTGTTTTATTATTGTTATTGTAGATCAGAATGGATGTCATTGCACTCTGGGCAAACACGTGGGTGCTCGGTCTATTTTGGCAAATGTCGAATGGTATGAATGCTATTTGTTTACGTATGTACCGCCATCAGACCAAATCGTGTTTCCATGCAACACTTTTTAAGATATTCTTTTCCAACGAGCAAGTAATCCGCCAAATAATTATATAGCAATCTTTCTTGTGTATGCCCTGATGTCAGCATTAGTCTTCCCATCCATTCCATTTCCACTTCACTGGATTTTTGTACTCACACTTCTAAAAATACCTCAGACCTAAGGGTCTAATATTTGGACATGCGCCCTAATACCGACTAGGTTGAACGGAACGCGCCTCGACAAAACAAGGCGGAAATTTAAAAAAAATATAGTACTCAAACTTCTCATGAATTTACACTGCTCGAGCGAAGGCGGAAATTGTCATAATGCATGTCAAGAAGATACCCAGATCTCACGCCTCTGGATTATTTTCCCAGGGGTAATTTGAAATCCGTTCGGCTTGAAGACACCACACTTAAGAAATTTAAACACGTTCAATGCTGTGAGCAGCATCGTATGAAATGTAATGGTCAAAGCACAACGAAAAAACAAAATAATTGAATAAAAAATAAAAACTGAAAGGTCTTTTAAATCTGGTGTTTAATAAAACCGGTGAAGGCTCCCACTGTGTTCATCTATGAAGGATCTGATTACGTTAATCTATGAAGGATCTGATTACGTTCATCTATGAAGGATCTGATTACGTTCATCTATGAAGGATCTGATTACGTTAATCTATGAAGAATCTGGTTACGTTCACCTATGAAGGATCTGATTACGTTAATCTATAAAGGATCTGCCTTTACACCCTCAGGCTGGATGAGATGTCTGTAGCAGAGATCCGGATTTTGTCTGGTTTTCACTTTCTACTTTTCAACTTTAAGTTGAACTGAAGGGTTCCAAATTTGAAATACTTTTAAAAGAATGTGTTCATGGTTGTTCTGAGTCCGTGTCAGCCAGTTACACGTCATCATTCGCGGCAAATGTTCCACGAATTCATCCTTGCGTGTGATCCCTTATGGGGTTAAGAATTCCGAGGTAGCGTTCAGATCAAATTTGTTGTCTTATTGTATGACATCAAAGCCTCATTCATTTCACAACTACGACATTAGGATCTGATTCATTTCTATTTCTGCAGCCGTACGACTCTGAAATAAAATAAAAATTCATTTCATGATGTTATTATTTTTTGCTTACACTAAAAAAAAAAAAAAAAAGAAAGTGTGCACAAAAATAATTGTGTCTATAAAATGATGTATTTATCAGGGTCAGAAAATAAAGTCTAGATGTTTACAAGTAGTGTTTGGAAATTGTGGATGCAATGTACGTCTGAGAATAAAATACGCGTATTATATGTATTTTATGGCACAAAATAAAATACACGTATAATACGTTATTATACGTTAAATTAATATGCGTAAGTTTGACATAGGGCGCTTTACATAGGTATAGTGTGAAATTGCGTCATAGGCGCATAATGTGTAAGAAAAAAAAAACAAGTTTGTTTTTATATAACAAGAGTTTTGCTGACACTTTAAAGGCTAATATCATTCATATATGTTTAATTTTATTTAAACATAACATTCAACTATAGCTTGAATTGCTAGACGAACATGTGTTAAAACATTCATATTTACAGAATAATTGTCATTTGACGAACTGATGCAACGTACGGAAGTTTTACCGTACGTGTATAATACGTATTTTATCGTAAAAAAATACAGTACGTATCGTACGCACGGTCGAACATTGGTAGTATGTACAACGACTCCTTGTCAATGGAAATAAGAAAGGGCGTTCTTCAGTGTTATATACAATCAATCGTAACTTATGGAAGTGAGTCATGGACAATTAGTAGACTCGTAAGTAGGAAAATCAATGGCGACCACAGAGAAGCTGTTTTATAGAAGAATGATAAGAATAGCCCGGACATCTAAAAGCAATAATCAGGATGTCTTAAAAGAAGTCAGTGCACAAAGGAATCGTCTGATAGAAATTAGAAGGGAGCAATCAACTTTCTTTGAGCAAATAATTATAAGCTAGAATATATCGTGACAGGAAAGATTTAAGAAAGGAGAGACAGAGAACAAAAAGAGAAGATACATGATAGTTTGACATCATGCCTTGACAGAAAGCAACAACAAAATTGTTAACAGTACCGGAGACAAAAATGTTGTCGAGAGACGTGATCGCCTACGCCACCAGCCACGTTACTTGAAGAAGAAAAAGGAAGTATTTACTAGATCGATATTTCATATATACATATTCTGTCATTACACTACAATAATAATATCTCGATTTAATATGTGTCACCTATGAAGTGAAAATCCGGATTATTTGTTCAGCTTTGTCTTATATCACCTTGTATAATTGATTCTGGTGTTAGGTCCGGTTACCGGAATGGTCTTTTTTGATTGGTTGAAAAATTATTGATGTCTCTTCCCCTGTCCTGAGATATCTATTACACGAGCTATCCTGGTGCTAAGGCACAGATGGTTATATAATGAAGCACATTAAAAACGCACCACCTGTATAATCCAGGAACAGAGTGTGAAATGTAAATATAAGTGTTTACAAGTTTACATATTTGGAATCTTTATTCATTTTCCTATGAATCCATGCTGGTCATTAATTTGTACATTTGATTGTTATGAAATTTATTGCATTTTTTGCAGGCAAGGGAGAAAACCAAAAAAATGCAACCAATAAAAAAATTCATTCACACTATCCTCAGCATCTGGTATGTCCGCAGTGTGCTTGCAAACAAGCTTGGCAGCGGCTCCGCATGGAACGCACGCCTCTGAAGGAAATTCCGGGGAATCAAGTCCCATTCACGTGTAAGAGCAGCTTCGAGCTTGTAGTGATATCAGTGATACAAATCGCCAAATACAGTAATAGTTAACCCCTATGCAAAGTAAAGTTGTCACACCGTCCGGGTATGTTTGCCCACTGTCATCGCCCACGCCACGAGACGCGCTGGATTTTAAAGCATTAACGCCAAAGTGAACGATACCAAAACTACTAGCTTTGTCGTCACTCCGTAATACAAATTACCACTAACAATAAACGCCGTTTGGCAGACAACAATACATAGTTCGTTTCAATAGTGATAGAAAAACGAAGGCGTGAAGGAGAGAGAAGAATAAAAATTTGACAAAAGCGTTGGTTTTTAATCTAGTAATAGAACGACAGGAGACCGCTGACGTCACAGACTTGCGTAGGTAACGCTAAACGCGAATGAGAGGCTGGAAGTTTGAAAAAAAGCTACTAGGCCTTGGAAACCGGTTGCTACGGCACATTTTTTCCCTAAAAGTTAAAGTTTGAATAAAGCATTGGACTTTGCTATTGCATGCGATGAAACCCTACCGCCTTGTCTCCTCTCTGTAGTGACAATTTAAATCTAACGAAACCGCGATTTGCGTTAGGCAAAACGCGTGTTTCATTTCTTAGAACTAGCGAAAGAGAGAGAAAAATTTAATTTAACAAAAAAAAGGGGGAGGGGATAAACATGAAGGGAAATCCTACGCTAGAGTATGCATTGTGATACTGAAACTAAGTAACCTAATGTGAGAAGGGTAGAGAAACGGGGGCAAAAGAAACATATAAGAAATCTTGTAATTGAATAATAAAGGGAAAGAAAGGACAGTTGACAATTAAAATGATAATACTTGTTTATTAGAATATCAAATCACACATTATGATATATTATCTTACCGTAGAGGAAAAGTATGAAGAGGAAAAATGCAAAGATGAAAATTATGATAAGGAGAGAAATAAAAATATAACAGCTAGATGACAGACAGTCTGGTCAATAATTGTCTTTCCTCATTAAAATCGCTTAGATATTAACAAAATTATCGTAGGAAATAAAAATGAACGACAGAAAAGACAGACACAGAGATATCCTCTCTCAACTTTGCCAGTCTTGGGGGGGGGGGGGGGGTTACAAAATTTTGAAAATGTATGTTTGAAAAGAGGCAAATCGGCGTACTCAGATCTGATTGGTTTAGATGCGCATAACTAAAGAGTGGGATATAACGAACGTTTGTTAACGCTTAGTTGCCACGTGATATTAAAAATTCTAGCAGGAGGGTTAAGAGCAGACTCAAAGCAGTATGACCCAATGCCTTTGCAGTTCTGGAACAGTGGCGATCTTAGCTTGACCATTGATCGCCGGTTAACCTTCTAGTTGTGTAATTATTCATTGATGCGGTAAGATAAACATTTATATAAACCTTATTATTAATATGTATATGTCTTATTGATATGTATATGCATTATTGATGTATAGAGACAAACCTAGATAGGCGCCAAACTAAAAATTTGTGTGGTACCAAGTGCTATTATGGAAGATTATCACTTCTTATTAAAAGCCAGGCAGGCTTAAGTAGAATTTGGGAGAAAATGAAACTACATAGTTGGAAATTGATATATTAGTATGATTGTACGACCAGCAAACCACTGGCCGTCTTCAGCAAGTCACTGTGTTTTCACATGACTTTGGAAGATAACTATAATTTCCTATGAAAGGAATGTATCAAACTGATGATTGAAATTTACCTGAGTATGAAGCCGTCACACAATAAGATAGGGACGAAAGCTATTTGTTTAGCCATAGAATCTGATCTTAAAACTGTTTGATGATGTTTAGTTGTTAGAGAAAGAGAGAGATGTATAAAGTACTGAGGAGGCCTTAATCCTCTTATTTGAAGGTTCGATCCTGAAACACTCAGTGTGCCACAAAAGTAAATATTGAAGCTGCAGAGTTCGAGGCAAAAGTATTTATTTGCCTAATTCCTGAAGTGTACTGAAGCAGCATCCACTCTTCAACTGTCGTGAGGAATATTCTTTTGTGAGAAAGACATTACAGTACTCAGGGAATTTAAGATAAGACAAACCACCCATGGGTTTGTGAAAGCTCACCTAACTCAAACTCTCCATTATTGAATTAAAACAGTTTATCTAGATATGACGAAAAAATTCGTTCCTCAGAAGCGTGACCAGTCATAAGATTTAGTGCTTCACCAGGACCTACCAACTTATAAACATTTTCATAGTATCATTAACCGACAAGTTGTCTTTAAATTTAATTACTGTAAATACAGTGCCATTCTATTTGAGTTTTAAACATTCCTGTGCCCAAGCAATTGAGGTACAGGAAATTAAAATTGTAAAAATTATTATCCTAAACTTAACCACTGACCTGTTTGATAATTTTCTTTGAATTATAGTTGTGGTTGTTGTCATTAACTCAACATTTCATTTCACATTACCCTAGACACCTAGCCAGATATCAATCAAACATCAGTACTTAAAAATAGACTCAAAATATATCGCAGATTGAGGTCGTACGGTGGTAGCAGTCAGGTACTCTGAGAACATCATTATCAACTATTAGACTCAGGGACTTGCATAGCTGACCTCACTCTGTAGACAAGTAATATTTATCTCTGTAACATCTAAACCCACCACAGAGCTGTTGCAGATTAGCTGGAGAACCTTGCCTGTAGACTCTGCGTCCAAGCTCGTCCCACAGATGTTATATAGGTTACATGTCTGGTGATAGGGCAGGCCAATCAATCGTCACAATGTTCTGCTGCTGTAGATATTTCTGCGTAATGCATCCGGTGTGCGCACGTGCGTTATCCTGCTGGAGAAGCTGCAAGACTGGATAATTTGTGTACGCAGGAGCAACCAATGCATCCAGAACCTCATCTCGATATGTCACAGCATTAACATTTCCACGGAAGACGTGAGGAGGCAAGCGATGGTGAAAACTGAATCCTCCCCAAATGTGAATACAGCCACCTCCAAATCGGTTGTGCTGACGAACACAGCAATCTGCAAAGCGCTCTCCACACCGTCGCCAAATCCGCATACGTCCATCAGCAAAGGATATGTTGAATCTGCTCTCGTCTGTGAATAGGACAGCATTCCACTGCAGTCTAGTCCATCTGACATGTTGCTCTGCCCATTGCAGGCGCTGCTGACGATGTCTGTGAGTCAGGTTTGGCCCAACATAAGGTCGTCTTGCAGTAAGGCCTGTATCTCTGAGTCGTCGTATGACAGTCATTCGAGGGACTTGCCCACGTTTACCCACTATTGCTCTTGCTGTTTGACTTGCCGGGAGAGAACGATTCCTTAAGTGGCTCAGCACAATATGACGATCTTGCGCAGGGGTAGTAACTCGTGGTTGGTCACTCCGAAGTCTATCCCGGGCACTGCTAGTGGTTCCGTAACGTTCATTGAGACGTACAATAGTGCTGTGGTGGCAATTCATCCTTCTAGCAATGGCCCGCTAGCTCATTCCGGTCTCCAACATACCAATGCTCGTTGGCGGTCGTTTTCAGATAGTCGTGGCATTTCAAGCACATGTACTGGGTGTTTTGTCTCAACGGCCTTTTTATACCGAGTATACTGCCACAACGCGTACACATTTTCAGGGTCATAGCTGTTGGGAATCGTGTTGCACGTGTAACTTTCATTGTTTTCATGTAGTCTGTACACAAACCCGTGGGTTGAATCATGCACTTTCCATTCCAGCAGCCATTCGCTCTCTACCTCATAACAAACACGGGGAAAATCCATTCTCACACTTTTTTCCAGCTTCTCGGCATCTGTATATATAATAGTGATGCGTTTTAAATGTGATTCAGTATATAAAAGACCTTGCGATTGTGCTGAGTTGTATTTTTTAAATAAAATTTAGTCTTTTTAGCGAGACGTGACCCAGTCAACCTAGACACACGGATGACGTCAGTTATACTCGTATTAGGACACCTGTCCAAAAAAAAAAAAAAAAAACATGGCGCTCTGGTGTATTGTTTAGGTTTGAGTAAGATTTTTTTTTAAAATAAACAAAAAACAATTTGTCTTCGTTTTAACGTTTTTTGTCGAGGCGCCAGCTTCATTAAGGCGCATGTCCTAAACAGAATAGACCTTGCGGTCGGTTTCACTGTATAATATTCATGATGAATATCATATCTTGTTATTCCGAGTATACAATTAAAATTCGCCTTTAAAAATTAATTATACAGGTATAACATTGACATATTTTAAAGAAAACCGAAATGCTACATACAACTTAACTTTTCTTTTAATTTTCAATTATAACTTTAACGTGTAATTAAAACTTCTTAATTGACCTAGAAGATGCTTACAATAGTGTGGACTTTGCAATCTTATTCGACTGTGTAATGGCATGTTGTGTAAACCCTTGGCTAACATGGTGGATAGCAGCTGTCTTAACTGAGAAATCAGTTGCATTTCGTTTGGGAACATGGACACCAAAACCAATGCACATTTGCCCGGAAACACCCCAAGGTTGTCCACTGTCACCTGTGCTTTTTAACATATATACAGCAAGAGTAGCTGCAGTTCAACAAACAGGTCTTTGACGAACATTAACTTTTGCCGATGACATACGCATTTACAGGACTGGCTCAGACAGACCTGAAATAGCTAGAAGCAAACATGGGACTAAACAAAGGCGATCTTTGTCCTCTCAAGGCTGTGTGTGGTCCCGGTTGCCGGGTCCTCCCAGCGCAGTAGAGGCAGTGAGTGGGAACTGTGTCAGACTGCCCTTTTTCGAGGACCTTCGGTCCCGAAAGGATTTTGGCTGGACGGGCGTCTGGGAGACATGGCGAAATGGTTTTATAGCGACAGGAGTAGAGTATACATGAGGGCAAGTTCGGGGCACAGCGGATTGATCTACCGCTTGCTTGTCACATTGATCACTGAAACAACAATTAAAAGTCTGTTGTACCAATATATGCCGATAGGTGTGACGGAACAACGGACGATTTCTTGTTGCCCTAATGACGCCGCAAGGTGTTATGGCCGAAGACTGCTTAGTCGGTCGGCGGTCAAAGGAATAATAAATAATAATAATAAACATGGGACTCTTGAGACGGTTTCTGAATGGTTCGAGCAAACCTACTCCCAAGATCAATCCTAACAAATCATGTGCGCTGTGGTGTTTCGTGAACAACTCCAAGTTGAAAGCAGATTTCCCAGGCATCACTCTCAGTAGGGCAGAAAATTGAGAGGCACGGCAAGCTAAAATACCTTGGAGTTACATTCGATTGCAGGCTATCATACAAGTACAATGTTAATCACATCGTACAGAAATGCAAGAAAGACCTAGCAGCCCTAAAAACAATGGCAGTAGCGCATCTGGAGACCAGACTACAGTTTATCCTTTTTCATCAGCTGGTCCATTCCTGGAATCGGCTTGCCAGGAGATAGGGACCACAGCCCCGTAAAGCACCTCGGCTCTTGCGGTGTCCGGTGCGCTCCCGTCGGCCCTTGAAAACCCCACGGAGACGGTGTGAATTTCGTGCCAGGCCGTACCCATTTCCGCAGCTGGTCTCCGAGGTGCACAGCCTCAAGTCGATAGAACAATGTAGATAAGGGGAGTCGGCAAATTGGATCCGTAACTTTGGGAAACGGATTGGCTCTGAGGGCTGGGTCAGTCGGGCCAGGGTACGAAGCGGGACTGGGATGGGACCGGACTGGGCGAGGCCGCCGCCACAAGCCGGCAGGCCGGCCGAGCTCGGAACGTGGCTGCAACCTTCCCGTGGCCCGCCCCAGCTATGCGGCGTCGCCTCTCGGGGGCATTCATCAGCCAACTCAGAACTGGTACAGACCAAGGGAATCCGTCTGTCTAATTAAAACAAAGCATTGCGACGGCCGTCACCCGGTGTTGACGCAATGTCATTTCTACCCACTGCTCTGAATGTCAAAGTGAAGAAATTCAACCAAGCGCATGTAAGCGGCGGGAGTAACTATGACTATCTTAAGGTAACCAAATGCCTCGTCATCTAATTAGTGACGCGCCTGAATGGATTAACGAAATACCCACTGTCCCTATCTACTATCTAGCAAAATCCCAGCCAAGGGGGCGGGCTTGGTAGAATCGACGAGGAAAGAAGACCCTGTTGAGCTTGACTCAAGTCCGACATTGTGAAGACACATGGAGGGTGTAGCATAGGTGGGAGCGCAAGCGTAATTGAAATACTACTAATTTTATCGTTTCTTTGCTAGTCCTTCGATGCGCCGGCGCAACTTCTTAGAGGGACGAGTGGCGTTTTGCCACTTGGATAACTGTGGCAATTCTAGAGCTAATACATGCTTACCAAGCTCCGACCCTCGCGGAAAGAGCGCTTTTATTAGTTCAAAAACAGTCGTCGTTGCCCTTTGCGGGGCGCGGCGTTCCCACTGGTGACTCTGGATAACTTTGCGCTGATCGCATGGCCTTACGTGTCGGCGATGCATCTTTCTTTTTTTTTTATTATTAATTAATGTGTTTGCTACTTTTCTTTGAAGCACGCCCCTTTCAACCATCTACCATGTACATGGAGTTGTTGGTTATATCAGGACGTGTTTCCTTTATTGTAATATGTTTTTGTTTGTATTTATTTAATACTATATTATCTCTAGTAGGTAGGCCTATTTTTCCTTTTGTAGTTATAGTTCAAAATGGTTTTTTAAATCCAAAATATGCTATTTTCTAAGCTAGTATGTTTTAATTTTTCCTGGATGGTTTATTTGGTTAATCTGTATGTATCTGGGGGGAGTCTTTAACCAGTTTGGACTACTGGCTCGGATCCTTATTTATTTTTTATTTGTTAGCTTTAGTTTTTGTAATATAGTGTTTTATTAGCTTTTGCATTTCTGAAGGGGTCTTTGTGCCTATGAGATTTTCTACACTCATTTCTACCTTGTGGTTACTACAGTATGTCTTAATGTTTTGCCTCTGTTGGTCATATTTCTTGCAGTCCACCAGAAAATGTCTAATTGTGTTTGGTTCTTGACACTCTTCACATGTGGGTTCCTCAATCATGAAATATCCAGTTCCAAGCTTGAGCCTCAGCAATTTTTTTTATTAATTGGTACTTTTAGTTCATCTTTTATTTGGCATTTTTTGCTTGGTTTTTTAAGGATTTTATATGAGTGTCTTGCTTTTTTACTTTGGTCCCATGCTGTTATCCACTCTTTAGTTATTGCTTGAGCAATTAAGCTCTTAATTTCAAACTTCCCTAAGCCTACTTAAATTTTGTTATAGCTAGTTCTCCCCCCTTTGGCTTCTTTGTCTGCAAGCTCGTTTCCTGTTATCCCCACATGTGATGGTATCCATGTTAGTGTTGCACTGCATTATATAATGTGCAGATATGTATTAACCTGTAGTATTTCCTCTATAATATCTGGCCTGCTACATTCATTTCTGTTTCTGATATCTAATACTGATGAAAGGGAATCTGTGAGAATGGTTACTTATTTGGTGGGTTTTCTGCAGCTATTTCTAAAGCTTTTAGGATTGCCCCTAATTTTCTGTATAGATGGATGTATTACATGTTACTTTGTATCTTTTATAAATTTTTAATTTTGGTATTGCTATCTGAGGTATTTGAGGAAGGTGGTTGAAGTAACAAGAAGAGACATGGTACGCAACCAGACGATACGTCAAGGCCTTAAATCCTACCCCCTGCAGACCCATGTAGAACAGTCCCAATTAAGATGGTTTGGCCTTGTCTGCAGAATGGGAGAAGATCGGATACCACGACAAGCATGGGAAACAAAGAGCCAAGGATCCAGACCCCGAGGACGACCCAGAGTCCGCTGGGAGGACACCATTAGACAATCTTTGAAGGACCGAGGACTAGAATGGAACCAGGCCAGGAGGAAGACAGCCGATAGGATAGTCTGGCGCTCTCTCTTCCAAACCTCTACAACTCACGGTAGAAGGGGAACGACTAAGTAAGTAAGTAAGTATTGCTATTCCTGCTCCTAATTGTCCTTCTTCATCTTTTGACCCATCTGTATATATAGTTAGGCTATTATTTATATACCGCTTTACTTTTTGCTGAGATTATGTCATTAGATTTGTTTATGATCTTTGATAAGTGGGAGTCAGTTTCTGGCACTTTTAATTCCCATGGTGGGATTTTTGCTTTATACTGAGCACTACTGTTTATCGTATTAAACATGTCTGGGTATTGATCCACTTCATCCATTGTTTTCCATCCTGACGGGTATCTATTATGGTTTAATGGAATGTGTCCTATGTACTGGTTACCCCTATCAAAGGTTTTGTGTGCTGGGTGAATTGGATCTTTTGCCACTCTTGCCCAGTAGCTGAATCTCAGGTCTTTTCTCCTTAGCTCCTGGGGTATAATGCCTAGCGCTACTTCGAGTGCCTCAGCTGATGTTCTCTTTGAGGCACCAGCTATTATTGACAGTGCCTGGTTTTGGACTGTGTCTAGTTTTTTCTTATTGCTCGGCGCGGCTGATGCATTGACAACACTGGCATAGACAAGTTTGCCCCTAATAAATTATTTATAGAAGGTTAATATTGTCTTATTGCAGGCTCCCCAACCACTTATTTTCATATATCTTAGCATGTCAATAAGTCCCCTACTGCTTTGCACTAATAGGTCTATGTGTTTGTTCCAGTTAAGTTGCTGGTCTAGTACCATACCAAGAAATCTAGTTGATTTTGCTGTACATACTTTTTGCTCATTAATGTTTATGTCAATTATAATGTTTTTAATTACACGCCCTCTACTGCAGATCATTCTTATGGTTTTTTAACGTTTAGATTAAATCCCCACTTGTTCATCCAGTCAGATACTTTATCTATTTGTTTTTGTACTGTTTTATAGAGGAATGGGAGGTCTCTTCCCGTTCTCCATATCGCAGCGTCATCTGCAAACTGAGATAGGTTGTTTTTTAAGTCTTTAAACTCGTCGCCTAGGTCGTTGACCATAATCGTAAAAATAGATGGTGATATTACTGATCCCTGGGGGATTCTATTCTGTTGTTCATACACCTCAGATCTATCATTGTTTAATTGTACCATGAAGTATCTATCCTGCAGGAAGTTTTCTAAATGATTGTAAGTTCTGCCTACTATACCTAATTTCCTGACTTTATGTAGTGCACCCTCCCTCCAACACTCATCATATGCTCTTGCTACATCAAGGAATATGCATCTTTCAAATGTCTGCCCTGGATTCACTGCACCAGTGTATGGACATGAGGTTATGACATACATATGGGCAGAGACAATGTACAAACCCTCTGTGGATGGGAAGGCGCTAAGATGGATGGTGTCTAGCTTCTGACCTGGTGGGTAGAAAAGTCCACAGTCACACCAGCTTCACAATGCCATGACAGTGAAATTGCTGCATGTCATTGGGCCGAAATGCTGAAGCCCAAGCGCCGCTGGATTGAAAACAACAACAACATCAGCTGGTCATGTCAGTAGCCTAGAAAGGCCTGGGAATTCTCACGCTGTCAGTGTCGCAGTGTGAACGATGGGAGCGCATTCAAAATGAAGGTATGCATTTAGCCTTGAGCTGTACGCGAGGTACCCCCATTGTGACGATGCGATACATGCCTAGATTGATGTCGATTAAATCCAGATATCCGATGGCGTAGGTAATAGCCTATATGCGAGTAACGACAGACAAAAGGCATCCCCCACACAGGAACATAGCTGACTTCAAGGGAGCAAGAATAAAGAGGGGGATGTCATGGATGGCCCAGGCTGAGTCAACTATTCGACTGGTGACCATATATCAAAGGACAGTATTACAGTGTACATAGATGGGTATAAAGGAGATAATAACAATCTGGGGATAGGAATTTATGATCCTATATGGCAAATGCTACTCTGGGAAGGTTAAGGCGGCCGGCGTGATGCCGACCACATCACCCCTCGTGTGCCGACGGTCAAGATAATATGGGCCTAACACCATATTCCCAATATGCCTCAATGGGCGTGTAACGGGTTCCTTTTTTTTCTGGCAAATGGTGAAAGGATATAGTTTAACAGATAATACATCGGTTTTCACGGCAGAGATGGTTGCAGTTTTGAAAGCTCTGGAAATGTTCTCTAGAAACTCTCCTCATATATTGACATTATTAACAGACTCACTTTATGATATGCAAGCTGTAAGAAACTTACGAGAATGCAGTAGACCTGATATAACAGAAGAAATATTACTGTCACATACTTACCTATGCTCCAGAGGATGTTCTGTTCAAATAGCGTGGATACCTTCACATGTTGGCATATAAGGAAATGAAAAGGGGGATAAAGAGGCCAAGGAAAGTAGAAATAATAGAAACTAAATAAATTCGGGGTTGAGTAAAACAGAGATCAAAAGCTTAATTAAAAGAATAATAACTGAGGAATGGACAGCAGAGTGGGATGGAAGTCTGAAGGCAGACATGCATATAAATTGTTCAAGGCTCCAACAAGAACGTATCAGGTATCTTCATGTGACGATATTTGTGTACGTCATTCTACACTCTTCGTTCGTTCTCTCCTGCATTACCGATTTTTTTCTTAATTTTTCACACTCATCGTCCTATTATTTGGCATATTTTATGCACCTACATTCTTGCCTAGTCACTCCCAGACTTGTTTACGTTTCACCATGTGAATCGTAGTAATACAAGTCTAATTAGACAGGTCAGCGGATAATACTTTTATCACTTAAGCGAAGCACATGGAGAAGAGAGCTGGAAACAGAGGTGAAAATTATGAGGAGAACGTGGAAAGAACTTGAGATGATGGCACGTGACAGGAGGACTTGGCATTTGTTTGTTGAAGGCCTATGCTCCGTTGGAAGTAGAGGGTTATGATGATGAAGGGAGAATAATTATCCAGAGAGGCTAACAGCGGTGGATGGACAGCGAGACAATGCGCCTGTTAATCTGCAGCCCAAAAATGTACTTAGCAGATGCATTTGTTCTTTTGTTTTTTTTAAAGTTCGTGGTTCAAAGCTACAAGACGGTTCTTAGTACCAGACCAGTCTTAAGTAAGACTCTTCGCCACTATCTTGTGAATTCAGAAACTGGGGTCGACACCAAGTACCTAAAGTGGACGCGTTGTGAAGGCACCCACAATGACATTAGGAGTGAAGTTCGACTAGACGCCTCTAGAGAAGAGTCCTCATCACAAAAGACCCGACAACGACCCATTGCAGTACTCAGCAAGTTAAGTTATTTGTAACAGGCGCTAGCAACGGACAATAACCAACATTCCCCAATTAAGTCTCAGGAAAGTCAATTTTTAAAACCCTCTAATGTCACTTTCATCCACATTTATTGAAATCTTTTAAAGACTAATTCGATCAATCCATACCCTTTAGCTCCACGAGGAGCATAGGCCTTCAATAAACACATGCCAAGTCTTCATGTCCCGTGCTATCCGCTCAAGTTCTTCCCATGTTTTCTTCATCATTTTCACCTCTATATCCAGCTCTCTTCTCCATGTGTTTTTCGGTCTACCTCTGCCTCTCTTTCCCTGTGGATTCCAGAACAAGGACTGCCTTGTAATGCTATCAACAGGTTTCCTCAATGGGTGTCCTATCACAAAAACTTCAACAAACATGGGCAAGTTATTAAATTTGTTAAATGTTATTTTACAAATCCATAGTTGATTCGGTTCTTATAGATCAGAGAGGGTATGTATGATCTAAAATCTTTAATACATATTCATATAATTACAGCCATAGAGCCAAAAATACTTATAAACAGGAATTTCGCTGGATTAAACCATCTGAGGGCTCGAACAAGCCACACCATTGCTTAAAACTTCACAAAAGATGACGGATCAGATATAAGTTAATAGTGGTCTGCCCTTTGCAGCATTGTTCTTGACTTCTGAATTATCTTGTGAAAACACCCTTGAGATTGAAGCCTCATCATTATCATTCTTTCTATAACTCTGCCAAGAGTAATCTTGTGCAAAGGTAGTCACATTTGAAGACCCATTTTAGATACTCTTGAGTTTTGGCCACTGGTGGATCACTACTGCAGAGCAAAGGGGAGGCAAATCCCGTGACATCACAGAACTAAAAATTCCTAGCAATAAGAAACTTCTTAGACTGCAACTAGGAATGGGCTATTTTAGAATATAAGAACCTTACTATGCAGTGTGTCTAGAAAAAATAATATACTGTAGAGCTATTAAAATGTAGGAAGAAGAACAACGGAAAAGACCAATATTCGATTATTTACAGGATGCAATTCATCCATAAATGTGGAACAGGTGATGAGAATAGATAGATATAGAGAGTTGCACAATATAGTAAAACAGTTTATAACAAGAACTAAAATTAATATATAAGGATCAATGATGGTTTTAGGAAAATGGGTAGTCTGATGGGATCCTTGTATAGCCGATAGCAGATAATTGGTCTATTTGATGTAATCTCGGACACCCCCAGGCTTTCTCACCCCGTTTCACCTGGTTAACAACAGGGCAGTTATGAGAGACTTCATTTTAGTTAGTTTGTTCCTTTGTTTTTTTAATTCGTTTGTTTTTTATTTTTGTTGTTTGTACGTTTCTTGGAAAGTGGATGTCACACATAAAAAACATTCACACAAATTTAGTTTTGATTTACTCTGTTTGGTGAGCCTTGGTAGCGCAGTGGTTAGTGCACTGGCTTCCTAGCTCGCTGGGCCATGGTTCAATCCCCAGTTGAGGTGGGATTTTGTAGACCACAAAGGGCTCCGGGGTCGACCCAGCCTCATGAAATTGGTACCAGAGCAATTCTGGGAAGGTAAGGTGGCCGGCGTGATGCTGACCACAACACCCCTAGTGTGCTGATGGTCAAGAAAACATGGGCCTAACACTATATTCCTAATATGCCTTAATGGGCGTTTAACTGGATCCTTTACCTTACCTTTTTTTTTATTCTATTTGGACTGAGTAGAGAGGGAAAAGAGGGTACTATATTTAGGTATTGGAAATATCATTTTATTTTCTTGAATTATTACACCATATGTCCTAATTATAGCACATCAAGGGTTGAATTGGATACTTTATTTTTTTTTTAAAACCACAGTTGAAAATATATTTAAGGGGGAAGAGTGCAGTAAGTCAGGTGAGAACATGACGATCTACCAACAGGTCATCATCAGCCTTGGCAGAGAGTGCAGAGCTAGGAGCAATGGGAAAGCAGAGCTGGAAATTGATCAGCTGATAAATGATAATGCCAGGGATGATGATGCCAATGTGTATATTGATGGATCTGTAGTCCGTGGTGAGAAATCGTAATGGGACTTCTCTGCTAGAGTTAAGGGCAAGATCGTTGCTGAACAAAGCGGGGCTTCCATGACAACAACCTCCAGCATGAAAATGGAGGTAGAGGCAGCTACTGCAGCTTTAAGGTGGTTATCTGTAACTTCATTAACAAGGGCAGTTATTGTGTCAGACTCTCATTCCATGCTTCGGAAGATCCAAAATTGATGGCTATTGCATAAATGGAAAACCTCCATAGAATCCTCGAATCTTCAAGAACTGGTGTGGATCTTCTGCCCTGGTCATGCAGAGGTACGCGGCAATGAAAAAGCTTATAGACTAGCTTCATGAGCACCTATAGTAGGTGCATTCGATATGGATAATAGGAGAAATACTGAGGACAATTAATGATTGCTTATTAGAGAATGACACTGCTGTCAATAAATCACCAAGGCTAAGATTGCTCGAGTTTGACATTACGCGTAAGTCTGGCAGTGATGAAAGTTTAAGAGGATGCATCCGGCATATGTACAGTAAAATCAGCGCGCAACAGGAACAATTAGCATTCATACCCTTCGACGTTTGCTGAGGGAAACTGAGCACCTACGGGTTAGCCCGGAGTGCAATGATGTTGATTCTGAACAACAATAGCAATATCGGCGACGCTTAGCGAACTTGCTACATTGACTTTTCGCTTATCGTCAGCTCCAGACGGAATAAGGGTCTACACTGAGGGACATTCCTAATGTTAACCCAGATTTTTTTGTCTGGGCCGATACACGAAACCATGTTGTCCCATGATACGTTGTTAGTTTGCAAATGTAACGTTTCAAAATACACGGTCAATCTCACTGGAACGTACGAGGATAACAATCATGGTAAAGAGTAAGACACGGGCAGAGATGTAATACTTCCGGCAGATAAATTTATGGTGATAATCAACTACCAGAAAGTAACATTCTGGAGATTATAATGTTAGATCCGTGAAGTAGTGAGTACATGTGAAACGGAAGAAGCATGACCGTATTTGGTTATGTAGTTTGAAAATCACATGTACAGGGCAATATCTTATGTTGACATGCAGTAATGTTCTAACTGAGAATAGTAGGGGGCCTCTATTAAAATCAGATACTTATTCGCAATTGATTTGGAGTATGAGATGCTAAGATAGACTGTTCATGATTGGACTTCTCCTCTAAGTAGCAACCAGGGTGTAGGCGAAAATGTCGCTTATGTTCTACAGCGTTTAAAACTACTTCACTGACTTCCAATTTCGCCAAGAAGACATCAAAGACAGCAAGGAACACGGAATATCAGGACCCAAGATATAGGACAGGCCATAGGACTGGGCGTGAATTCTAAGATTAGAAAAGAGTAACCCCAGATACATCACTTTGCGCCTTAAGTTCTAGGATCCAACTTCAAGTGCACCCAGCCATCTAACTCACCTGAAAGGTACGGCGTCTTAGTTGCCCAACAATATTCGGGCGCTTCTTGTGCAAAAAGTATTTGCTTGCCTGAAAAAAAAAATCGGTGTAAGTTGTAATAAAACCTTTTATCATTTTATATTTGCATTTTGGCATGTATAATTTTACCAGAGTTGGGGCACTGTACGTAGGATGGCCACCGACCGAGCAAAGTGGAATCAATTTGTTGTTGCCCTACAAGACGCCACCAGGCATAATGGCCACTGACTGCTTTGACGGTCGGCGGGTAAGGATCAAAGAAGAAGAAGAAGAATGTATAATTTGCTTGTGGATGTACTGTGGCATATGAAGCTGGCAACCTTATCGCTGTAAAAAACTTGATACATGAACCAACGCTACAAGAGCTGGTGAATGCTTAGTGTGCGGGTTTCATCACAAGGAACCAACAGCAGATGTCGCCCCATGGTCCATAGAGAGCAGAGAGTAGATGATGATACCATGATGTACATATTTATTATACAAGCACTTTAGTAAATTTCACACATACACACACACAAAAAAAACATATATATATATATATATATATATATATATATATATATATATATATATATATATATATATATATATGTATATATATATATATATATATATATAAACTGTCATCTTCCGCTGTTCAAAAACACTTTCATCCGACTCACTGGGGTTAAAATAAACGCTCAGGAGGGTGAAATGTCTGAGGAAATAAAGTGGTGGATGGAAGCGGAGGTCGCCTGATGACTATGCCAGGAGACCCAATACTTAGCATATACATTTTTCTCCTTTCAGTTTGTGGTACAAGTTGCCAGCAGTCGACGCTAGACACCAGCAGGTCTGAGGAAGCTTGGCAACCCGTATAGTTACCTCAGCCTTTTAATGCATGAGACGTGCTACAGCCACCAGACTTGGCTATTGAAGAGAAGTACAGCCCATTGCGGGAGCCGCGGTAGCATAGTGGTTAGTGCACTGGCTTCCTAGCTCAGTGGTCCATGGTTCGATCCCCAGATGAGGTGGGATTTTTTTAGGCCGCAAACGGCTCCTGGGTCGACCCAGCCCCAATTGGGTACCAGGGTTGTTGTTGTTGTTGTTTTGCTGAGGTGATGGGTGGAGAGCGGGCACTTAACAGCTGGCCGTTGTTGCCTCCTCTCGTTCCATCTTGGTCTACCCTGTTCAACCTGAAATTTGGTTATGATTGGGGTATTTAGTGTCATTTTGTTTTTTATTTTTGTATTCAATTTAGATACCAGGGCAACTTCTGGGAAGGTTAAGGCGGCCGGCGTGATGATGACCACATCACCCCTAGTGTGCCGATGGTCGAGAAAATATGAGCCTAATTCCATATTCCCAATATGCCTCAGTGGGTATGTAACAGGATCCTTTTTACAGCCCAATGCAACTGTGGGAATCAACAGCGGCTGAAGCAGACGTCAACCGATCCCACACCGGACGCTAAGTACCATCACAGCGCAACCAACGAACATTTCAAAATTGTCCATAGTTTCCACCACAGTGTAAATCATCTGATGATGACAAATAGCATCGCTTCTATTTTAATAAACCACTTTATTTATTTTACACTGTTACACTGTAAGTGATTATTAAATCTGTTTATCTGTAACTGTAAAGCTATAGGTGGATTAATCACAACTGAGTGTAGTGTATGTCTGTACCCGTATGACATGTACTGTTCTAAATACATAATCGGACAGAGCTATTAGATTAAGATTTAGCTAAGTTTCCTTCAGCTGGGGGCTAGGAATGTGCGGGAGAATAACAAGTTCATGGCAGCTTAGAGGATCTCATTTGTTATGCTTGCTTTTCTTTAAAAGGCACCCTAAAGTAGAAGCATCATTTTTCTATTATATCACCGCCAAGAGTAATCTTGAGCGAAAGTAGATACCTATGAATACCCTCATCATTATACTCTAAGTTGGGCCATTTTTTGATCACCACTGCGGAGCAGGGAGACAATATCGTCACAATAACGCAAGAGGATCTTCTATTGCATTTAGAAACACATGGAGAGAAATCCAGTCCAACACAAAAATTAGATTCTTCAACTGAAATATCAAGTCAGTCTTATTGTATGGCTGAAACATGGAGAAAAAAACAACAACCAATAAGGTACAGACAATCAAAAATGGTTGCATGTGTAGAATAGAAGAATTGAAATTGTATGACAAAGTCATCAATGGAAAACTGATAACAAGAACCAGACAAGTGTCAGTTGAACAAGAGATGAGAAGAAGACGCTGGCGATGGATAGGACACACATTGAAGAAACCTGTTGATATCATTACAATGCAGTCCTTTTTTTTAAATTCCAAGGGAAAGAGGAGGCAAAGGTAGACCAAAAACACATGGAGAAGAGAGATGGAGACAGAAGTGAAAATGACGAGGACGACGTTGAAATATCTTGAGCTGATGGCACGTGACATGGAGGACTTGGCATGTGAGTGGAGGACTTGGCATGTGTTTGTTGAAGGCCTATGTTCCTTGGGAAGCTAAAAGGTATTGATTGATTTATTGCATGCCTGGTTTCAGGCGACTGTAGGTCGCCATGTTGGCCAAAAAACGAGGCGTTTCGCTTTGAGTTGCAATTTAAACAAATATTTTTAATGCGGCCTCAATGTTTATTGGACTTTGTTACTTTTGACACAGCTCGAAAAAGGGTTGAAGTTAGGTTAAGGCTAGCTGTAGCGCAAATATCGCTTGTAATTCGGGCAACATGCGGCAAGCTGGCGTACGCAGTCTACTGTTCAAAACTTCTGCCTTGTAGACATTTAGCACTTCTACTTTAAAAGACCATTATCATTCAATTATCTAGAAACTTACGTACTTACTCAGTCGTTCATCTCCTACCCTGGGGTGTAGAGGTTTGCCAGAGAGAGCACCATACTAACCTCTCGCACATCTTCCTGCTGGCCTGGTCCCAATTTAGGCATCGGTCCTTCAGGAATTGTCTAATGTTGTCCTCCCAGCGAACTCTGGGTTCTCTTGGAGGTCTGGACCTCTGGCTCTTGTTTTCCCATATTTGTCGTGGTAGCCGATCTTCTTCCATTCTTCATACATGGCCAAACCATCGTAGTTGGAACTGTTCTACATGACCTGGGTTTTGAGGCCTTGCCGTATCGCCTGGTTGCGAACCATGTCTCGTCTTGTTACTTCCACCACTTTCCTCAGATACCTCATTTCTGAGGTTTGGGGCTGGCTTTTGTGGATTGTAGTCATTGCCCATGACCTGCATCCTTTTAAGGATAGATTTGGGATGCAGATAAAATAGTGTGGCATGTTACTACACGCTAGCACATTTCCATTTTTATGTGAGGAATTGTGTTCGCCTGTAGTCAAATCACTTTTTGCACGAAGCGTTCACCCGTGGTGAGCGACAGTCAACCAGTGACGTAGTTTGTCACATGTCGTGGGTTCAGTGTGTTAATTAATTGGCCTTCCGTCTTTGTGTTTTCGTCCGAGAGAAATGTAATTTTTCGAGCTCCGGGATAATAAAGAGTGATATATAAATATATATTGTGGCATTATTGATTTTCGGAGGCAGCCACGTTATGTGCAAGATGGTTCATGAATTTAGCTATAAGTTCATACCATAATTTACTACAAGTAACTTTGAGATATGAGGCAACTAATATTTTGTTTGCCCTGATTGCTTCTGCCGCCTTTACTTTAGTTTTCGTAGATTGTCCGAACCTTTAGTACAACGGCTAGGATTGAGGGGAGATGAGAGGAGTATACTATTATTATATTATTGCCACTGAAAGATACCTAACGTTTGAAACTTATTGACGGACGAGGGATAATCTACTACGCTTATCCATTACCATGTACTTTTGATGTTTTAATGGACGTTATTGTGAAGTGACTTTATTCATTAAATGTCAACCGTGTTTTTCCCGTGGACCTGTTCACCTGCCGGCTTTGTTATGTATACTGACCATAATGTCCTGATTGAACACCTGCTATCATTCGCGTATCCATGCATGATCCTCTAATTTATCCCAGCGTAACCCCATATAATTGGGGCCCAGTATGGTTTTGGATCAATACTTTCATCAGGACATGGTTTTCAAATTCACGTAAGCAAGTATACCTTCGTTCTTTGCGAATCTACAGCTGCCATTTAATCTGTATATTCGATCGTCACCCTTGTTCAGCGTATTATTGTAAACACACCATCTCGTGAACTCAGTTATTACCAGCGGGTCCAGTTGAATAACAAACTTTGCTATTGCGCATGTTCAATGTTCCAGTTTCTTACTCGAACCTACTATTGTAACGTCCAAGATTACAATTTCAAGCCAACCGGTTGCCAAGTTTATTTCGTGTTCCAGTCTACAGCACAACGTTTGTAAGATTCTTTCAAGTTTCAAGCCTATGCAACGGCGATGTCAAGTTATTTTGTACCAAGTCAACACAACGTTTCAAGATCTACACAGTTCATGATGCCCATCTGACTGCGACCGTGTGCTGGTTTACATTTTTCATCCGTGCTTCACTTGTATTGAGGGACAATGTTGTTCCAGTGTTGACGCCTTTTTCCGGACTTGCATCTGGTCGGATTGCGATAAGATAAGTGCCTGTTATTACACTCTTGTACCTTTGCCGTGGTGTAAACATTTTGATATCTGTGTTATTCGTTTTCTTGTTTTCTATGTCTTTATACAGATCTTTTGTTAGCGATACACGTCATTGTAAAATGACCGCGCAGCAGATGTTTCTATAGCTTTTGCTTACATTTCTCAAGCAGTGAAATTTCCGGCCCGAGTTTTCTCACCGACGTTTAGTTCACTGCCGGTTTAGTGTGACTAATTTGTTTAGGTGTGCTGCTCCGTCCTTTTAGTTGTCAGTTCTTGTTGTGTGTTGGTTTTGTTTTTCTTCTCCTTAGTTGACAACCATTCTGTTTGTAATGCTAGTCTAACCTTCTATCACTTGTTTACATTTATATATATTGTTACAGGTCCTGTCCTGTTTTTTTAGCAGTAAGTCGGTTCTATTTGTTGTTTCTCCTTAGTTTCCCATTTTCATTCTTTTTCGTTTACTTGCTGCTGTTATTACATTGTCTTGGTCACTTGTACTTGTCTTCTTGTTTAGTTCCATCAATTCTGTTCTTGTGCATTATTTCTTTTTCTCTCAACAGTGTTTTGTTTTCTTCATGATACATTCTGATATTATTGGTCAATAATATTGATAAGTCATTTGCACTGATGCTTTTGCAAAGCACCAGTAATTTGGTACATTGACTAACTAACTTAACTACGTAAGTCCTTTAGGGCCAGACATTAAGTCTATTTTGAAAAGTTAAAATGTCATTCTGGATGACTTTATCCAGGAGGGTGAGGAGGATGGATTACAAAGCCCAGATCTTGAAGAATCTGTAATAGGCCGTATCTTAATTCAGGCAGCATCAGATCTGGGGGATTTTGCAGATTTTAATTGTCGTTCTGTGCCTCATATGATCATTGCTAGGGAACTGGCAGATTTTCTACGGGCCGATCTCCGTATATTTCTGGGACAATACGTTCATGTACAACATAGTCAAGTATTAAAAAACGTACGTCATGCTATACTCAACAACGATGTTCATAAGAAACAGACAAAAGACAACAAACGATGTACACAGGAAAATGTAAAGTTGTTAGAAGATATTGCTGAGGAGGAAAAAATACATGAGTTGTTGGAAGTCCTGGAGGACAGAGAGACATTAATTAAGGAGTTAAACGAAAAGGTGAGGTCACAGGCTGCTCAAATCCAGGGTCTTCAGGTTCAGGTTACCCGACTTCAGCCACATAAGGAGGATGCACGAAAAAGGAGATTGAAGAAAATGGCGAAGAAAAAGAGAGCCATGTGGGAGGTTAAGTTGGAAGGTAAAGTAGCAGCACTTGAGCTTGCAAATCACGAACTCAGATGCTTTCAAGATCAACGTGAAAGGTTGACTAATAATGAGGTGGCCAACATTGAGGCATTACTCACTGAGCAAAAGAGTAAAAATATGAACCTTGAAGAAGAAAATAAGAGGCAAAGCGAAGAAATTTCTAAGTTAAGAAAAAGGGTTGATGGGTTGCTAGATGTGGTGTTACACAAAAATTTGTTGTCCCACAATCGTTATGACAAACATATTGTACGACATGCCGGTGGTGCTAATTGTGGCTCTAATAAGTCATCACAACCTCAAAAAAGTAAAATCATTTTGAGGCAAGTACAACTTCCCTCGCCAGCACTCTTATGCCAGAGGTTCTAGAGACAATACTGCCAATTCTGGGAACAAGTCATGGCGACATGATCAGAATGAACCTGATCTTAAAAATGCGGATGAGATCGTCAAGGGTGACGCAAAATGTACTAATAAGAGTCTGATTGTCTCATGTAAGGTTGATGGTAATGATAGTACAAACTTACCTGATCATACTAGACCCATTACATCTGTTAAAGAAGGTTTAGCAGTACCATATGAGCAGTATTCTACGACATGCTCCAAACCAATGGGATCGATTTCCAATAAACTCAGACTCAACACATGCTGTATGATGCACCTTTTAAGCCAGTCACTACGCACAGACGGCAGATTAATCACCCCGTCTCTTGTTCCACTGCGAAAACATACCTTCCCAGCGCGCGATTTCGTGCTGATAACGTGAATGGCGTGGGTTCGATCCCCACATATGTGGTATCAATATACGCTCACGCACCGTCTTAGTGCGAAATCTTCCACCAAGCACTATATGGCGCGCACTGGCTGAATTTTTTCAGTACATTGCCGATGTCCGATATGTGCGTCTTTTTTCTATTCCCAACTTTAATGATAAAGTAGCCCTTGTTAATTTTTATTCTCATGGAGATGCTCGCCAAGTTATTAACTTCGAGTACGGAGTCTATTTTCGACGCCGTTACCTAGATCTGCAATTAGTTCATGATTCTGCACCACGCAGATTTTAATGTGTTTTCTCGGGTGCATCTTTCTCCCGTATTAGTTATCATAGTCATTTCACGTATATCTTATGT
Organism: Oreohelix idahoensis; assembly: GCA_024509875.1. NCBI lineage: Eukaryota > Metazoa > Mollusca > Gastropoda > Stylommatophora > Oreohelicidae > Oreohelix > Oreohelix idahoensis. The sequence continues at coordinate 127,865 of JAMPIV010019201.1, read as the reverse complement.
TGATTATGTCTGAAATTTCATACGTGCCACATAACGTTTCCAAAATTCTAAAATTGTCCATGCCTACTACTCAGAAGCAAGTTCGTGGTCATCTCGGTTTAATTCAGTACTACAGTAGATTTATACCCAACTTGTCTTCCGTCACTGCAGACCTCTCTGCCTTGCTTAAAAAAAGGATTACTTAACCACGTGCACTAGAAACCAGAGTGCCAGGCCACAGTAAATTATATTCAAAATTCAAATTTTTTTTTCTTTTTTTCTATGCCACCCACCTATTTGAGGTAACCAGTTATAAATCTGAATTATTATCCCCGCACAGATACTAGTTCCACGGGTTTCGTCGCTTTGCTAGTGCAAGAATTTAAGAGGACGGTGCATCCAACCTTTCATATCTCAAGAACGTTGACTGATGCCGAGAACATATGATATTCAAGCCATCCCAAGTTCATCAAATATAGTCGCCTATAGTTTATCGAGATGTCCACAGCTCGAACCTGAGGATTCATATTGACTTAGTTAAATGACTTTATATTACACATGTGTGAAGTCATGGTGTTTATCAACTAGAAGTCACTATGACAAGGGCGGTGAATACATGAACACTAAGTTGATGTCCAAACCATTCATATTAACATTTGTAATTTACATGACTGGAGATAATCATTATTCACTTTAGCTAGTGGTACATTAAATAGGTTATACTACTTGCAGACATGAACAATTTCCAACTACAACATCATGTTATTATTCTTGAATGCACGTTTACATTAATTAAGATTGCTATACTAACACTAGAAATCTAGTCCTGACACGGATAGTTGGAGTATGATTATATTATTGCAAGTTTGTTTTGGACATTACTTGTCTTGCCACAACGTACAAAAGGTACTTAGAGCAGAATAATTAAGTAATGGAATAATTGTGTTAATTCGTTATACTTGCGTTCTTGTACTATTTTTTTTTCTTTTTTTCTCTTTTTGTGAGATGCAAGAGTATGTGAATGTTTCGTGCAGAATTCAAGTAAGGGGACCAGCTGGAGTGGTGGTTCTATACTCCACAAGGTGATCAGCTGTAGTGATGGTTCTATGCTCCATACGGTGATCAGCTGGAGTGGTAGTTCTATGCTCCATAAGGTGATCAGCTGGAGTGGTAGTTCTATGCTCCATAAGGTGATCAGCTGTAGTGATGGTTCTATGCTCTATAACAGTGTTTTTCAAAGGGGGCGGTACCGCCCCCTGAGGGGGGGCGTTTTAAAGATGTCTGGGGGCAATCTAATGGGTCGCAACGATTGGGGGTCGCTGCTTCCATTCTGGGGGGCGTTGTGTACATTTTTACAAGAATCAATATGAAACAATTACAAAAGATATTCCCCTTCGCATAGGTTGTAACACGATAGTTTTTATTTGCCTTGCGTCTCATAAAGTGTTTCAAGGATTGCAAACGCAAAATTTTAATGCCTGTGATGTTACCATTGTCAGGAGACAGTAGGCGGAGATTTACGTCCCTTCAACACTCGAAACATTCATTAGCCTCTCGACACACCCAAGTTAACCTTCTCTCTCCACCCTCGACACATATTTTCTTCTGGAAAGACATTTTTGTTGGGATAAAAATTCCGTTTTTTAGCGTCATCGCATGTGCGACAGACGGAGCACCGGCTATGGTTGGTCGTCATCGTAGGTTTCAGGCCTACTTAAAAAATGTGGCACCAGGTGTTTTATTCATCGACAACATTTAGTCGCCAAGCATCTTAGTGACAGACTCCACAAATCATTGAACTGTATTATCAGTGTTATTAACAAAATTAAGCGCATTCGTTGAACGATAGATTATTTCGTAAACTTTGTTGTGATAATGGCGAAGAGTTTGAACGTCTTCTCCTACACACGGAAGTACGATGGCTGTCCAAAGGTAACAGTTTAAAAAGATTATGGGCATTATTTGATTCAGTTGTAGAGTTTTTGGATTCAATCAAAGAACAATTTAGCATCGAAAGAGAAGTATTGCGAAAAGATTTGGCCTATATTTCAGATATATTTGTAAAGTTAAGTGAGGTTCTTCTTAAATTAAGCTACAAGGAAATGAGATCAGTCTGATTAAAGTGAAAGGAATTATAATGGGGTTCATCAACAAATTGACATTATATAAAAATAATCTTAGTCGCCGAGAACTTTCTCATTTTCCATGTTTACTACAGTTGGGTGGGGACAGGCTTAATGATTCCGATTTATGCATTTATTGCAGTCATTTGGACGCTATAAAAAATGATATGAGCATAAGATTTAAGGACTTGCAAGAACTAATAATACCGGACTGGGTGATTAATCCGTTTGAATTAGACGTGGAACTAGTTAGTGAACGTTTACAAGAAGAATTAATTGAGCTACAAAATGACTTCGAGGCAAAAGCCCGATTCAGTCAAACACATTACGAAAAATTGTGGATCCAGCAGAGGCTTGCGTATCCCGTTCTTTGGTGTAAAACTAAATTGCTAATTACTGCATTCCCAACGTCGTATTTGGTCGAAAAGGGGTTCAGTGCAGTAGTGTTGCTACTACAAAAGCAACGAAAACGACTGCAGATTTGTAGCAGGAGATTTGAGACTTCTTTTAACAAACTTGGAATCAAATATTACAAAACTGGCTCATACCAAGCGCAAGGATCTAATTAAGCTTCATTAGTAAGTGAATTTTTATATAATTATATCATTATTATCAACTAACAATTTTTCCAATTTTTTCATGTTTAAAGTGGTTACATAATGAGATTCTGAAATATTCAGAATTGAAGATATATATGCAGTCATTTAGGAGCTATTAAAATGATATGATTAATATAGTTAAAGAGTTGTAAGAACTTATTTTATATCATTTGCTCCGCCACTTTGTAATTCAAGGATAATGAACCTGTGGTGTATATAACTCCGTACTTAAACACATATTTAATATAACTATGCTTTAATACAGTTGAGCGACCGCAGCTGAGGTTCAAAAATGTGTGCAAGAGAGATATGAGGGCACTGGACGTAAATCCAGCAACGTAAGGGGGGGGGGGGGGGGGCTGCCGATCGCACCAAGAAGAGATGCTATTTACGGCGCCACCTCAGATTGGGCGTAAAGAAGCTCACACAACAAGCCGAAGAGAGGAGAAAACATCGAAAGGAAAATAAGCAGCTGAGAGCTGTCACCTCTGGGGCGCATTCCCATAGTCAGTTATGACTGAAGGGGCTATTATTATTATTATTAAGCTTTTATAAATGTGCTTTCTCTTTTTCTTTATATTATGAGAAAAGATAACTCATTAAATGCATTGCCTTTTTAAAAGTATGGTGGAATATATGTATATGTGTGTGTGTGTGTGTGTGTTTGTGCATACACGATAAAGAGCAAGAGGGTGTTAAAAAAAGTTCATAGTGGTGATGTTGACGAATATAAAACTGATACAAGTTTGTATTGTCCGTGCAGGCTGGGATCTCCGAATATTGAAACTTGTCAAAATTGGCATTGCGGGGGGAGGTTGTGCAATGAAATTAATATTTATCCCAGTAAGCGGAGGCCGTAAGGAGGCAGCCCCTCCACCATGCAAAGGTACAACAGGCCAATCACCTGTTTGCTTTAAACATTTGATTACGAGAACTACAAGACAGAAAACCGGACTATAAGGAATGAAAACGAAGATGAAAATGATTAGTCAAACTTTCCTCTTATCTCGATAGATTTCCCCGTCGTCTAACACTCAGTCAATCAAAAGGAGAACATCAGTCAATCCCTCGGTGTGTCAGTCAATACATGAATCAGTACGTTAATAAATTGGTCTTTTAATATATTTCTGGGGGAGGAGGCTGTTATAAAATATTAATAGTGACAAATAAAAGTGTACTAAACTATAAACCGGCTTAAAAAGACAATTTTTCCACATTTTATTTCTAATATCGTTTTTTCATATTCGATACTTGCACACTACGATACATGTCCAGGAAACTCTTCTAAGGGCAGGAAGGGAAATAACCCCAAGTGAATATTCACTGCTGAGCAAAAACCTACGAGTAATAGGATTTTACCCGAAACTTTGTCATCAATGCACAACATTGTTCCAGCCCAAGGCGATCACGACGTTGAGTTGCAGTCATGCTTTGCCAAGTCTCCCTGCGATGTCTACCGCCATGTCGGCATCTACACACGACGGAAGAGGCTCTCTTATCTTACACAAAGGATTTGCAAATAAGATTCCCGTGTCTATTTTGTTTGACACTGGATGTTTAACCGTAGGAATTAGACAATCCTTAGTACACCCGTCATTAGCAACAGGGAAAAGTGTTAAGTGTGTCACATTTGGTGGTACAGTTGAGACATTCCCAGCTGCGATTATAGATTTGGATACACCATTTTTACAGGGAAAGTCCATGCCTGTATACTTCCTTCACCAATCAGTGTTTTGATAATTGGTCGTATACATGGCGTTAAAGAGTGTACGCCACAACAGATTGCTACTTGGGAAAAGCAACATATGCATTCTGCTTATGCAGTTACTACTATACCTAAATCGCACCACCAGGTACATTCTGCTAACGTTATTCGTTTGGCTAATGTAGTGGGCACTTCTAGTACCATTTTTCTAGGACCATTATACATTATAATAATTTTGGTGCTCCTTTGAGCCCCTTACGATTTAATTCCCTTCATCAGCACTCTAATCGAAATTCTTCTTTGTATACTATCCAAGAGGACAATTCCTCTGTGGTGTGGGATACGCACACTACCCGTGTCGCGTCAGCTGAATCTACATTAAGTCACATAGGTTCTAATTTTGGTTCTTCACAGACTTGTGAGTTCTTTACCACATGTTCATATTTATTTCGTCGTACATTGGTATTTCTTGTAGGACTATTTACCTTTCTTTCTGGTCCGGTTAGCTCAGCATTTTCTTGGTCATATTATTGTTGTCACATTCCATACTCTACTTTTAAATTAAGATGCACATCAGGATTCACACATGTCTGGTTTTGTCTCTTTCTTATATTTCTAATGTCTTTCTTGTCATTACCCCTTACACAAGCTATGACATCTGTTTATCCTGTCCAATCTATACTATTACCTAATGATATTTCTTCGTCTTATAATCTGACGGCTAAACATTAAAAAGTATATATTGGTTTTCATGAAATATCATTTTTGGGTCATCATGTGGGCCATGGTCTCTTTCATACTGAAGATAATAATGTTTCTAAAATTCTTAATATCACTGCGCCTCAAACAAAGAAACAAATTCGCAGTCTTTTGGGTTTAATTCAATTTTATGGTAGATACATTTCCCATTTATCCACCATCACTGCGCCTTTCTCTAGTTTATTAAAGAAAGGCTCAGCTAACATAATTCAGTGGTCGAAAGAACATCAAATCACGTTGGATCATATTAAGTCACTGTTTTCATCTGCACCTGTGTTACGTTTACCTAATGCAGATTTACCTTTTGTTCTTCGCAGTGATGCTTCTGATTCTGGAATCGGTGCCGTACTGCTACAATCCTATGCAGGCACCTTACATCCAGTGATGTTCTTATCCAGGAAGCTTACACCTGCTGAAAAGAATTATTCAGTTCTAGATAGAGAGCTCTTGGCATTGGTTTGGTCCATAACCAAGCTACAAAGGTTCCTGTTGGGCGCACACTTCGTTGTGGAGACCGATATACATCCACTCACTGCACTGCAAACCAAAGATTTAAGATCTACGAAATCTACACGTTATGCCATAGCATTACAGCCCTATAACTTTACCATCCGAGCGATTTATGGTTCTGAAAATGTATTTGCGGACGTTCTGTCACGATGTCCTCATGATTCTACAGAGCCACTACGCCTTACTGAAAGTCAAGCCTCTACACCACAGTTCTAGGCTACCACTTATGACACATGACTATATTGACGTTCAATTATACTATTATGTTTCAGAAAACACCATATGATGTTTAAATTGATTATGCATCGTTGCTTCAACATTAACATTCAGGAATTTGCTTACATGTAACATTCCGATCATACAGTGTGACGTGGTGAAATTAAGGAAAATGCTGGAATCGGAACTTAACTTTTCCAACAGAATGATATCTAGACTGCAACTTCAAATTAATGCTACGCATTGTTGACAATCTCGCCATATGACATTATCATTCGTGACTTTGTTGGTTGCTTCATTTGTGGTGCCGTGAATGGTTCATGAACTTTTATTACAATGACATACCTTAATTAGGTTTATTATTCATTATATAGATGTGTTATAAATCTATTTGGTAATTAGATATCACGTTTGCATAGCGCTGTTGATTTTCACATGACACATTTTAGTTAGCAATTTTATCATTCATGCTTCATTGGCGTCGCTAAGTAATCTTACGCCCTATTAGGAGTATTGTTTGATTCGACTATTTTCTTTCATCTTTCATCATTCTTACATGTATATTTTTACATGCATACTTTAGGTTCCATTTCTATGCCATCATTCATTTGGAATTTTTTTTTTCGCTACCATTTTGTTTTATTACTATCTCCATTCATCACCTATTTTCTATAGTGTTACAACATGTTCCTATTTTAATTGATAGTTATTGTACTATGTCGTACATTCCATCTCATTTCTTTGATTTTAATTTAGTATCATATCTCTTTCACCACCACTTTTAGTTTCATCCTTGTATTTTAATAATATGTATTGATTGAAGTACCAGATAATATGATTGACCTCGCTGCGATAAGTTGAAAAAAAAATAATATAATTATTTTTTTTATCCGGGATCGAGGTATACTGTTACGCCCATTTTCGCACAACCAATTTTGATGCGAGACTTAACAGATTACCAGATGCCGTAATCTAGCTATGTTATACGTACTTAGGTACGCATCTATGTTTCTGATATAACTTAAATTTATTATGCACCAAAGTTCACAAATTCGGTGCGATAAAATCGTTGGTTGTCATAGAGCGCTGATGACGTCAGAGACACGTCATAGAGCTGAGAGACAAGATGCCGGTTGTGAAGACAGACATTGTGCTGGTCTTTTGAGTCCCATGTTGCGGGAATAAATGATTGTAATTAGATGTCTTAACTACCTTCCAAGGCGAAGCGTTAGCCACAACCTAGTTCAATTTATCTTCGTCAATATCTCCACGAGATATTTGACGCACGTATTTTACAAGATTTTGACAGAGCTTCAGTACGGCATTGTGACCTAATGCTAGTGAGTTTCAAAATCCATTCTTACGAAGTATATCAAAGTCGATCATTTTTATGAAGTATCAAGATAAGATGTCCGGCCAAAAGAATTATAAATACGTATCCTTTCAAAGACTGAATATGGAAAGAAGTGAACTATCTTCACCTCAATACTTTACCGTTTGCGGATTGTCCAACGGTCATTGAGGTCAGTCAAGTTGACTTTGTAACCTTGCCTATATGCAGAATTCGTTTTACTATGCCTAATGTTCCATTATGTCGTCAACGATGATGTCGTCCATGTATCGTCTAATAAATGTATGATATGAACTATCAGTAAAGACATGAATTCAGCGTCCATCTATTATACCATAATAGTCGGCCACCTGTAAGCACGACTAAACTGACAGCATTCTTAGTCAGTAGCCTTATGAACTATGAACATTTGCGTTTATAATCAAGAACTCAAACTTCAAACAACATCCAGTTCAAAAACCTTTTTACTCCAACATCTGGGGTGGTCCAAGATTTAGCAGCCCCAACACTTAGTCTTATGTATGGAAAGCAGAAACTTCGTTTAGCCTATTTCTTATGATTTATCAATGGATTTTTCCTGCGTAATGTAACAACATTTCAGACCCCCACGTAACAAAGAGAAACATCTCGGCAACCCCCCACCCCTCTTTGCGTTATGTAATTTGTGAACGGCCCCCAACTCCTTTTTACTTTTTGCCATTAAAGCTGCTGTATCATCAGTTATTTTTTCATAGAAGAACATTAATTTCGCATCCGGAAATCAAAGTTTTTATAAATACGGGCGCGTCTGTTAGTTTGCTAAGATTTCGTAGTTATCGGAATATTATTGAATGAAGTCATGTTTTATTTCCTAAACGTGATCAGCTGTAGTTGCATGGCATTTTCCAATGATTTTAATGAAAGATGAATAGATTTATGAGAAACTCTGATAAACAGTTTTGTTAGATCGCTGCTATTGTCACATAGTAGTAGCCGTAAGTGTAGAGACCTACTACAGCTTTCAGCAGAATTTGCATTTCCATTGACGTTGCATAGAGCGCCGAAAGATGATCGTTACACTCATTCAGGAACGATTGACGTTCATATAATAACGTGTTTATTTAAACTAATATATTTAAATAATATGCCTACAAATAAAAGCATTGAGTATACGTGAATGCAACGATCCTGTTGCCGTAATTTTTGATGGTGGAAAAAACTCCAACCTAATGTATGTTTGGTTTAATGTGATCAAAGAGAGATAAATGTTTATTATCTTTCTGTGACAGGTTTGACTGGTGATTATCTTCTCCTATCTTATGTTGTCCTGTCTCAGGCAATGTCTTATAGTTGACATGTCTTAGGCCTATTTATAGGATCATATACGGAGTATCTTTATCACCCGTTTGGGCGGAAACGCCTGGTCTTGGTTTGCCTCGATCTGGTCCATGCTCTTTGGGCATGCGCGGGTCTTGGCGCGAAAGCCGGGAGACTGATTCAGAGAGAGTGTACCTGAGGCTTAGAACGGATGTACCGATCCGTAGATTTCTCTCTGCCAAGTTTTCGATAGGGATTGGAAATTCTGGGAATGACTGTTTTGTAATTCTTCCGTCCCTGCGTGTTTCTTTATGCCAGTATTAGCTGTGTTGTGTTACTTTAGAGTGTAAGGATTCTTTGAGAAGGTAACTGAAACATTATTCGATCTTTTCGTCTCATTTAGATCTTACAGGTACATTTATCGCTGATGGCGACATAGTGAACGAAGCTCACAAGGAGTGAATATACTGTACCCCAGTATGGCTTCATATTTGAAAGACTAGGTCTAAGTTGACCCGTTACATACATAAGCCTAAGAATCAACTTTATGGATCCGCAATGCAGGCGGAATATGGTTTGGCAGAAAATATATTTAATCTCAGAAGCTTGTGTAAACTGAGAGTGACCTGATTATCGAGGCCCGCGACCTGCGGCCTGATTTCGTTGTCATCATATTGGTCCGTTTTTACGGCCAATTTTCTTCACCAGAATGAAGTATCTGGCATGTGAGGCCAGTCTAAAGTCTTTTGCTAATTGTAGGACAATGGCATTGACTTTGTTTAAATAACTGATATCGCCCGTACTAAGCAATATATTTGCTAGGGCTTACCTGACGGGGCTCAGTCAGGGATTAGAGCTATTGCATGAACAGTAAACATTGGTCAAGACATTGTTACATGTCTGGGATCTGTGATGCCTGAAGCTGACCTTTGTAACTACACATATTGTGTACACGATCTTATACTATTGACTGTTTCGTTCATCATCATCGTATTATCGTACGTCAAGAATAAATATTGTAAACGTCAGCAGCATTCCCTACTTCACTGACTTCTACTTGTGGTTCTGTGAGTTAATGTGAGTCGTCTAAGAGCCTATACGGCCTTCGTGTTATAAGCACTGTTATTTACCCACTTACACAATCAACCACATTGTTATACAAGTACTACACGTCTGAATCTACAGGAATACTGACATTATGTATGTGTCTACTATACACTGGCGGCACCTCACGCTAGTGACCTAAATCTTCGCTACAACTTGGTACTGTCTAGGACAACACGACACGCTCAACGTACTAACATTCATAACACCAAACAGTACGTTACATCTGGGCATTTACACTGAACAACCTTTTACATATTCAGTCAAACAGACTTTTACATCTGGTGGATGAGATTCGTGGGTTTTTGTTGTCAACGACACGGATTTTCCTGCCCACATCTGGATGTTTACATCCGGAAGACAAGTTTGACGTTTAGTTGTCAGCTACACAGGACAGTAGGAAATAGGTCAACGTCTGCTGACCGACGTATATAATTATGGATGATACAGAATCGCTACATGGACCACAGCTGCTGCAGAATTGCTACATGGACCACAGCTGCTACAATAGTGCTACATAGACCACAGTCGCTGACGAAGTTGTTTAACACTGTGACAGTCGTCGAAGGACATATGTGTCAAAGTTTACGTCACAATTTTACATGCAAGCTCGAATTGTAAACATAGAACAGTTCAACCTGTTGTTTACTACGACATTCTACAAACATTCTCAACTGAAGTCGAGTATAGTTTGATAGCTTCATTTTGGAGACTACTACACCCGTTGTCAAGTTACGGTGACCTTCAACGGTGGAACGTCTACTAGTGTATTCAAGTGTACTGCAATGAACTGCATCTTTGCGGTTGTAGAGGATTACGCTTAAAGATAAGTGGCATGTTTTAAGTGTTAAACTGAGCCTTTATTTTATATGCAAATAAGCCTTCCTCGTTACACATATTTAAATGCATTCTATTGTTTACTTGTTCTTTGTTTACTTGTTGATTTAGTGTGTTTTTTTTCTGCGGGTTCAGGTTGGAGGGTCTTACAGTAAATATCCCACTCAACCGAGGGTTACTGTAAGCGTTCTTTAGGGATTGTGTATATTTCTCACAGTAGAAATTGCAAGCGACTTTTGTTGCTATTTTTTTTATTAGCTGTGACGAGATGTGTTAGTGTTGTTTTCAATATTTTTTCTCCGTACTTTAGTTTTTGAATCGTTTTGTTTGTATTTGTCTGCCTTCTCTTTTCTATTGTTAATTTCTTTACACCATTTTGTTTATACACTGTGTTGTCATTGTATTATTGTGAATTTTTCGCAGTTATCATTGTGATTTTTCACAACATTTGATTTAGTTAAGCTGTATTTTCTTTTGACCTCTGCAAATGTTTTCGTTTATTTAGAAGCTTGTCTTTGTTTAGTTATCGTGATATTGTTGATATATATACTCATCATGTATACTTGATCATGTATTATTATTTGTATGATGCAAATTATATACTGAGCTGATTAATGGTGACTTTATAAATAATGTAATTGTACTTAGTCTTTATAAAAGACTCATCTCCCACTGAGATTGGGATAACTTGTGTTACTATTTCAGATATAGTGACAGCACATTTGTAGCCAGGATGTCTACATTAGATTACTTTATCGCGTAAGGGATAGCCCTTGGAAAAACTGAGGAGAAATTGGAGGATTTTGCGCTTGCTCAATATGCCAAAGCACAAAAGGCTGAAGAGAAAAAGATTCAAGCGCAGCTAGACAGAGAATTTGAAGAGAAAAAGATTCAAGCGCAGCTAAACAGAGAATTTGAAGAGAGAAAGCATCAAAGAAAACATGAAGAAAAACTCTTGGCTTTGGAGATAGAGAAATTGAAAGTGATGAATATGGATAGTTCTCAAGCGACTTCTTCGAGCACAAAAAGTCATGATTATAAGTTCAAACTTCCTCATTTTAATCCTACGAAAGATGACATAACGTTCTATCTAGATAGACTAGAACTTAATTGCGTAACATATAAAGTAGATAAGGCACAATATGTTAGACAACTGTTGAATTCACTTACAGGTGAACCATTAAGTATTATAATGGCAATAGAAGAACATGATAGGACTAACTATGAAGTTGTCAGAGCAGCCTTATTGAAAAGATATCAGCTTAAAGAAGATGATTACCGTCTTCGTTTTAAGACTATGTTACCAGAATCTGGTGTAGAGTTCTCAGACTTTATAGGAAAGATACGCCTTACTTTCACTAGATGGATAGAGTTGTCTAAGACCGAACATACTTATGAAGCACTTATGGACTTGTTGCTTAGAGACAAAGTAATGTCATCTGTTAATGAGTCTTTTCTTGCCTTTATACACGAACGTAAACCTAAGGACATAAAAGAAATGGAACAATATTGTTGCCAATATGTCACTGCTCATCCACAACAAACGATTAGCAATAGTAAGATTAAAGAAGGTTTACCTGTGGCTTCTGCGACTCCATACAATTTTAATTTCAGAGGTAAAGTTAAAGGTACTCAGCGCAACTTCGATAAGAAAAGTAAGCGTAACCTTTCACAAGATCAAAATGATTCATCCCAAAGAGGCTCGTCTTCTAGGAATTGGAGGCAATCTGATAGCCCTCATAATTACGGTTCCAAAAAATTTGGTAACTTTAGAAGGGGTAGCCACAATAAAAACTATCCTCGCCATAATTCTTCAGGAAGACAGCAGTATCAGTCTGATAGATATTTTCATCAAGGTGTAAATCACGATCACAATTGTGAAAACTGCGGTTCAAACCAAAATAATAATAGCAATAGGGGTAATTACCATAATTCCAAAGGAAATAGTAATCGAGGTAGATGGCAGCATAATAATAATAGATCATGTCATCATACTAACTGTGCTGAACAAGAGTCACAAGGTGTTAGTAATGAACAAAACAATAGTAAACCTAACGCTAGTGCTAGTTCTTGTTCTGCCTTTGATTTTGGGAGAGCATCTCAATGCCCACAGTGCACCACTTTATTTGACCTACTACTATATCCACCTTGAGTTACAGTCATCCTCAGCCAGCTCTTCCTGTCGCAGCGGCGCATGACGGGAGAGGATCTTTTATTCTACATAGGGGACTAGTTAATAATGATCCAGTCTCAGTACTCTTTGATTCTGGATGTACCACTATTGGGGTTAGACAATCTCTAGTAGATCTTTCTTCTACTTCTACTTCTTCTACTACTGCTTCTTCTTGTTCTTCATCTAGTTCAACTTCTACTACTACTACATCTTCTTCTTTTTCTTCTTCTTCTTCTTTTTCTTCTTCTTCTTCTTCTACTTCTTCTTCTTCTTCTACTACTACTACTACTACTACTACTACTACTACTACTACTACTACTACTACTACTACTACTACTACTACTACTACTACTACTACTACTACTACTACTACTACTACTATTTCTTCTTCTTCTTCTACTACTATTACTTCTTCTTCTTCTTCTTCCTTCTTCTTCTTCTTCCTTCTTCTTCTTCTTCTTCTTCTTCTTTTTCTTCTTCTTCTTCTTCTTCTTCTTCTTCTACTTCTTTGTCTACTACTTCTTCTTCTGCTTCTTCTTCTTCTTCTTGATCTTCTACTGCTTCTTCTTCTACTTCTTCTTCTTCTTCTTCTACTTTTTCCTTTTCTTCTTCTACTACTTCTTATTTCGCGCTCATATAACTACATCTATGTCTTTCATAAAGTTGGCAGTCTGTCTCAAGCTTCTCCCATTTATCGATATATATGTGTGTCATAAAGTTGGCAGTCTGTCGTAGGTGTCTTTCATTGCTCTCATATAACCACATCTGTTTGTCTCATATAGTTTGAGGTCTGTCTCAGACTTTTCTCAAATAACCATATCTATTTGTCTCATATAGTTGGCTATCTATATCAGACTTCTCTTATATAACCACATCTATTTGTCTGATATAGTTGGCTATCTATATCACACTTCTCTCATATAATCACAACTTGTTGTCTCATATTGTTGGCGACCTGTCTCAGACTTCTCTCATATAACCACATCTATTTGTCTCATATAGTTGGTGGCATGTATCAGGCGTCTCTCACCGCTCTCTACAACCAAATCTACAGTGTGACTAAGAGGAGACTTTCTTGTTTGTAAAGTTGTATATCCACACTCGTATCCAATTTGATGTACGTGAAACAAAATGTCAGAACAATTAACAATAACTATCATATGACAAATAATTTTTTTTAATTCTCAGAAACAAAATACAACACAATAAAATTTAAAATTGCAAATAAAGTGACTGTTAAATTCAGTTTGGTTTTAAGCTAGGGGATGTAAACATTTATATTCTTGCATGTCAGGTCAGATTTGGTTGTTATCTCCCTTGACTTACCATTTGTGTTTATTAAGATTCTCTGTTCGAGATTTCTCTCGAACATTTGTCGAGATCCTTCCAGAAAGTTCTAGTATGAGAACAACTCACGTCTCGCGGCTATCCGCGCATGTGTGATGGTCTGAGCGGGAGACTAAGAGGGTATCCCGTGAGAGTCGTTCCTGAGCGTTTGGCCGAGAAGGTGATCAGCCATGGTTTTCTGACTGTGTGTGCGGGGGAAATAGTTTTGTGTGATAGAAATGTTGGAGATTTCCCCTGATATATTTCTGAAAGCCAAGGATTGATTGCTGATATTTATGTGACTTATTTCTGATGCTGTCAATGAAGGTAAAAGTACATTTTCGTTATTTTATAGCCAGGAACTTATTATTGTGATATTATAAGCCAAGGATTGATGGCTGATATTTAATTGGCTTACTCCTGATGCGGTCAGAGGAGTTTAAGAGAACATTATATATTTTGAAGCCCGGCACTTATGCGGCTTATTTCGCCAGAGATTTAAATGACTTATTTTGTCAAAGAAGATACACAGAACATTATAAGTTCTGAAACCCGGCAATTATGCGGCTTATTTTGCCAGAGATTTACATGACTTGTTTTGTCAGAGAAGATACAGAGAACATTATATATTTTGAAGCCTGGCACTTATGCGGCTTATTTTGCCAGAGATTTACATGACTTGTTTTGTCAGAGAAGATACAGAGAACATTATATATTTTGAAGCCCGGCACTTATGTGGCTTATTTTGCCAGAGATTTACATGACTTGTTTTGTCAGAGAAGATACAGAGAACATTATATGTTTTGAAGCCCGGCACTTATGCGGCTTATTTGGCAAGAGTCTTACATGGCTTATTTTGTCAGAGAAGGTGGAGAGAAATTATTGGCAGGCTGCTAGCACTGCAATACCTGCAGTCTGTTCAGAGAGTCATTGATATTGGAAGTAATGAACTGTTGTTATGCCATGATGTGCTTAAACTTTGTCCTATTGACGGTGTGTCTTTGATGTCAGTGTGTTCGTGTTGTGACGTAATAAATAGTTAGAACTGTACCAGTCGTTTCAACTTTCTTGACTCCTACGTGTGCTGTGAGGGTGGGTGTGCTATCGATGTTTGATCAAGAACCTATACGCATTCGCAAATATATATATATATATATATATATATATATATATATATATATATATATATATATATATATATATATATATATATATATATATATATATATATATAATAGTCGGCCGTCAGTAAGCCCGACCATACGGACTAGTCCTTGTCAGTGGATACACTACACCCATCAACATTCTATACCCAGTGACAGTACGATAGCACACCGATTTATTATAGCCCTGTGTGGGCGTGAATCCAAGGAAGTTTTTCTGTCTACAACAATAATAACATTATACATCAAACACGTACGCCTTCTACAGTAATGGTCAGCATACTTCAACAGTGATGGCCAGTGTGGCCTTAACAGTACCTCAACAGTGACGTTACAAAAGAAAACAAAATTTGCACGTTATGAAATCACGTGTTGAACAGGTCGTCTTCCACGTCGAGTTTTAATCAGTGTTCGACCGTACGTATGATACGCGTATCGTATTTTTGACGATAAAATATGTATTAAACGCGTACGGTAAAACTTCCGTACGTTGAAATAAGTTGCATTTCTGCGTCAGATGACATTTTTCTGTAAACTTGAACGTTTTAACACATGTTCGTCTAGCAATTTAAGATGTAGTTTACATAAAACATATATGTATGATATTTACCTCTAAAGTGTCATCAACACTCTTGTTACATAAAAACAAACAATGTGTTTTGTTTTTTACACATAACGTGCCAATGACGTAATTTCATACTATACCTGTGGAAAACGCCTATGTCAAACTTACGCATATTAATTTAACGTATAATAAGGTATTATACGCCTATTTTATTTTTGCCATAAAACACGTATAATACGCGTATTTTATTCTTAAATGTAACGAACAGTCGAACATTGATTATAATGTTAATATGAAATAGCATTTTATGTAATACAATAGCAGTTTATTTCCTTTATTTTCACATATGTTTCATATGTTGCATACGAATGAAGAAATAACAATTCAAAAATAGGAAGTGACGTTTTCATCCCCCTAGATCCAAAATCGATGACTATGCCATGAATAAAAAACCTCCATAGAAGTCTTGAATCTTCAAGAACTGGTGAGGATACAGAATGACTCTGCAAATGATGAACCATCAAGTCTAAGATTGCTGGAGTTTGACATTAGGCGTAAGACTGGCAGGGATGAAGGTATGAGAGGATGCGTATATACAACCAGCGCGCAAATGGAACAATTAGCATTTATACCCCTCGACGTTTGCTGAACGGAGATTGAGCACCTATGGGTTTCCACGGAGTGCGATGACGTTGATTCTGAATAACTATAACTGTACTGTATTTGTCTCATAAAGTTGACGGCCTGACTTACACAGGAACTACTGGCACATTCACACTCAGTTTAACAGTTAATTATAACACAATTGAGCTGCAATTAACATTAAATATAAAGGTAAAGGATCCCGTTACACGCCCATTGAAGCATATTGGGAATATGGTGTTAGGCCCATATTTTCTTAACCATCGGCACACTGGGGGTGACATGGACAGCATCACGCCGGCCGCCTTAACCTTCCAAGAGTTGCTCTGGTACCCAATTCATGAGGCTGGGTCGACCCAGGAGCCGTTTGCGGTCTAAAAAATTCCGCCTCAACTGGGGATCGAACCATGGACCACCGAGTTAGGAAGCCAGTGCACTAACCACTAACTCCCTAAATTAAATATAACACAATCAATATCATCGTTATCATGTTCATCATCATTTTCCTTTGCACATATTATTGATCATGGAGCCACCACCGCAGCTGGTCCCCATGCAAGAAGCGGGCACCAAGCAGTCACGTGGTCTTGGGATCGTAGTTTCATTGGCAATTTGAATTTATATAATGAGGTTACCAGTCCCATATACAACCTCAAATTAGTCGCCTTGTCCGACATGACTGAAGATTCAGCCCTATTCTTTCTTGGTCGTATTTCAAAAACTATTTATGATCGAACATAAAAGCAGGATTAGTTAGAACTGCGACATGTGCTTTCAAGGTGCAGATACCAGTGATATAAATATCCTTTAACCAGACCGACTTAACACTCCACGCAGCTTCATACAAGAGTGTCGCTGTACTTAACGGGTAGCCCTGAAGCCCATCTGAAAGGTAATGTGGAAATGTTGTGTCGGGGAACTCTACTGCAGATAAAAAGGGCTTCTTTCTTTTTCTACGATCAGGCGCATCGTTGCTTCGTATTTTCCCAAAAACAAAATTGTTCAAGTTTGAAGCCGTCAGGTGGCGAGCAGCAATAAGAGAGTGAAAGTTAAGTTAAATGTCATCGTCTGCTCGGATGACGTATTTAGCCAGAAGACAATACGTGCTTGTCCATCTCAACGTTGCAAAGGATTTGAACCTGCTGTTGCTTTAGATGTCTTCAAAGTTTTCTTGAACCATATCGCCAAATTGTTCTGCTTCCATCTCAATTTGCAGCTGAATCTGTTGTAATAGTTGCGCTTGGAAAGTCTTCCCAGAAAGAACAATTTTTTAGCATTCTTTAAATTTCTGATGTAAGCGCCATACTTCCGGCTCTCAATGTTCGTTGTATGTTAAAGTATTTAGCACCAGAAGGTTCAAACAATATAACTTTTAAATCATCTTTGAGCAAGTATCTTGAGGATGCACTCAAGTTCATTTGGGTGGAGAAATAGACAAGAAGCATTGTCATTGTTAGCGTAATGACGCATGATCCCAAAAAGGAATGCTGTTCTATGGTAATTTTTAACGTAGAACAAGATCTTAATTGCTACATGGTGCTTCTTGAAGAGAAAAAGCAGGTCGCAAAACAAGCTAGCTAGCTTCGTTTTCTTTAAAGGTGTCCACGAATATCTTACAATATTGAAAGAAAGTGAAAAAAAGGCATCAGCCGTAATAGCAAAAAGACAGAAGGAATGGACATCTTAAAGTAAAGGGCTTCCCAAGAATGCACCACAAAAGTAAATGGTTTTAAAACAGGTCAATAAATTCAAATACATGGGCACATTAATAACAACGGATGGAAGATGCATCTCAGAAGTGAAGAGCAGATAGTTCAGGGAATAACATCATTCTATAAAATGAAGAGTATTTTATGCAACAATTCTTTGTCATTGGAAGTAAGAAAGAGAGTTCTTCAGTGTTATATAGAACCAGTTCTGACATATGGGAGTGAGTCATGGACAATTAGTAAAAACGAAGGGAGGGCACTAGAGGCCACAGAGATGTGGTTTTACTGAAGAAATACCATGGGCAGCGAAAAAGAGTAACGAGGATGTCGTGAAAAAGGCCAATTCGCAAAGGAACTTTTTTCACAAGTTAGAAAGAAGCTATACACTTTTTTGGGGTATGTTATGTGAAAAGGAAAGTGTTGCGTAGCAAAATGTGTGTTGCGTATATAAATGTTCCGTGGATGATGTCACATTTGCCACACAATGTTGAGGGTGCTATATCTCATCTGCTTTCCAAAGGTATAATAATACTGGCACTTGCAGAGTGGTGTATCACCCTCAGACACCAGGGATGATGAGGCAGAGTAACATGGTGTCTTTAGTCTGGTTTAAGTGTGTGACGTAAGGATAGAGTCAGATAGCTACAGTATCATACATGGACGTCACATCAGACCATACAACGTAGAAAGTCAATAAAGCTTTTAACAGCAGTGATGTTTTTTGGCAATATATATTGTGTACGCCACAATGACAAGATGCATGGACATCGTTATGCAGAAAACATCACAGGTATAGTACAACAGTCATTGTATCATCGACGTAGTCAATTCAACAGGAACAGCAGACAGCATCATAATAATGTAAATCATATGCCTTTTAGGATATCGTAATCAGCTGTACATGTAGTCAGGTAGTAAACTTCCCCTTTCCATAAGAGCTAGTAGATATCAACTGGGAGATTAAATCTAGTCTCCTATATTCGACCTCAACAAGACAGGCATGTCTTTTGAGCGTCACATTATCGTCCTCTATGTTCCTTAAACAACAAAGGTATCAAACCTAGATCCATCAATAAAGTTCAGGAAGCAAATGGTCCTAAGGACAGGCATCAATCGATGCGTGACAATATAAGTGGATCGTGAGCTGAGCAAACTTGTCATATAATAGACTCTATAATGAGGCAGGCTAGGCAAAAGTCAACATCACAAGATGGCGATAAAGTTACTCAGCAAAAAAAGGATTCAGTTACCTGTTCATCAGGAATTAAATCACATAAATCACATAGATCACATATGCCTCCAGGCACTTGGAATAACGTAGAGATATATCATCTCAAAAAAAGAAGGAACAACAATAATGAGGACTCCTTCCTGAATAATATAAGCGAAGACGCTAGCACACCGCTACGTCTCGCCTTACCAGCATTTCTGCTCAGACTGACCTGGGCGGAAATCATTCAAACACTGCCACAAACAAAGACATGCGCAGAACACGCGAATCGAATACAACTCAGCTAACTTACGAAACAAAGAATGTTCTACGATGTTCGACTAAAGATTCGAACCTTAAAAGGAAATGAATCTTGAAACATTGCGATTGCCAACTGTTTTCTAAGAACTGGCGAGCTGAGCGCTCCGTATATGGACATGACTCAAAATCGTTCACACAAACTATCGGCAACTATACTATCAGACTATCGTCACACGATTAGACAACTAGTAGAAATAAGAAGTGACTACAATTCCATGAGTTACTTCCCATGCATTAAAAAATTCAATATAGTCAGAATGCATGGACAGAATATATAGTCAGCATAAGTTGTGACCAGTTTAGCGCACCATTACCGCCACCTCCCGATTTAAAAAAAAATGTGCAACATTTTTTTTTTAAATATCCAAGAGGAAAACCAAAAGCGGTTTAACAACGCACGAATTATGCGGGGATAACTAATTGCACTGCCTAATATGAGGCTAAATTGACACATAAAGTGTCTGGTGAGAATATTTCTCAACAGCTAAAAAATCTTATTCAAAAAATATATATCGGGGAGGTGCCACCAACACACACTACGCTTGCATGAAAATACAATATAAATATGCAAGTTTATATCATTATAATCAAATAGCAGTGTCATACTCTAATACCGCTTAGAATGGATGTACACATCTGATATTGAATGTTAAATATTACATTATCTAAATGTTTAATAATATGATTACATAATGAAATTAAACATAAATGACGATCCATGACACATCTCCTGTCGTTCCAAGGAAAGTGTACAATGTGGAACTCTCCATGTTTGACAACAGAAAGGTATCTTCTCCGATCAACAATAACATGCTGTGAAAAAACAACCAATATAATTCTATTTAATAGCCATTAAGTTTCATACTATACAATATATTATTATTAACAATTGTGACCGAGTAAACTTTCGGCCCTTATATTAACTACTCAGTCTTCTTCTTATATTAAAGATGGGAACAGAAGAAGATGATAACAAAGCACAATAGTATGTGTTCACCTAAAGTGAGGACAGATGTGCTAATGTATTGTAGTAATATAGGTGTGTTATGGCTCTGTCGTATATCTAGAAATAGGACAGAAGTATTAGTTGGAATCATGTGGGCATCTAGACAGAATGTCAGCCATCACATTATCCGACCCACGGATAGCTCGTACCGTGAAGTGAAAAGGTTGAAGAGCAATAGCATTTCGAGTGGATCTCGAACTCTTCAAGTTCTTAGTCTGAATAGCTGTAAGAGCTTTCTGATCAGTTTCTAGAATGAAATGTGCGCCCAGGAGGAATCTGTGTAGTTTGAGAATAGACCAAACCATAGCCAACAATTCACGGTCTAAAACCGAGTAGTTCCTCTCTGCCGCATTTAGTTTTCTAGAAATGTACATGACAGGATGCAGAGTTTCAGCATATTCCTGCATAAGTGCTGCTCCGATCCCAGTGGATGAGGGATCACTTCGAAGAACAAAAGTTCTATCAAGAGTAGGTAATCTTAGGATGGGAGGAGAAGAAAATATACTTTTAATCTGGTCTATGGAAGATTGACATTCCTGAGACCAACGAATCAGATTAGGCGACCCTTTCTTCAACAACGTAGAAAGAGGTGCCATTATCGAAGATAGATTCGGAATAAATCTCCCATAGAATTGAATTAACCCCAAGAGACTACGAACTTGTTTCTTCGTCTTAGGTACAGAGATGTTCAATATTTTCGAAGTATTGTGGTCTTCTGTCTTCAAGAGACCATGACCAACACGATGACCCAAGAAAGAAATTTCACCAAAACCAATATAAGCTTCAGAAGGTTTTGCTGTCAGATTATACTCACGTAGAGTAGACAGTAGGTCATATAAACCCAGATAGTGATCTTCCCAAGAATCACTGAAGAGACAGATATCATCTAAATATGCGATGACATCTGAACGATGAGAAAGAATTCGACGCATCATGCGAACGAAAGTAGCAGGGGCGTTCATAAGACCGAAGGGCATTACATTCCATTGAAATAAACCCCTAGGTGTAGAGAAAGCAGTCAGAGGTTTGGCATGATCTGCTAAAGGCACTTGCCAATAACCTTTTGACAAGTCAAGTTTAGTGAAGAATCTAGAATTAGAAAGTCTAATAAGTAGATCTTCTAGTAAAGGCATAGGTTCAGCATCGAACTTTGTGACTTGATTTAATTTGCGATAATCAACGCAAATTCGTATGTTCTTATCTTTCTTCCGAACAATAACCATGGAAGAAGAATATGGAGAAGTCGATGGTTCAATTATGTTTAATTGGATCATTTCACCCAATTCCTTTTCCACTTGTGACTGAAAGTGTATAGGGATAGGATACGGTCTAACCCTAACAGGATTACTGTCGGTAGGAATTATGTCATGTTCTATGACATGCGTGTGACCAGGGATGTCGGTTAGAACATCCTTAAATGTCTGTAACATCGACGAGACTTGACGATGTTCATCAACAGAAAGATTAGGAGAAATGGAGACATCTTTCCAAGATTCCATAGAATGTAGTGGAACCACTGGAAGAGGAAGATTAACATCAGAAAAAACAGATTCCTCATCCTGTATGACAGACAGGGATGAGTAATGACCATGAGGTACAGAAGAATCGTCCGTTGCCTGGAAAATAGGCAGCAAATAGTCTGGACGCTCATGAAATTCCGTCAGCATGTTGATATGGAAAGTTTTATGCTTTCCATCTATATCGACCACATAGTCAACATCGGAAATTCGTGAGACTATTGCATATGGACCCTTCTATGCAATCAGAAGTCTATTTTCCTTACTGGGGAGTAGGACGAATGCTTTGTCACCTGGACAAAGTTGTCGTAGTCATCTGTTCTTGTTAGCAAACTTCCTTGCTTTTTCTTTAGCAATTTCTGATGAAGCAGTCGCTAGTTTGCATGCATCAATAATCTTTTGCCTAAGAGCAATGACATACTCATATGAAGATTGAGTGTCATCACTAATATCATCGGCAGTGATGAGATCGTGTAATAAAAACATTGGGAAGTGCGGACGCGCGCCAAAGACAAGTTCGAAGGGAGAAAATCCTGTGTGTTCATTAGGGACTTCTCTATAGGCAAAGAGAGCCTCGGGTAAAACCCTGTCCCAATCTTGAGGATGATCTTCAGTTATCTTACCAAGCAAAGTCTTGAGCGTTCTATTCAGACGCTCAACTAACCCATTAGACATAGGATGATAGATGCTACTGAGAGATCTTTTAATGTGTAAGGTAGACATTACTTGAGACATAGTATCAGATATGAGTTGAGTGCCATGGTCAGACAGTATTTCTCTGGGGAACCCCAAGCAAGAAAATATCAGCCAAAGAGCATCTGCGATATCTGTAGTAGATATGCTCTTTAGAGGGATAGCCTCTGGCCAACGTGTGCACATATCGACACATGTAAGGATAAACTGATGTCCTCTGGCCGACTTTATCTTAAAAGGGCCAATAATATCTATGGCCATTTTCTGAAATGGCCGAATAGGGATGTCAGCAGCCTGGATAGGCGCAGCATGTCGTGGTCCTCTAGATTTGACCTCCTGACATACCTGACATGATCGGCAGTATATACGAATGTCCTTGTTAACAAAGGGCCAAAAGAAAGCCACAAGGACTCTCGACTTTGTACGGGAAAATCCCATGTGTCCAGCACATTGCGAGTCATGAGCATGTTGCAATATTTGCACTCTCATACTCTTGGGAACAAGAATTTGCGAATGTGCTGATGTAGCCGAGTCTTGTACCATACGTACAAGCACGCCGTTTTTCATTTCTATCCAAGATTTTCTTTGTGTATCCTTATTTGCATCACCTTTCTTCGCAAGAATGAAGAATTTTTTTAGCGTCGGATCTTCTTCTTGTAATTTTATGAACGAGTCACGAGAAATAACCAAGGTACTATCTTGGCTATGAACTTCATTATCATTATTCAACGAAGTTTGTGGTGTTTGTAGAGCTTGTGCTCTTGTAACCACTGCATTGGTAGCTTGCATATTATCATCTTCCCAAGCAGCAATCTGCTGTGGGGTACATTCCCTAACTCCGTGGATACGACCAATAATAAGGTCCGCAATAGGATTAGGTAAGAGACAGGCATGCACATCTCCCGTAAAGAAAGGAGTGGCAATGTGAATTACAGCAGTGGGATATTTCTCTATAGTGCCGCCAAATGTGACACATTTGATAACCCTTCCTGTCGCACAGGATGGTTCTACAAGCGATTGTCTAACACCAATAGTGGTGCATCCGGAATCGAAAAGTAGTGAGACCGGAGTATTATTAACAAGACCCTTATGTAGGATTAGAGAACCTCTCCCGTCATGTGCAACCGAAGCAGGAAGAGCGGGGAGAGGGTGACCACAACTCAAAGTCGATATTGTAGTTGGTTCGAACAAAGTACTGCATTGGGGGCACTTGTTTGCTCTCCCAAAGTCAAAAGAAGAACAAGTGACAGCGTCAGAGTTTTTATTATCAGAAACCTGATTACAGGCTCCCTGAGATTCTTGTTGAACCGAGTTAGCCTGCTGATATCTCTTTTTTTTGTATTGAGATCTACCGCGACTACTATTACCTCTGAAGTTATCACTGTTGTTATTATCTCTGTAGTTATTATTGTCTCTATTATAACTGTTATCCTGCTTCGAACTACAGTTTCCATGATTATTATCATGTCCACATTGATGTGAACATCTATTTGTTTGGTTTTGAGGTCTACGCGAGGAAAAGCCTCTGTTACCATATCCTCTTCTGAAAGGCCTAAAATTATTAGGTTGGAAGTAACGAGGACTGTCAGCTCGTCTCCAATTCTTCGAAGAAGAATCACCCTGAAATTGATTTCTATAATTTTGACCGTAACTACGGTTACTGTCGTGGAATATTCTAATCCACATATATAAATTATCAAGTAAATATAAAGCCTAATAAATACATATAATAAAGAAAGGAAGAAGAATGGTAAAGAACAGTGCTGTCACAATGACAGTACTCGAAATCCCCTTTGTTTTATGCTTCGTCTGCAAATTGTAACGCTTTCACGTTGATAGTAAAAGCCTACTATATTATTACCCGCTTTCTTCAATGAAACGTGTGCTGTATTTCTTGAAAAAACATTGAGATACCAAGCTGATCAATGACCTAATTTAAATATTTCATTCATTCCATTTTATACACGGCGTAACTAAAGACAGATGGACTAAAGGATAGAGAGAAGGGAGAGGCATACAGCCGAACACGTGCAACACAAAACACGCGTCGCGCGATACACAATTACTACTATCACGCGTGTAAGGCCACATGCACTAACTTTTTCAGACGGACAGTGATAAATTCACTACCCTTCCCAGAGTTAGGTTTTAAAAAACCTGGGAAACGCTTATTAGAAAAGATAACATTATATGGGTTTACGTTTGAAAACATTACAGTACCCAGACAGCACATCTTCGAAACAGGAGGTAGAAGAAATTGCATATTTTGAACGCAGCCACTTAGCTCTATTAAATATATACATTTGGGTTCCTTAGGGTTTGCTGACAAAGAATATGTACAACGTTATGCAAATAGTCTAGGAATTAACAAGTTATAGCCAAAATAAAATGATGGTGCTGTCAGACAACACCCAAAATCAGAATCGCTCAGTGGTAGATTTTTTTTACACCACCATTGTACGGGAAATGGGCCACAAGTTACATTTGAACTGATTGGCTGGAATGATATGTAAGGCTAAACACGATTAGTCGGGCTATAAATACTATCTTTGGTTGTTAGGGGAGACGTAGGAAGTTAAAATTTTTTCAAACACTTGTCGAAACGTGGCTCCATTGGCCAGACTCGCTGATATACTCACTTAGGAGCGTTAGTTCGAGACCACTAGTCAAATAAGCTTGATAAAGCAACAGTGCGTTGAAGCCAGCTCATATTTTTGCTAAATAAAAGCCTGGAACATAAGCAGATGGAAATTTGTGCCAGTAGTTGTGCCAGAATTCATTGCTAATCAACGTATCTGTGTTTGTTTCCATGAATTGTGGTAAGCTTGAAACATTCAGTATCTTTTAATGAAAATTGAATGTGAATTGTTAATTTATGCCTGTATATATGTGTAGTTCAGTAGCAAACATGATGTAAAGCCTATAATGCTCCAGCCTGAACAGAAGGTGTCGGAGGAAAGTAAAACTGCATGGAATGGCCAAACAGTACACTGACACCTAGATTATTGATTAGACAGAAATAATGCTGGAAGTGCAGAGGCGTAGTAACCATTAAGGAGGTAAATACTGGTATAAAGTATTTCAGATGAAGCTGACAGTTGGCCTAACGCTCTGAACTCAATGTTTGTGATGTATTGTGCTCAGTGTAAAAAGAGAGTATAAATTAGTTATGAAGTAGAAGGTACATCCTTCTTGTTTTCAGGGACCGTGGTCTTGATGGTATTGAGCAGCACCTGGTCAGAGCTTTGCTGAATCCAGAGTCGGACAGCATACTCCTTGGTCCATTTAGCTATCAGTGAGGTGTCTCCAGAGCCCAGGGGAGGAATCGAGCAGAGGAGTCTTTTCCTGCCACCATCACACAAGATAAGCTGATGTGGCCAGCTGAGCTCAAAATTATGTACCCCCAGCTTAAAATGACCTTGTAAAAATAACATTAAGAGGGGAATTAAATTGTTTTAATATCAGGAACTGAGAACATCTCCAATACTAGTCCCAATAAAGACAAACTATTGAAGTCATGATGACAAATACCAACAGAGCTTGAACAAAACAAAACCAGTATTACCTCATATTACTACTACACAACTGACACACATAGGATACTTTTAATAATATATGTCATTACCATATTCATATTGATAAATTCTGTACATATAACTTGTAAGTAAAATTGATTGTGATTCCTGGTTCCCTTTGTATTTGAATCAGGACACATATTCATTCATAACAGCAATGAATACATATTGTTATTTGAAAAGTTATCAGTGACTCCTTTAAGATATCCTTTAGAGTGTTATATGTATGTGAGTGTCACAGTGTTGTCAAGTGTGGTGGAATAAATTAAATTGTTTATCTGTCTGTTGTTGTTATGACTTACACTTCATCATACACATACCCTAGACATACAACGTAGTCATCACACTATTCCAGAATAATTCTGACTGAGGTATACATATGTGGCAGCAAGCAAGGTTATATATAATACACTACTCTTATTAGATATATATACCTTCACAGCTGATCTCAGTCAGTACACTAAGTCCCCTATAAATATTTATAACATCTCACTTCACCACAGTTACTTTTCCTATCAAAATTTTGTTGGAATCTATGACTAGAGTTTTGACCATAAGGTGCTGCCGAAGCAACTGGCAGACCTTCTTTTACTTTAGAGTTACCAATGGTTACGTGAGGATGCGTAGTTATATACTGGCTACAGAAATCTTCCATTTCTTTTATTGTTTTAGGTTTACGTTCATGAAGGAAAGCAAGGAAAGACTCATTGACAGAAGACATGACTTTGTCTCTAAGTATTAAGTCCATAAGTCCTTCATAAGTTTTTTTCTGTCTTAGACAGCTCCACCCAACGTAAAAAAGTAAGACGTGTCTTTGAAATGAATTCAGAGAATTGCACACCAGTTTCTGGCAACATATTTATAAATTGAAGACGATAGCCGTCTTCGTCAAGTTGGTATTTCTTTAACAATATAGCCCTGACAACCTCATAGTTGTTCTTGTCAGGCTCATCTACCATGCTTAACATACTCAAAGCATCACCTCTAAGTATTTTGGACAAATGATAAACCTGCAGTGATTTATCTATGTTATGTACTTTACATGAAGTTTCAAATCTGTCCAGATAGAATGTAATATCGTCGATGGAAGCATTGAATGGTGGTAGATTAAGCATGAAAGTGCTTACATTAGTCTTATCTGAGACCTTATTTGCATCATAAGCATTACCCATGTTCATCACCTTTAATTTCTCAACTTCCAAAGCTAAGAGTTTTTCTTCATGCTCCATTTTTGCTTTTCTCTCATCAGACTCTCTTTGTAACTTCCTTTCTTCAGCTTCAGCTTGTTTTTCTAATCTTTTATTTTCAGCCTCTTTTTCAAGTCTTTTATTTTCAGCCTCTATTTCAAGTCTTTTATTTTCAGCCTCTATTTCAAGTCTTTTATTTTCAGCCTCTTTTTCAAGTCTTTTATTTTCAGCCTCAAGTCTTTTATTTTCAGACTCAATCTGTAGTCTCTTCTCTTCAGCTTTTGCTTCTACTTCTCTTTTTTGTTTTTCCATTTCCATTTGGAATCTTTTTTCATCCACCTGCATCTGCAGTTTCTTTTGTTCAGCTTCCATTGCTTTATCATATTCAGTAGTTGCAAATTCTTCTAACTTATCACCAGTCTTCCCAAGCAATTTACCCTGCTCAATAAAGTGCTCAAATGTAGACATGATGAGTAATAATATGAGTCCACAACATGAAATAATTAATTATCTTATTTCAAATTTAATTATAACAAGTCTTAAATGAAGCACTTGTTTACTCACAACACTATATTATCATCCCAATCTCTGTGGGAACCAAGTCTTATATCAAAGAACTTGTGTATAGACCTTTTTGAAATATCATCAATCTACTCTTGATCATAGGTGCACTTCCCATTCAATAGTGCACAATACTATTTATCATTTATTAATCATCAGTGTATTAGTAATGCATAAGCATAACCCACTATTAAATGTGAATTAACTACTATAAGTGTAACCAATGACTATGTAAACACAATCACAATGTAAACAATAACAATGTAAACATTACACTGTAAACAATACAATGTAAACAATACAATGTAAACAATAACAAAGATTTAGCAACAATACGAAAACATTCGCAGAAATCAACAAAAAATAAAGCGAAAATTAAAGAAATATCACAAAAAATGTGATGATATCTATGAGAAGATAATACAAATACAAGACACCACAGTGTATAAACAAAAATGGTATATGAAACTAAACAATAGAAAAGAGTAGGCTAGCAAATACAAACAAATCAAAACAGAACTAAAGAATGCAGAAAAATAACGAAAACAATACTAACACATGTCATCACAACTAACAAAAAAAATAGCAACAGAAGTCGCTTTGCAAATTCCAGTATCGGAAATTTGCACACCCTACAGAAAACGCTCACGATAGACGACCTCTATGACGTGGTATGATCTAAGGGAGACACCGCCCAACCGAAAACCCGCAGAAACATAAACATATAAATATAAATATACAAATAACACATAAACATATAACATGTAAACAAAAGAATGAGAAATACAGAAGACTCAGTAGAAGTATAAGGGCACAGTTCACAAACAAACAGGCCACTTAACTTATAGAACTCCAATCGTCAGTACAGCAAAAAACAGGTGGTAATCAGCATTCTAAGATCGAAGATCCAACGTTGATCACACATCTGAACTTGCATCAAACAGCTAAGACGATGGTTGAGACTTGAGCTTCTAAACAGTACAGGCAGTATACAGGTAGTGTAATTACGGCACTTGACCTTCTTATCCAGGAGTAAATTGCTTGAATCGGTACTTGGCGTTCTCAAGAACTCGTAGCAACCAGAACTTGGCCTTCTCAACAACTACAGCAACCTGTAACCTTGATAGCAGCAACTTGTGTTATCCGGCAATATATACAACGCCGGGTACTGTCAAATTTCTTGCTTTATGGCAAAACTGCAATTTCGACATTTATCGGGCAACGCCGAGTAGTCTCAGAATTCTTTATGTTGATGTCTTGAAAAATGTTAAAATGTTGATATCATGTAGACTGAAGTGGGTAAGGGACCCCGTGTATGCTGGTACCAGACCAAACCAGCTTATGGCCACCAAATGTTGCGTAAGTAAAATGTGTTGCGATATAAATGTTCCGTGGATGATGTCACATTTGCCACACAATGTTGAGGGTGCTATATCTCATCTGCTTTCCAAAGGTATAATAATACTGGCACTTGCAGAGTGGTGTATCACCCTCAGATACCAGGGATGATGAGGCAGAGTAACATGGTGTCTTTAGTCTGGTTTAAGTGTGTGACGTAAGGATAGAGTCAGATAGCTACAGTATCATACATGGACGTCACATCAGACCATACAACGTAGAAAGTCAATAAAGCTTTTAACAGCAGTGATGTTTTTTGGCAATATATATTGTGTACGCCACAATGACAAGATGCATGGACATCGTTATGCAGAAAACATCACAGGTATAGTACAACAGTCATTGTATCATCGACGTAGTCAATTCAACAGGAACAGCAGACAGCATCATAATAATGTAAATCATATGCCTTTTAGGATATCGTAATCAGCTGTACATGTAGTCAGGTAGTAAACTTCCCCTTTCCATAAGAGCTAGTAGATATCAACTGGGAGATTAAATCTAGTCTCCTATATTCGACCTCAACAAGACAGGCATGTCTTTTGAGCGTCACATTATCGTCCTCTATGTTCCTTAAACAACAAAGGTATCAAACCTAGATCCATCAATAAAGTTCAGGAAGCAAATGGTCCTAATGACAGGCATCAATCGATGCGTGACAATATAAGTGGATCGTGAGCTGAGCAAACTTGTCATATAATAGACTCTATAATGAGGCAGGCTAGGCAAAAGTCAACATCACAAGATGGCGATAAAGTTACTCAGCAAAAAAAG
Source organism: Oreohelix idahoensis (assembly GCA_024509875.1). NCBI lineage: Eukaryota > Metazoa > Mollusca > Gastropoda > Stylommatophora > Oreohelicidae > Oreohelix > Oreohelix idahoensis. The sequence continues at coordinate 97,566 of JAMPIV010019201.1, read as the reverse complement.
GATTCAGTTACCTGTTCATCAGGAATTAAATCACATAAATCACATAGATCACATATGCCTCCAGGCACTTGGAATAACGTAGAGATATAGCATCTCAAAAAAAGAAGGAACAACAATAATGAGGACTCCTTCCTGAATAATATAAGCGAAGACGCTAGCACACCGCTACGTCTCGCCTTACCAGCATTTCTGCTCAGACTGACCTGGGCGGAAATCATTCAAACACTGCCACAAACAAAGACACGCGAATCGAATACAACTCAGCTAACTTACGAAACAAAGAATGTTCTACGATGTTCGACTAAAGATTCGAACCTTAAAAGGAAATGAATCTTGAAACATTGCGATTGCCAACTGTTTTCTAAGAACTGGCGAGCTGAGCGCTCCGTATATGGACATGACTCAAAATCCTACACACAAACTATCGGCAACTATACTATCAGACTATCGTCACACGATTAGACAACTAGTAGAAATAAGAAGTGACTACAATTCCATGAGTTACTTCCCATGCATTAAAAAATTCAATATAGTCAGAATGCATGGTCAGAATATATAGTCAGAATAAGTTGCGACCAGTTTAGCGCAAGAGAAAGCTGGAATATATCGTAACAACAGGTAAGATTGAAGGAAAAAGAGATAAGGGAACACAACGAGAGCAAACACTGGACAGATTGATTTCGTGGAATGGAAAGAAGTCAACAGCAGAATTGATAAATTGTACTGGAGACAGAAAGTTGTGGAGAGATATGATCTCCTACGCCACTAGGCATGGGACGTGAAGAAGAAGAAGAAGAATGTGTCCTGCTCCCATTGACTAAAGAGCCATACCTTCTACATCTGGAGCCAGAAAAAACTTTTTCAATACCTACAACACCTTCTGCTAACCAGTCGTCTAATGATGAAGACAGCTCTGCCGTGATAACTGTAGCCAAAAGAGAAGGAAGTAGCAACGATTAAAGTGTTATTTTGTTTTGAAAATACAACACATACATAATATTTCGTTTGTGTTTAATATTTACGATAATTATATGTACGGTACTTAATAAATATTGTTAAGTATTTAATTTTAGTTTTCTATTACTTTTTAACATAATTTCTTGACCGTGGGAAGGAATTAATATTATTTTTGTCCATTCTTTTGGGAAATAAATTTTCGTCGTGAGCTTTTTTTTAGGTCTCGAGTTTTCAAGAACGAATTATCAGCGCTGAGCGGCGGATTCCTGTATGAGTGTGAGTATACACATACATGCACACACACACTCACTCACACACACACACACACACACACACATATATATATATATATATATATATATATATATATATATATATATATATATATATATGACGAAATCAGTTGTGCACTTTTTATAACTTTCGTTCTCTCCGCAGTATCACTTCATTTCCTCACCTCACAGTCGCGCCTCTTAGTGTTGTTAACCTCTATTTTACACGGCAATAATGTTATTTCACGGCTGAATTGACTATCTTGAGGATTAATTGTATTTGTAATCACGTAAGTGGTCTAGCCATCTTGAATGCTGAAGGTAAACGTAAATAGTAATAGTGACTTTGTCGTAACTCATCTGCGACCAAGACCAATGGACCACCTGGAGTTCGAGAATTATCACCGCGCCTTGCGGCACCTTGGGCGGAAAGAAAAATAGACGGCCACGTGTGTCATCGAATACTGTTTGTGCGCCGTGCTGTATCAGCAATTATCTGTCTTGTGAACGATTTGAGTACGTGGTTGATAATAGGCTTATCTCTTTAGCCCAGACATTTTCTATGCAATTAATACAGATAATATAAGTCTGAGGAGATATTATGAGCCAGTAAATCATTGAGGGATGAGATCACAGATGTGTTCGCCCGTCTATATAATAGCGACGGAGGTAAGCATGCCCTTTTGAGAGATAGGTCATGTGTTTACATTTTAAAATATTTTAAGACACGCGGGGGCTACTAAGGATCTAACACCCCGACCCACATAGTTCTAAAGAGATTGGATTGTTTTAATTGGAGAGACGGAAAAGACATGAGATTTCATTGGCAAATTCGTCGGAATTATCATATGGGACTTGGAGCGAAAATTAAGAGTTATAATCTAACAATGTGAGACTTAGACACTTTGCACTGCTAAACGTCAAAGTAGAAACTCCTTAGAGGGAGAGCCAGAAAAAAATAGAACTTAGATTCCATAAGAAAGGACCAGGACAGAGTATTTGGGAAACTTTCAAACTTAAAAGTAAACCCGCATTTTAAATATAAAGACTGGAGACTTAAGGAATCGGAATCAAGTCATAAGAGGGATTCTAAAATAACCCAGACCCAGTATTCGAAGCATCTAACCTAAGTTGCTGTGTCCATTCTAACTGTGCTAGGAGATTGTAGATCCCATTTGGGGTAAGTTGTGAACCTATATTTTACAAATGTGAATTTGACATGTTTTCTTGCTAAGTGGTTATATATGAGGCTGGCAACCATAACATATGAAAATAGTCTATTCATAAACTACTACAGCAAGCGCTGGTGACTGCTTCATGTTAGTTCATACGAGGTACCAAAAACTGCCCGCTTCGAGCTGTTGAAAACTGACGAAAGTGGAGAAAACTGAGGGAAATTCGTCAAGTTTAAGACGTCACTGTCCCTTTGCTATTAAGCGGATTGTAATAAAATTTATATCACGATACTCTTTATCTAATTCTCTTTTGAAGTGTATTAATTAAACAAAAAGCTATTAAAGTATTTTTTACTAATAAAAACGAACAGAACGTTACGCGTAGTTTGCCCCCCGGCGCGCTGCGTCTCCGAACGTTTTCGTCTCACCCCACTTCATTCAAATAAGGGTTTCTCAACCGCCAAACCACCAATTTTCACACTGTTTTCACAACTTTTAGGGGGAAAAGTGTATCTTTAGTTTCATATATTGCAAACTGTAGAAAATAAAGCGTAAAACGTCGATATCTCGAAGTGAAGTTGACATTTTACCAAATTTGACATTTTAAATGGTGTTATAATTGTTTGCAATGTATGAGAAGATTTAGGAGCCATTTTCCTTTATTCGTGTGAAATTTTAAAGACTTCCAATATTTGGCGGTCGAGAGAATTGACTTTGAGTAAGTTCTGTATCGCTCAAGTTAGGCCTAGAATTTTAGCGAAGGATAGAGAGCGAGGCTGTTCCATTGGCCGTGATAACTCTCGATGTCGATCAAGATCGGGACGCCACTTATATTGGCTCATGCTCAAACATCATCACATTTTCTGATTTGAGGTTGACTATACGTAAGTATATCACTTATTTACAATGTTTTGAACTTCAAATGTAAAATTTACAATAGTTTTAATATTATTTAGCAATTTAACACGATCGCACAGTTTTTGTGTAACAACGTGGATTGAATTGTTATCACCACTTCAGACATTCGCACATCAATCTAATTTTTTCAAGAGCTTGAAAAGCTAAGAAAGTTACCAATTTGAATAAAAAATGCATGTTTTGATTAATTGGTAATTAAATGAAGGTTTCTTTTGCAACATAGTAGGGTGAATTATGATCTCAAAAGCGAATGATATCGCAAGGCCCAATGCCAATGGCCGACATATCGAGTCAAGGCTAGGAATCCGGACAATGTCATAATTAAAGTAGCTGATGCTGTACTGAAATGTCCGGACTAGCAGACACAAGTTGATAGTCTTAAAATTCCCCGAAAAGAAGATATATATATATATATATACTGTTCAAAAAAAGAAACGCAACATTATTGCAGTGGTAATGAACACCAAATTTCAAACTTGTACCAAAATTTTATTTTACGGAATTAATGTTTCAATCTTGGCATGAAGAAACTTTCAGACCTTAACAATGAAATGATGTTCATTAAACTTGGTTTGGACTTTTATTCTTTGCGACTGAGGCCTCCGTTTCAGTAAGGTGTATAGCCTCCCCTGGCCTCCGTCAGAGAACGACATCTCCTTGACATGGATCCGATTAGCCGTTGGATCTGTTGTTGTGGGATGGCTGCCCACTCTTCCCGCAGTGCAAGAGACAACTGTTGGAGATTGGCTGGAGCCACGTCTCGCTGGCGGAGTCGTCTGTCGTGTTCATCCCATAAGTGTTCTATGGGGTTCATGTCTGATGACACGGCTGGCCACGGAATGGTCTGGACGTTGTTGTCAGCGAGGAACTGGGTGGTGAGTTGTGCCTTATGAGGTCGAGCGTTATCCTGCTGAAAAATAGACCCTCGTGCAGCCAGAAGCGGAAGGACGTGAGGACGAAGAATTTCAGCGACGTATCGTTGGGCATTCAGGCGTCCTTCAATTTGTACCAGGTTACTTCTTCCCATGAAGTTGATCGCCCCCCACATCAGTACACCTCCACCACCATGTGGAGGAGCCTCGTCAACGCTGTTCTGGGCGTAGCGCTCATGGACTCTGCGGTAAACTTTTCTCCGTCTATCGTGTCGCTGGAGCACAAAAAATGATTCATCACTAAACCAAACCCGTCTCCAGTCATTCCCAACGGTCCATTGACGATGCTGGTTCGCCCACTGCAGTCGGTTCTGGCGATGCCGGTCCATAAGAACAGGACCTCTGTAGGGTCTTCTAGCCCAAAGACCAGAGTCGTGCAGCTGGTTCCTGACCGTTTGATCTGAAATTCGACGAGCTGCTGACATTGACTGGACTGTGGAGGACGCAGATGCAATTCGATTCCTGAGGTGACGCAGCCGTATGAAGCGGTCTTCGGCAGGAGTTGTGACTCTGGGTCTTCCACTGCGCGGCCGGTCTGCCACTGAGCCAGTTTCTTGAAATCGCCTCCAAAGGCGACTAATGGTGCTTCTAACCACATTAAATTGTCTGGCCACTACACTTTGTGACTGTCCAGTCTGTAAACGTCCAATGATGATGAGTCGTTGTTCTGTAGTGAGATGAGCTATACTTGCGCATTGAATTTTCAACTGAATTTATTCGAGGAGCGTCAATCTTTTATAAGCATTCAATAATATGGTCAGAGAGTTTTGTGTTTAGTAAGTTTCACGGGATTCTCATGAACCTGTCACGAGTTATTGTCAAAAATGTTGTTTTGACCTTGACCTCTTTCATGACGTCACGAATCATGAGGTGAGTACAATTCAGGTAACCACGAGAAGTTAATGACCAGGTGGACACACTCAATAGGTTGACTGATGTTCAATCAGCGAATATCTTTTATAAAAGTAACACCAAAAAAGTTGCGTTTCTTTTTTTGAACAGTATATATATATATATATATATATATATATATATATATATATATATATATTATATATATATATATATATATATATATATATATATATATATATATATATATATATATATATTAAGGATGAAAAATATCCCGTTCAACCTCTGATGGGTTATAATTAGGATACATATTGTTTTCAATTCCAAATAATATGAAGAAAAAAAATCAAGAAGAAACTCTGAACAAGAACAAGCCATTAATAGTAATAGTACATGTAATTCTCTATACATGTAAAAAAAATAACTTCTGGAATTTTATTGTTCCAGATGACTCCTACTACGATGCTATGAAAAACCATTTTTAATGACTGGGAAGGGTTGCCGTCCAAAGGTGCCAGCTGTCAATCTGACAAACAAGGTCCTTGCACAACTTTATTATCTGAAGGTGGATGGGAATGCAACATGGCTTGAGGTAGACTGCTTGTAGTTTTTTTTTTTTTTTCATAAAGCTACAGACCACAAAGTAACACACTACAAACAGATAAAAAGTGAAATGGAGAAGAGGAAGGAGCAGATAAAATAAAAGTATAGAATGCAAGAGTGGCGACGACGAACCCAAAACATAGACTGGAATGGAAAAACGCGGAGTAAAGAGTCAGAGAGGGTCAAAGAAAAAATTAAACAGTGAATAACTGACAACAATAGGAGGAAAAAAAGAGAAAGATATTTAAAATGCAGAGAAGAAGATAGAATTATATAACACAATCATAAGCCAAGGGGGTCTGTGCACCACAAAGCAGGATGTGGATAAAATTTGTAAAGGACGAAATGCCGTTAGAAATCTGAAGGCTCAGTTAAGATACTTACTTACTTAGTCGTTCCCCTTCTACAGTGAGTTGTAGAGGTAAGATACAGATAATTAATATTGAATGATAAGGACATTAATATTGAATGATAAAGACATTAAACTATCAGGAAATATCAAAGAATTGTATTTTGGACTTCTGAAGCATTTAGGTTTTGAGGCGTCATTACCCTCTCGCAGGGAAAGAGTGCGCCATGATCATTCTTCTCCAGTTAAAAATGTCTTTTTAAATGCTAATAACTAGTTGTTTTAAAAAAACATAGCGTTTAGATGTTGCTAATTATTGTTTAGATGTTGTTAATTATTGCCTACACATTTTTTTAAATGAAATATGGACAGTATATTAAAAAAAATAATTTCTTCATTTTAACATTTTTTTCTTCCCCTGCGACAAATTGGCCTCTGGACACATTTTAAAAAATTATACAAGAACAAACAGATGTTTAAATCCTCTGAAAAAAAATTGAGATATATTTATGTAGTATGCAGATTAATATGTATAAATTTAAAGCTTGTGCCTTTTATACTTTTTGAAATATGATGTTGTGAATATTGACTTTCATTCAACAAACTATATTTTTCGGTAATGTGTTTTGCAGATTTGCAATTTTTGGTCTCAAATATATTGATAATTATTCATGATGAAGCTCTATAGTTTTCTTTGTGTGATCAGTATATTTCAGACTATATGCTGTTTGTCAGAGAAAGTTGTAAGATTATATTTAAGAAGACGGCAGTGTTCTGAAGTTGGTGTGATGTAACTCTTTCAATGTTGCGAAGTCCCCACATTTTTTAAAATGATATGTCTTTTTTATTTGTTGTCCCATTTTAAAAACAAAAGTACCAAATTTCCTGATTTACCAAGGGCTTCAAAACTACATTGTTTTCTCTGGTGTTTCTGTGCAAACAAAAATCACTTTGTGGTTCCTATTCATACGGAAAAGCGAAAGTAGCAGCAACCCCAAACTCCGAATATAGCTGTGATGAGTGATGATTGCATTACAAGTGCCTAAAGTGTATAGTATCATTTTGAGAGATATATGTACCTTGTTAATTGTAATTCAGGTAAGCCATTGCCCTCGCGCTGTCCAGACACATTGTAGTAAGATCCCTGATACCCCGATCAAATAGATAAAATATTACTGCTTATAAGTTCAAAATACTATAGAGATAAAATAGGGAGTTGTGTTCAACATCGTCACCATAGTCCGCAGTCGTGTTGGTTCTAACAAGCAGCAACGCCATGGTAAACGATACACCAAAAACTGTTAGCTTTTCCCCTCTCCGCAATAACCATTTCCTCTAGAATAAAAGCCTTTTGACAGACCGAAATGCATAGTTTCAAACGGAGTGAGAGAATAAAGAAACGGAGGAGTGAAATGAGAGAGACGGAAAAATGCAACCTTGAAGGGCGTTGGTTTTTGAATCTCGAACTAGAACGACATGCGACAGCTGACGTCACAGACTTGCTTGGTCTAACACTAAACGCGAATGAATGGTTGAGAGTTTGAAAACAACTACTTGGCCTTAGTTACGCTGTTGCTAGGGCCTATATATTTTCGTTTCTTTCCAAAAAGTTAGTTAAATAAAGCATTGGTATCTGCTATTGAATAAGAGAGAAAAATGTAGGTGTGGAATTTGTATGGAGGCATATTTGAAAAGATAGCTTATGCAGTGTGATAAGGATAATGAGAAGGGGAGAGAAAGAGTGGACCAAGAAACCTCGATGAATAATAAAATAAAAGCAAGGACAGTTGACAAATAAAATGATAATATTTGTTTATTAGAAGATGATACTACCCATAATGTTATAATATCTTACCGTAAAAACGCTTAGATAATAACAGAAATATTGTAAAGAAAAGACAGAGAGACAAACGCATTGATGTTCTCACTCAACTTTGCCCGTAGGGGAAAAGGGGGGACGTTGCATTTTTGAAAGTGTAATTTATTTTTAAAAAAAAGGGGTTAGTGGGCATAACATAATTCGATTGGCTGTGATAGAATAGACTAATAGGAGTAATAAAAACGATTTGAAACCAGCGTTCGTTGCCACTCGAAGATTAAAATTTCACAAGTAGTGTTAGCATCAGACGCAAGGAATACATGACCAGTGCCTTCGATGTTCTGCACCAGTGGCGATCTGAATGTGACCATTAATCGCCGGTTAACCTATAAATTGTGTATTATTTCATTGATGCGGGTTCCATCTTGAAACAATCAGTGAGCCACATACCAAAATATACGTACTACTGAAGCTGCAAGCTCGGGTAAAAATTTACCTGTTTGTCTTGAATCTAAAGAGTTCTGAAGCTGTTGTGAGACGTTGCAGTCGTGAAAAAGGTGGTTGTGAGAAGGGCATCACCGGGTTCCAGGAAACAAAGTTAAGCCCAATTGTCCACGGGCGTGTGTTAGTTCATTTAACCATACTCTCCATCATTATTATATCAATCAGTATTCTTGACATGATCATACAAGTCGTTTCCCAGAAGCGTGTCCATTCATAGGAGTTATTGCTTCAACAGAACACTTCCAGTCATTAACAGTTTATATTAATATTAACAGACACAGTTGTTGTTTGAAATTACTTTGCTGTAAATAACTTTTCATTATATTTTGAGTTTTAAACAGCCCTGTATCCCTGCAATTGAGATGCAGGCAAAAAAATTGTAAAAAATATTATCATTCAAAATTTACCCAGTGACTTGTTTAATTACTTGTTCATTAAGTTATAGGTGTAGTGGTTGTCATTTTATTAACATTATATTGCATATTACCCTAGACACCTAGCCAGATAACATCCAGACACCATAACATATAATTAAGCTCAAAATATATAGCAGATTGAGGTCGTAGGGTGGTAGCAGACAAATACCCTGAGAACATCTTCTTCAACAATTAGACTCAGGGACTTGCATAGCTGACCTCACATCTGTAGACAATTAATACTTAACTTTTTAACATCCAAACCCACCACATATATTGGGACGCTCGCTCCGGGATTTCTAAATTGTAAAAGTAAATAAGTGTAGAGAGTTAGGTGAACTATCACTGTCCATTGTTATTGCGTTAATTAGAGATATTGTTGGATATTTTAGTTTAGTTTAATAACATTTGGTATTAGCAACAAGATGGCAGACTTAGCAAAATTCAGATCTGTTGCTGTGCAGGCTGCGAAGGAAATGGGAATGGAGGGGCAAGGTCTGATTGCATACGTAACAGCAGAGTGTGATAAATTTATTGAACGAGAACATAGAAGATTGGCAGAGGAGAAAAGAATTCTATTAGAAGATGCTAGGGAAGCTAAGAAATTAGAGGCTGATAGATTAGCGGAGGAGAAAAGGATTCAATTAGAAGCTGACAAAGAACGTAAGTGGGTACAATTAGAAGATGCTAGGGAGGCTAAGAAATTAGAAGCTGAGAGGGAGGCTGAAATAAAAACGTTGCAGTTGGAGGAGAAGAGATTTCTAGGCTGAGGCAAAGAGATTGGAAGCTAAAAAGGAAGAAAAACGATTACAGATGGTGGCTGAAAAGGAGGAAAAACGATTACAGATGGAGGATGAAAAGGAGGAAAAACGATTACAGATGGAGACTGAAAAGGAGGAAAAACGATTACAGATGGAGGCTGAAAAGGAGGAAAAACGATTACAAAGGGAACATGAGCTACGATTAAGGGAGTTAGAGTTGCAAGGCCATGCTCCTGAAAATGGTAATAGCCCATCTACCTCCCAATCTGCTGCAAGCCAGAGGGCCTCCAACTCAGCCATGAAATTTCCTTTAGACCCTTTTGTCGAAAAAGATGATGACATAGAGTCATTTTTAAGTTGATTTGAGATACTAGCTACAACGTATGGGTTGGAGAAAAAAAAAGTGGAGTCTGAAAGTATCCCAGGGGCTTAGGGGAATCTCGTATGAGGTATATTCAAAGTTGAGTAAGGAAAATCAGGAAGACTATGACATTCTAAAACAGGCTCTGCTGATTAGGTATGAAAATAATAGTGAATTTTACCGAAAAAAATTTATAAATGCTAGACTACTCACTGGGGAGACTTACCACCAGTTCTCTGCACGCCTAGATACATACTTGGAGAAATGGACTGCTCTGGGGAAAACCCAAGATTTAAAGGAAATGATTATGATGAAGAAGTTGAGAGAGTCCATGGCTCCAGACCTGAGAAAATTTCTCACGGAACAGGGTGCTGAGAGACTGGGGGAAATTCTTAATGTGGCTGAACGATATCAGGCAGCCCAGACTGAGATAGAAGGCATGAAGAAGAAGCAATTAGACCATAATGAAGGCCCACAAAACCAAACCCAAAATAAATTTGAAAATAGGGTCAAATACAACAAAGGTAAACCCCACTATGATAGGCCAAGGTATGACCAACGTGATAGGAACCCGCAAATCAATGAAAGAAAACCTTTCAACCAAGAAAGGAAATGGTGTAAATAGTGTACGAGGGACACTCATGACACCAAAGACTGTAAAAAGAAACCTCCTCACTTAGCTGCAATGAAAACGGGGAACAAGGGATTACACGAGAAACCTACTGGACAGCAGGAACCTTATCACCCCCCAGTTTGTGAAGATGTTTTATGCAATGGGGCCACCATTAGGTGCCTTTATGATACAGGATTGGATTTTGACTCAGTCGTGAGCTCTCACCTGGTGCACCCAGATCAATACACCGCGGAAACAGTGGAGATCCAAGGGGCAACCAAGGACGTAGCAACTATGACACTTCCCATTGCCAGAATAAGTGTAAAAACTCGCTATGTGGAAGGAGTGATTAGAGCAGCAGTGATAAACGAACCAATCTACCCTCTGATATTGGGGTGTACGTACGTCTTCTTGGGAAATCCCAAAAGACCTGTGATCATGGCAACAGTACAGACCAGGTCACAGTCAAGGAAGGAAGAAGAAAATCCAATAAATACTCATCCAGAGGAGATGAGGAAGGCACAGGCTGAAAATAGGTCACTTAAGTCGTGTTTTAAGAAATTGTCTAAATGTAATACACCTCCAAACAAAAGAGACTACTATATGAAGAATAAACTGATCTATAGAAAGGCTGGAACTGGATCCAATGGTCACGGACAGCTGGTGCTTCCCACTTCATATAGGGAGAAAGTGATGGAGTTAGGACATGCGATTCCCTTCAGTTGTCATATGGGATCAGCGCAGCAGGACAGCTTATAGCTTGTCATTACTTCTGGCCAGGAATAACGGAAGATATAAAAAAATATGTCAAATCCTGTCCAGAATGCCAAAGGGTAGCTCCAAAACATTGGACTGCTCCTGCAACCTTAGGGGAGATGCTCATAGTGGGAACCTATTTCGAAAGGGTTGCCGTGGATATTGTGGGACCTCTCACACGTACCAAGAGGGGAAACAGTTATATTCTTACTCTGGGGAACACTTGTTCTATGTGGGGCGAGGCGGTAGCCTTGTCATCAATCGACTCGAAGCATGTGGCAGAGGCATTACTTACGATATTCACAAGGTTAGGATTTCCCCACCAAATCTTGACTGATAACGGCTCACAGTTCAAGGGGAGACTAACTGAAGAAGTTTTCAGGTTATTCCAAGTCAAGCACTTTCACTGTAGTCCGTATCACCCCCAAGGGAACGGCCAGGTAGAAAGGTTCAACGGGACACTTATTTCTATCCTGCGAAAGCAGGCCCATGAAAAACCTGATACGTGGGATCGATACTTACTCGCTGCGTTGTTTGCGTATCGGAAATTTCCTTATAATTCGACCGGAATGGCACCGGCGACACTGCTATTTGGCAGACCCATCAAAGGTCCATTTGAAGCCTTATTGAGGACGTGGACAGATGAGAAGACAGAAGAGACAGTTACCTCATCATATCAGTATGTTAACGAGCTGACCACTCGTCTGAAAACTGGCTGGAAACTCGCAAATGATAATCTAAGACAAGCCAGGAAGAAACATGCTGCATACTATAATAAGAAAGCGAAGGATAGGTAACTAGATGTGGGGGAGAAGGTGCTTCTTCTACTACCCGGCAGCAGTAACAAATTGCAAATTGGATGGCAAGGTCCATACATGGTTCTAGAAAAGGTGTCTGGAACTAATTATAAGATAGATAAGAAGGGGAAAGAAAAAATCTATCATGTGAACCTCCTAAAGAAGTATCTGGATAGACAAAACCAGGAAGGAACACATTTAATGACCTTGGCTATCGCAACTGAGATGAAAAACGAACCGCTCGCCTCTCGCGAATACACCCTAAAACCCTGTGAAACACCTGCACAGGTCAAAGTCAGTAAACACTTGACGAAAAATCAGAGGGAGCGGATTCAGAAGGTTCTGGAAGATCATACGGACGTGTTAACGGACATACCGGGGCACACCAACTTGTTGGAATATGATATGAAACTATTAGACCCAACACCCATCTGTATGAGAGCCTATACTATCCCATTCGCAAAAGAAAAAGCTTTGAAAGAGGAGATAGATTACCTGTTGAAAGAAGGGATTTTTTATCACAGTGAATCTCCTTATAGCTCTAGTGGTTTTGTTGAGGAAACCATCTGGGGAACATAGACTGTGCATAGATTACAGGAAACTGAATGCTGTCATAGAAAGTCAGGTGGATCCATTGCCTGATTCTAATCAGCTGTTTGCCAGGCTGAACAAAGCAAAATATTTCTCTAAGGTGGATCTTAGCAAAGGCTATTATCAGATTCCAGTAAAGCCTGAGGTTCGACTTTATCTAGCTTTTAGCACCTCGGAAGGTCATTATGAGTTCAACATGTTGCCGTTCGGGTTGAAAAATGCCCCGAGTGTGTTTTCCAGGATTATGCGAAACTTGTTGGATCCACTGAAAAATCCATGCATTACGAACTTCATGGATGATATCCTCATCGCTACTGAAACATTTGAAGAACACGTTAACTCTTTGAATATGCTATTCGATAGACTCAGAGAGGCAAACTTGACCGCCAGACCAACAAAATGTTGTATTGGATGCAAAGAGTTGGAATTCTTGGGACATACGGTACATCAGGGTAGCATGACCCCTGACCCCAAGAACTTGGAGAAATTTCAGAGAGCACCGAGACCCCAGACTAAGAAGGATGTGCAATCCTTTGTGTCACTGTTTGGGTTTTACCAAAAGTACATAAAAATTTTTAACTCTATATGTGCTCCTCTGACGGATTTAACGCGTAAGGGACAACCTGATAAAATTAATTGGTCGGCACAGTGCGAGTTGGCATATAATGAGTTAAAGGAAAAACTCACTAGTAAGCTTATATTGAAATTACCTGATTTGAGTTAGGAATTTGTGGTAAGAACGGACGCAAGTAATGTGGGATTAGGGGCCACATTGTTACAGAGGTCGACTTCACCAGATGGGGAATTGAACCCAGTACTTATGCAAGCCGCAAACTAAACAAAGCGGAACAAATCTATTCAACAAATGAAAAGGAATGTCTAGCTTTAGTCTGGGCTATAAAGAAGTTCCAGATCTATCTTTATGGTAGAACATTCGTGGTACAAACAGATCACCAGCCGTTAGTATTTTTGGCACAGGCCAAACATGGAAATGCTCGTTTATTAAGGTGGTCGTTGCTCATCCAACCATATTCGTTTACTATTGAATACATTCTTGGTTCGCAAAATGTGGGGCAGATTTCTTGAGTAGTCACCCGTTTGACGAAAATCAGGATATTCAAAAAGCTTAGTGAGCAAAATTTGATTTATGTGTATCACGGATTATAAACTTGCTTCAGACAGCATGTTCTAAAGTGGGGAGATATTTAGTAAGATCCCTGATACCCCGATCAAATAGATAAAATATTACTGCTTATAAGTTCAAAATACTATAGAGATAAAATAGGGAGTTGTGTTCAACATCGTCACCATAGCCCGCAGTCGTGTTGGTTCTAACAAGCAGTAACGCCATAGTAAACTATACACCAAAAACTGTTAGCTTTTCCCCTCTCCGCAATAACCATTTCCTCTAGAATAAAAGCCTTTTGACAGACCGAAATGCATAGTTAGTTTCACACGGAGTTAGAGAATAAAGAAACGGAGGAGTGAAATGAGAGAGACTGAAAAATGCAACCTTGACAAGCGTTTGTTTTTGAATTTTGAACTAGAACGAAATGCGACAGCTGACGTCACAGACTGGCTTGGTCTAACACTAAACGCGAATGAATGGTTGAGAGTTTGAAAACAACTACTTGGCCTTAGTTACGCTGTTGCTAGGGCCTATATTTGTTTTTCTTTCCGAAAAGTTAGTTAAATAAAGCATTGGTATCTGCTATTGAATAAGAGAGAAAAATGTAGGTGAGGGATTTGCATGGAGGCATATTTGAAAAGATAGCTTATGCAGTGTGATACGGACAGTGAGAAGGGGAGAGAAAGGGTGGCCCAAGAAACCTCGATGAATAATAAAATAAAAGCAAGGACAGTTGACAAATAAAATGATAATATTTGTTTATTAGAAAATAATACTACCCATAATGTTATAATATCTTACCGTAAAAACGCTTAGATAATAACAGAAATATTGTAAAGAAAAGACAGAGAGACAAACGCATTGATGTTCTCACTCAACTTTGCCCGTAGGGGAAAAGGGGGTACGTTGCATTTTTGAAAGTGTAATTTATTTTTTTTTAAAAGAGGTTAGTGAGCATAACACAATTCGACTGGCTGTGGTAGAATAGACTAATAGGAGTAATAAAATTGATTTGAAACCAGCGTTCGTTGCCACTCGAAGATTAAAATCTCACAAGTAGTGTTAGCATCAGACGCAAGGAATACATGACCAGTGCCTTCGCTGTTCTGCACCAGTGGCGATCTAAATGTGACCTTTAGTCGCCGGTTAACCTACAAATTGTGTATTATTTCATTGATGCGGGTTCCATCTTGAAACAATCAGTGAGCCACATACTAAAATATACGTACTACTGAAGCTGCAAGGTCGGGGCAAAATTTACCTGTTTGCCTTGAATCTAAAGAGTTCTGAAGCTGTGTTGAGAAGTTGCAATCGTGAAGAACGTGGTTTTGAGAAGGACATCACCGGGTTTCAGGAAACAAAGTTAAGCTCAATTGTCCACGGGCGTGTGTTAGTTTATTTAACCATACTCTCCATCATTATTATATCAATCAGTATTTTTGACATGATGATACTAGTCGTTCCTCAGAAGCGTGTCCATTCATAGGAGTTATTGCTTCAACAGAACACTTCCAGTCATTAACAGTTTATATTAAAATTACCAGACACCGTTGTTGTTTGAAATTACTTTGCTGTAAATAAATTTTCATTATATTTTGAGATTTAAACAGCCCTGTATCCCAGCAATTGAGATGCAGGCAAATAAAATTGTAAAAAATATTATCATTCAAAATTTACCTAGTGACTTGTTTAATTACTTGTTCATTAAGTTATAGGTGTAGTGGTTGTCATTTTATTAACATTATATTGCATATTACCCTAGACACCTAGCCAGATAACATCCAGACACCATAACATATAATTAAGCTCAAAATATATAGCAGATTGAGGTCGTAGGGTGGTAGCAGACAAATACCCTGAGAACATCTTCTTCAACAATTAGACTCAGGGACTTGCACAGCTGACCTCACATCTGTAGACAATTAATACTTAACTTTTTAACATTCAAACCCACCACACACATTTTCCACATTAAAGTAACCAGAAGAATAACGGCGATTTATAATAATATTCCTTGAGTTTTACTGTGTATACTCATGGAGAATAATTATTCAGGGAGGCTAACATTGGTGGGTGGACAGCGAGACAATGCGCCTGTTAATTTGCAACCCACAAGTGTACTTAGCAGAAGCATTTATTATTTTTATTTTATCTAAAGTTCGTCTTACGAGACTACATTACTATTCGTGGTACGAAGCTGCAAGACTAAAGCTTCTACGCGACTAGTTGTGACTCAAGAGTAGTGATTCAACACTCCCCACCTACATTGGACGAGTTGTGTGAAGAAGTGCCCTCTTCACAAACGAACTGACGAAACTACGGCTGCAGGACTCACTTAGACCAGCTAAGTTCTTATTACGTCATCAATGGTACCTATACCTTGTAGCGGTATGGCAGCTTGTGTACCCTGACAATCCCCAGAGCTATGCAAGTGGGAGTTGTACTCCTGGTAGGTTCGACCAAGCTGGACTGGTCTGCGTGGGTAGGGGTCAGACAAAAGCTGGTACCCTGGTCCTGCAGGTTGGGAGTTTTAGCACAGGGCCGACACCACTGTCTATGTAAAAAAAATCGCAAATGTTACGGAGACGGAAATAAATGAAAAAACTTTGATGCGGGACGGGCATCCGGAGTCTCATATGACTGACAGTAGTGAAAGCCGAAAGGAAGCCACTGGCATGAAAAAGGATGCCCTGACCGCAAAACACGAAACCAAAATTGGTTTTGAAACGTCAGAACTTTGAATGAGGGAGGAAAGCTGAGACAAATTACAGCAGAGATGAGGAATTACAAATTACACATGCTGGGAATAAGCGAGAGCAGATGGACAGGGATGGGGAGAATAAAAACAGCTACAGGGGAAACAGTACTTTATTCTGGTAGAGAGGATGGTCAGCATAACGAAGGTGTAGCCATTATCCAGAAGAAAGGAATGGAAAGGTCTTTACTGGAATGGAAACCCATTAACAACAGACTGATAAGTGCAAGACTGAGGAGAAAGAGATTCACCAATACCACAATTGTACAATGATATGCACCAACAAACGACAGCGATGAAGAGATCAATGATGAGTTCTATCAACAGGTAAAAGGATATGGAAACTGTACCCAGGTACGATCTTATTATAGTAATGGGAGACCTAAATGCGAAAGTTGGAACACACAATAATTATAACGAAAGAGTAATGGGGAAATGCGGTAGTGGAACAGTAAATGAGAATGGGGACAAATTAATAAGCTTCTGCAGTATTAACAACCTGGTCATTGGAGGAACACTTTTCCAACACAAAGAAGTGCACAAGTTAACATGGGAATCACGAAATGGACGAGACAGAAACCAGATAGATCACATAATGATCAATGGCAGATGGTGACATGCACTACAAGACGTGAAAGTAAGAAGATGAGCAGATGTGGGAAGTGATCATCACCTAGTAGTAGCAAGACTGAAGACGAAACTCAGAGCTGCTGGAATAGCTGCAGTCAAACCGAAAATAAATAACCTCACGAAACTCAATTTTCCTCTCACCAGAAAAGCGTTCGTGATCGACGTAAAGAGACGATATCCGATCACCAAAAGCCAGGAAAGAACAGAGACCGATGATGTTGACCAGAAAATCAACACCATCTCAACAATATACAAGGAAAGCTGCAAGTCATGCTTGGGATTCCAGGAAAGAAAGAACCAAGACTGGATAACACCAGAAACTCTAAACACCATAGCGAAGAAAAAGGAAACGAAAAGAAAGAAAACAGAAGTTAAGTCTCCCATGTTAAAGGCAATGTATAGTGAACAGTACAGTCAGCTGGACAAGGAAGTAAAACGTCAAACCCGTGCTAACAAAAGGACATTTCTGGATGACCTTGCAAGACAGGCATAAGAGGCAGCACTGAGAAATGAACAAAGCACAGTTTATAAAATAACTAAAACTATCAGTGGAAAACGAGGTGCAAACAACATAACGTTAGTAAGAGACAAGCAAGGAAATCTCATCACCACAGCACAGGGGCAGGAAACGAGATGGGCAGAGCACTTCAGAGAAACCCTGAATAAAGAGCCACCAGAGACTCAGCAGAATGTTCCTGAGGCTGAAAGTGACTTAGACGTAAATACAGACATCCCCCAAAAAGAAGAAATCATCACATCTATTAAAGGGTTAAAAAATGGAAAAGCGCCTGGTCACGACAATCTAAATGCTGAGGTATGCAAGGCAGACCCTGAACTAGCAGCAGAACTATTAGAACCACTATTTGCACAAGTCTGGGAAACTGAGACAACACCAACAGAGTGGAGTAAAGGAATAATTGTCAAATTGCCCAAGAAGGGTGACCTTGCAGACTGCAACAACTGCAGAGGAATTACTCTCCTCTTAGTTCCCAGCAAAATACAAGGCAGGATAATCATCCAGAGAATTTCAAAAGCAGTTGACCATAAACTGAGGAAAGAACAAGCGGGCTTTAGAAAGAACAGAAGATGAGCAGATCATATATTTACCCTCAGGAACATTATAGAGCAAAGGACTGGAAGATTGCCATCATAACACCAATTTTCAAAAGGGTGACACTCGACAATGTGGAAACCATAGAGGCATATCCCTTCTCAGTGTCCCTGGTAAAATCTACTCTAGGATCCTAGAGCAGAGACTCCGACGCCTAGCTGGGCCACAATTGGATGAGGTCCAGTGCGGATTCCGAGCAAACCGAAGTACTCAATACCTAATCTTCACACTCAGACAGCTGAGTGAAAAGGCCCTTGAGTATAAGAGGGAGATCCATCTTTGTTTTATAGATCTGGAAAAGGCGTTTGACAGGGTCCCCTGAAGTAAACTTTGGGACTTTTTGGCAAAGAAGAACATTTCAGCACCTCTGATTCATGCTATACAGAGCTTCTACAAGTCTTGCAGGAATTATGTGAGGACAGCAAACTATAAGTCAGATGAGTTCAGTATCACTGTGGTGGGTTTAGATGTTATGAATATTGGTGTTGTATTGAATGTGTAACTGAGTGAGGTCCAGCTGTAAAGCCTCTGAGACTAACACTTGATGGGGTGTGTTCTCAGGGAGCCTTTCTGCTACTACCCTAAGATCTCACTCAGTGTTATATTTTTCACTTAGAATGAATGGTGACTACGTCTAAATGTCTAGGGGAATGTAAGTGTGGTGTGATGGTAACCCAATACACAAACACAAACACACCCACAAATATTAATGTCTATGATAAACTCAACTAACCCAGTGTTTTAAAGTTGGTAATTAACAATCTTTTAACAATTTATTTGGTCCTTAACCTAATATTCTTTTGGTCAGGACTATCAAAATCAAATGAAATCAAATTATATATATATATATATATATATATATATATATATATATATATATATATATATATATATATATATATATATATATATATATATATAGATGTATTCAATTCAATTAAATAAAAAGGAACAATCTGTCCAAGCACATAATTGAAAATCTACAAATAGTGTTAATATGTCTATACTAATGTTTAACTGGTACTAGATGGCGGGTTGGGGGTTTTGCATCATCCCCTGTCTTTATTCACAGGTATTATGTTCACTTTATTTGGTGGAAACAGAGTTTATTATATATTTTTATTCTGATATATCATATAGTTGATGAATCGTTCCGTGCCAGGCCTTATTTACTTATCTGGCACGTGAAGTTAGATGTTAAGTTTCGGTCCGGCCAACGGCCACTGTCTCAAACTTCCTGGGGCAATCTTGGTAGAGAGCTTGTATCACAACAGCAATCTCCACTTCCACACTTGTTATATTTATCAGAAAGCTGGCACTTGCTTAGTGCCAGTAACAAACCCTGCAACATGAAGATTATGGTTTGTCTTAACATAAAATCTAACCCACCAAATTCACAACTAGTAATGCATTCAAAATAAAAGAACAGGGTCAGAACTCTCTGACCAACCCAGCTCATCCAATCTAGATTGATGGACCAACTTGTACCAGTCTTCACCTCCCTCTCCTCTAATGGCTACAACACCTCTGCCATTTTTAGTGATCTTTTTTCCATCAAATAAGGTGGGTGATGTGATCCCTGCTGACAACTGATGTAATCTTTTGGTTCTACACCACTAGTAGTTTGTTAATATGGTAGAGCAACACATAGGCTTTGCATAAGTCTGCTAGTGAATTATGTACTTACAGTCGTAAAATATCTTTCATATTGCAGTATCTCACACTCAAATTTTTAAATAAAATATTAATAATTTCGTTCTTACCACAAATTCAATGAAATACACACAGGTACGACGATTTGGCACAAATTTAGCTGTTCCGCTGCTAGACTATGACTGCTTTTCTTTAGTTATGTCTTTATTATATGGTAAAGCAAGTCAAACTTCTGGTCTATCAATCGACCTGTTTACGGGAACGTTTTGTGTTCAAATGGCGTCCAGCCTTCCAATTTTTCATTAATATTAAATGTGTTGGCCAATGGGCTAGGGTGACTAACATTTTTGAATCGAAACTAAAAAAAACAAAATTCCCAACAACTATGTGTTACTCTGCAAAAATATATTTAGTTTTGGGCCAACCAATAACCTCTCTCCCACTTTCTACCTCCACCCAATCAAATTACATGCACCCTCTTCCTGCCTCATTTCAACATTGCGTTCAAAAAATGTTATGTCTAAAATAAGCAGACATGAGAGTGTGTTCGTCAGTCGGTCCTAGAATATATAGTATTATTGCAATAACTTGGTTATTAGTTGGACTACGTTGTAATTTAAAATATATTATTGATCAGGAGATCCTATTCCACAAAACTATCTACGTTTTATGGCCATATTCATTGTCGTTTGCATTTCCCTATTTTTCCTGTCAGTCGTCAAATCGTGTACTTTTCCATAAATACACCGTCCATTCCCCGTCTCTATCGTTCTTATTCAAAATGAAGCAACCGTCTGTGTTACGTCAGAAAAATACGACTTTTTGGCAGGAAATTAAAGCTTATCTGTGTGTTTGTCACTACCGTCTCCCTATCTAAGTGGTTATACATTTAGGCTGCGCAAATGGCAAAAAGGGGGTCGGCTAGTAGTTTTGTGGCGCTTTATTCAAATATGCTACCAGCAAGGTGTCACGCGCTGTCGTTTTACAAATCGCGATTCAAACCAACACTTGTTAATGATCGTATTTTTCCCCGTCTCTCACTTCCATTCCTCCGTTTATTTCTTTCATCGTTTTCTTCTTTCACTCTTTATTGGATGAATACGCCTTGACCCTGCTAAAATGTTATATTTAATTCTCAAGGACTAATTTGGAAAAAGCTAGTACTATCGAGCGAGAGAAGGGTATCGTTTACTTGCGTTAGGCTTGTATAACTAACAAGCTCGCGGGCGTGGGCAAAGAAGATGATCGCAACCCCACTAATTTATCTCTGCATTATTTTGACTTCCTAAACAATAGTATTATTTTTATTTGATCAATGTATTAAGGATCTGTTGCGTTCAGTTTCTCGCTGTGTATAATATTCTGCTTTAGTGTAAATGTCTATATTAATCTTGATTCCTGACCTAAGGGATATCACCCATGATTTTACTGGGAGGAGTATTTAACAGTGGTTGTCTGTCCACTGGTTTCAACTTACCGGTTTAAAATTAGAACCGAGGTCTGGTTGCATGTCCATATTTGGGCTTATGGCTAGCTTTTCTAAGAATGTTTGCAACTAGAGCTGAGGTCTTAATTTATGACCATATAAGGCTTCAATGGTCAGTCGTTACCTGGAATGTGTTGAAACCTTGCCCCTGAGATTAGCTCAAGGAAGCGTAGCGTCTTCGGCGCATGTGCGAATTAGTAGGGGTTGAGCGAGACTTCCGATCTGGGGGTCGAACGAAAAATGTCAGAGGGTTAAGTCGTGTTTTCGACGTCTTTGTGTTTTCGGCTTCATGCCTGGGGAAATGGAAAACCTCTGTGGATGGACTTAGAAGTATTTGAAGATATTCCCCGATGATAGTGATTTATTTCAAACGTCTAGGAGACGTGTGTGTGTGTGTGTGTGTTATTAGTGCATTCTGATGGTCTATCAAGGTAAATGGACGTTTTGTTTTTCTCCTTGCCTATCAGTGTCACGTACCACATATATGTGTCAGCTCATTGACTTTTCCCAGAGTGGGAAAGCATCTAACAGTCTGCGTGAGTTAAGCTCTTAATTTAGGCTGACTTTATTAGCTTAGGGCTTGTGTACGCCCAGGAAACATTGCATTTTGATGCATCCCGCTGTTTCAGCGGTAATATATTATAGACAAGGTCTGACCCACCTTGATTGTCAGTCACAGAGGCTAGTTAAACTTATAGGCCTGCTACCTTAAGGCCTGTTGCATGCAAGCAACACAACTGATGAACTCATGTCAGGAAATAGTTGGTTAACTCGTGTATCAACACCCGCGAGCAATGCGGGGTATTTTTGCTGAGGCTTGTTTGGAAGGGAACTTAGATTGTGATCAACAATCGTGCTTAGGCCCAGCTTACTGACTTGTGAAAAACAGGATGCTATCCATGTACTATCGTCATGTCTACATGTTCCTGAGTCTTGTTAAATGATCATGTCTACAACGTTCCTGAGTCTTGTTAAATGATCATGTCCTGATGTCGTCGTACTGTTATAGCGTACTACATTAAAGTTTGTGAAAATGTCAGTTGCTGTTCCAACTTTCACTGACTTCTACTTGTGATTGCGTGAGTACTGAGCCAGTGTTTAGAACTGTACACCCATTCGCGTATGTCATCTCTACACTCTCACTCCATGTCAACACTGCACTTTGCCAGCGCTTCAACATAACTGAAACAGGCTGACCTACATTCTCTTGTACTGCACTGCTTGGGTTGACCTGACTCTACACTCACATACACAGTGCTGTACCCTTTATATTGTCAACACGTAAACAGTCATCTGCTTTATGATAAGGTATCTCAGGATGACCAGCCAATACCTTATCAATGTGGTGGAACCAGCTAGATGGGGCTATTGGCTCTATTTTCAACTGTCAGCTGTTGTTTAGAAGGTCAAGTCACTGCTGCTGTCTAGAAGGTCAAGTACCGTTCCCATTGTCCCTGTTGCAGTTCAGAAGTTCGAGTGTCGTTACCATTGTCGCTGCTGTTGTTGTCAAGTCCAAGTTCTTTGAACATTGTTGTTGTTAGAAGCAAGTACAGAAAGCTCTTTTCAGCGTTGGATCTTCGCGATCTTAGAATGCTGAACACTGTACCTCTTTATTGTTCGTAGACGACAGGAGTGCATCATAAGTTAAGTGGCATGTTTTTTTTTGTTGTGATCTGTGCCATTATAGTGTGTAATTAAGCCTTCCCAGTACACAACCATTGTTTACATATTTCTTGTTGTGTTACATGTTGTTTATATGTCATTTCTATGTTTATTTTCAGCAGGTTTCGGTTGGGTGGTGTCTGATATAGGAGATTCCACGTAACAGAGGACTTATATCAGCGTTCTGTAGGGACTGTGCAAATTTCCCTTACCGGGATTTTCTAGCGACATTTGTTGCTATTTTCGTTTAGTTTTGACGAGCTGTACTTATCGTTGTTTTTGTTATATTTTTTCTGTTCTTTAATTTTGTTCTGATTTGTTTATATCTGTCCGCATCCTCTTTCTTTCGTTTAGTTTTTACAACTTTATGTTTATACACTGTGACGTCATTGATTTGTGATAGTTTTTTGCAGTTATCATCACATACTTTGTGATATTTCCTTTAGTTTTGCATTATAATTTATTTGATTTCTGCAAACGTTATCGTATTGTCCTTGATGTTTGCTGTTTGTTTACATTAGTCATTGTTGTTATACACTGTTTCTATATATAGTTGATCATATTTAGTACACTTAGGATAAAATTGATTGATGTTGGTATTATTTATAAAGATGTTTATACAAGTTCTTTGATAAAAGACTTGTTATCCACAAAGATTGAGACAAGGTGAAATACATATGCAAGTTCTTTATAAAAAAGACTTGTGCCCACAGTGATTGGGATATAAAGGTATTATTTTCCACAGGTACTTAAGTGATTATTTGTTACATTATAAACAAGGTAACCATACAAAGTCTTTGCCAAATACTTGTTCCAACTGAGGTTGGTATATAAATTGTATTACTATTTCAGGTGGTAATAACACAATATTAGACAATGTCTACATTGGATTACTTTATCCAACAGGGTATAACCCTGGGCAAATCTGGCGATAAATTGGAAGAATTTGCTCTTGCTCTATACGACAAGACGCAAAAAGCAGAGGCTGAAGCTGAAGAAAAAAGGTTGGAAGAGAGAAAACTTCAAGCACAAGTGGAGGAGAAAAGAATTCAGCAACAAATAGAAAAGGAGGATAAAAAAACTTCAGCAACAAAGAGAATTTGATGAGAAAAAACTTCAAGCTGAAATGGAAGAGAAAAAACTTCAGCAACAAAGAGAATTTGATGAGAAAAAACTTCAGATAGAAGCTGAGGAGAGAAAGGAAAAAGCAAGGATGGAACATGAAGAAAAACTCTTAGCTTTGGAGATAGAGAAAGCAAAAGTGATTAATATGGGTAGTTCTCAGGCAACTTCTGGTAAGACGAAGGAGAATTCTTATAAGATCAAATTACCTGCTTTAAATGCTGCAAAGGACGACATAACATTCTATCTCGATAGATTCCAACTGACATGCGAAACGCATAAAGTAGATAAAGAGCATTATGTCGGACAACTGCTAGAAATACTTACAGGTGAACCATTAAATATTATAATGTCAATAGAAGAACCTGATAAGACTAACTATGAAGTTGTTAGAGCAGCTTTATTGAAAAAATACCAACTTAAAGAAGATGATTATCGTTTTCGGTTTAAGACTATGTTGCCAGAGAATGGTGTAGAGTTCTCAGACTTTATTGCAAAGATACGTCTTACTTTCTCACGGTGGATTGAGCTGTCTGGGACGGCTAAAACATATGAAGCACTGGTAGACATATTACTTAGAGATAAAGTAATGTCATCAGTCAACGAGTCCTTTCTTGCCTTTATACATGAACGTAAACTTAAAGACATAAAAGATATGGAACAATATTGTTGCCAGTATGTCACTGCGTACCCACAGCAAACCATAAGCAATTCTAAAGTTAAAGAAGGCTTGCCTGTAGCTTCTGCTACACCATATGGTCCTAACTTTGGTAATAAATTTCAGGGTGGCCAACGCAACTTCAAAAAGAAAAGTAGGCGTAACTTTGAACAGGATCAGGGTGATCCATATGGTAATAGTTCTTCAAAGAACTGGAGGAGATCTGACAGTCCTCGTTATTATGGATCAAACAATTATAGAAACTTTCGTAAGGGAAGTTATAATAAAAACTATCCTACTTATCCTAGGAGACAACAATATCAATATGGGAAATATTCTCATCAAAAATAAAATGACAATCATGATTGTAAAAATTGTGGCGCAAGCCAAAACAATAATAGCAATAGGTCAGATAACAATAGTTATAAAAGAAATAGCAGTCGTGGTAGAGGGCGACACAATAATAATAAATCGTGTCGGCATGGTAACAGTGCTCAACAAGAGTCACGGGTTACTGGTAATGAACCTAAAGATAATAAAAATAATTCTAGTGCTATCACATGCTCTGCTTTTGACTTTGAGAGAGCATCTCAATGCCCCCAATGCACAACACTAATTGAACCTACTACTATTTCTACTTTGAGTTGTGGTCATCCTCTGTCCGCTCTACCTGCCGCAGCTGCGCATGACGGGAGAGGATCTCTTCGCTTAAATAAAGGGCTAGTGAATAATAGCCAAATCTCAGTGCTTTTCGATTCGGGATGTACTACTATCGGAGTTAGACAATCCCTTGTAGATCAATCATGTGCCACGGGAAAAGTAGTCAAATGTGTAACATTTGGTGGTACTGTAGAAAAGTATCCTACTGCTATCATTCACATTGCTACTCCCTTTGTTACGGGAGATGTCCACGCGTGTCTTCTACCGAACCCTATTGCTGATCTTATAATCGGTCGTATCCACGGTGTTACAGAATGTACCCCACAGCAGATAGCTGCTTGGGAGGAACAAAATATCGAATCTGCAAATGCAGTGGTACGAAGAGCACAAGCTCTGATTATGCCTCAATCTTCAACGAGTGAAGATAATAAAGTGCATACCCAAGATGATAACATGGTGATTTCGCGTAACACATTTATAAAAATGCAAGAAGATGATTCGTCTTTAAAAAAATTCTTCATTAGGGCAAAAAAGGTGATCCAAATCAAAACACAAATAGCAAATCCTGGATTACTATGAAGAATGGAGTACTTGTGCGCATGGTACAAGACTCAACTACGTCTATGCATTCACAAATTCTCGTGCCCAAGAATATGAGAGTCTAAATTTTGCAACATGCACACGACTCTCAGTGTGCTGGACATATGGGTTTTTCTCGCACTAGATCTAGAATCCTTGCGGCTTTCTTTTGGCCATTTGTCAATAAGGATATAAAGATTTATTGTCGTTCTTGCAAAACATGTCAAGAGGTCAAACCGAGAGGCCCACGACATGCTGCACCTATAAAAGCTGCAGACATTCCTATTCGACCGTTTCAAAAGATGGCTATAGATATTATTGGTCCTTTTAAGATCAAGTCGGCCAGAGGACATCAGTTTATTCTAACATGCGTTGACATGTGCACTCGTTGGCCAGAGGCTATACCTCTTAAGAGCATCTCTACTGCTGATATCGCAGACGCTCTGTGGCTAATAATTTCTCGTCTGGGATTTCCCGGAGAAATATTGTCAGACCATGGCACTCAATTAATATCAGACACTATGTCACATGTAATGTCTACTCTACATATTAAGAGATCTCTAAGTAGTATCTATCACCCAATGTCTAATGGGTTGGTTGAACGTCTCAATAGAACACTCAAAAACTTACTTGGGAAGATAACTGAGGATCATCCTCAGGATTGGGATAGGGTTTTACCCGCGGCTCTCTTTGCATATAGAGAGGTCCCAAACGAACATACAGGATTTTCTCCTTTTGAACTTGTCTTTGGCGCGCGACCGCGATGCCCTATGTCTCTACTTCATGATCTTATAACCGCCAATAATATTGACAATGATACTCAATCTTCTTATGAGTATGTCATTGCTCTCAGGCAAAAGATTATCGAAGCAGGCAAACTAGCAACTTCCTCTTCCGAATTTGCTAAATAGAAAGCAAGACAATTTGCTAATAAGAATAGATGCCTACGACAACTTTGTCCTGGCGATAATGCATTTGTTTTGCTACCTTGTAGGGAAAACAGACTTCTTATTGCATGGAAAGGTCCATATGCTATAGTCTCAAGAATTTCCGATGTCGACTATGTTGTCGATATTGATGGGAAGCATAAAACCTTCCATATAAACATGCTTACGGAATTTCATGAGCGACCAGACTATTTGCTGCCTATTTTCCATGCAGTGGACGATTCTCCAGTCCCTCATGGTCAGTACTCATCCCTGTCTGATATACAGGATGAGGAAACTACTTTCTCTGATGTTAATCTTCCTCTTCCTATGATTCCACTTTATTCTACGGAATCATGGAAAAATGTTACTGTTTCTTCTAATTTATCTATGGAAGAACAGCGAGAAGTCTTTTCTATGCTACAAACATTTCAGGATGTCCTTACTGACATTCCTGGACACACTGATGTCATTGAACATGACAGTATACTTACTGACAATAACCCTATCAGGGTTAGACCTTACCCTATTCCAATTCACTTTCAGACACAGGTCGAGAAAGAATTGGATGAAATGATTCGTTTGAAAATTATTGAACCATCCATTTCAGCATATTCTTCGTCCATGGTTATTGTTCGGAAGAAAGATAAGAACATACGCATTTGCGTCGATTATCGCAAATTGAACCAAGTCACGAAGTTCGATGCTGAACCGATGCCTCTATTAGAAGAGCTACTTAATAGACTCTCTAATTCTAAATTCTTTACCAAACTCGACTTGTCTAAAGGTTATTGGCAAGTTCCGCTAACTGAACGAGCCAAACCTCTCACTGCTTTATCAACACCAAGGTGTTTATTCCAATGGAATTTCATTCCTTTCGGCCTTATGAATGCTCCTGCTACTTTCGTACGCATGATGCGTCGAATTCTATCATATCGTTCAGATGTCATTGCATACTTGGACGATATCTGTCTCTTCAGTGATTCCTGGGAAGATCACTATTTTGGTTTATACGAATTACTGTCTACTTTACGCGAACATAATTTGACTGCAAAACCCTCTAAAGCCTATGTTGGGTTTAGTGAAATTTCTTTCCTTCGTCGCCGTGTTGGTAATGGTCTCTTGAAGACAGAGGACCATAACATTTCTAAGATACAAAACATTTCTATCCCTAAGACGAAAAAGCAAGTACGCAGTCTCTTAGGTTTGATACAATTCTACGGAAGATTTATTCAAAATTTATCTTCTATTATGGCACCTCTTTCAACCCTACTGAAGAAAGGGTCTCCTAATATGGTGCACTGGTCCCAAGAATGCCAGTCTTCATTGGACCAGATTAAAACTTTATTCTCATCTCCCCCTATCTTAAGGCTACCTACTACTGATAAGACTTTTGTTCTTCGTAGTGACGCCTCATCCACTGGAATCGGGGCGGCACTAATGCAGGAGTATTCGGAAACTCTGCATCCTGTGATGTATATCTCTAGGAAATTGAATGCGGCTGAAAGGAACTACTCAGTTCTAGACCGTGAATTGTTGGCTATGGTATGGTCTATTCATAAGTTACAAAGATTTCTTCTCGGCGCTCATTTCATTGTGGAAACCGACCAAAAAGCTCTTACAGCTATTCAGAGTAAGAACTTGAAAAACTCGAGATCTACTCGATATGCCATTGCTCTTCAACTCTTTCACTTTACTGTACGAGCTATCCGTGGTTCGGATAATGTGATGGCGGACATTCTGTCCAGATGCCCACATGATTCCACTTGACTATTGTGTCCTAGTTTTCCTGATTTACTTTAAAACTTATAACAATACTTTACTACATCTACATATCTGCACATCTATTCTCACATTTTGTGAATTCATAGTATTATACTGGGCGATTGCCTTTCTCTGTTTCCATCTTTGGTATAGCAGGGACGGTTTAAGGCTCACAATATAATGGCCGTAATATCACTCGGCCACAGTATAGTTAAAAATTTATGTTCCATTATTGTATATTACAAAATCTTACGGTTGTCAAATAGAATTGTATTGTTTGTATTCTCTTCTTCTTCTTCTTCCATCCTTAGCCATCAACCGGCAAAGCAGTATGTGGCCAGTACGCCTAGTGGCGTCTTAAGGCAACAACAAATTGATCGATCTATCGCTGTTTCCACCACGCCTAGTGGCGTCTTTGTGGAACAAAAACAGACCAAACAATCTATCATTGTGTCCGTAATCAGATTGGTTGGCAAGCAGGTGATCAGCCCACTGTGCGAAGTTTTTACGGGATGGGGTAAACAGCCCCATGCCCATACCCTCCTTAGTCGCTTTTTACGACATGCGTGGTAGGGTGCAGTGTTACTATTCTTTGCTCCCCTTTCGGGCCCCGGTAACACACGGGTGTTGTATTCTCTTAGCGAGTCATTGATGTTCGCAGAGAAGCAGTAGATTATGCCAACCATGAAGTTTTGAGATGTGCTTACTTACACTTCGGATGTTACAGTAGATGTGCCCTCTCAGTCTAGGATCTGGAATTCATTGTTCATATACGTAGTAATATTATGTATAAGATTATGAAAAAAAAATTGTTGTATATTAACATGAAGTAATCTTCATGTTGCTATTTGTTTGTATATCTAAAGTGGTATATTAAGATTATGACACCGATATTCTTGATGATGTTTTGATCTCTAGACTTGAAGATAAGTTACTTGATATCGATAAGATTATATATGTAACTTTTGCTATATTATAATTATGCCAGCATTGTAATGTAAGTTGGTGGCTCCTCCCTGGAATAGTATACTTAGAGAAATATTTTCTCTAATGAAATTTACTCTCACCAGATGCTCCATGCATCGATTTAGCCTCACATTAGGCATTATATTTATTTATGATACTATTCATCCGCGTATCATTCGTGCGTTATGAGCCTGTTGTAGCTTGCTCTTGGGTGTTCTTTAAAAAAAAAGTTTCATTTTGTTTCCCGGGAGGTGCGGTAAACTATAGCGTGCAGTTTCTCGCTGTGTATAATATTCTGCTTTAGTGTAAATGTCTATATTAATCTTGATTCCTGACCTAAGGGATATTACCCAGGATTTTACTGGGAGGAGTATTTAACAGTGGTTGTCTGTCCACTGGTTTCAACTTACCGGTTTAAAATTAGAACCGAGGTCTGGTTGCATGTCCATATTTGGGCTTATGGCTAGCTTTTCTAAGAATGTTTGCAACTAGAGCTGGGGTCTTAATTCATGACCATATAAGGCTTCAGTGGTCAGTCTTTACCAGGAATGTGTTGAAACATTGCCCCTGAGATTAGCTCAAGGAAGCGTAGCGTCTTCGGCGCATGCGCGAATTAGTAGGGGTTGAGCGAGACTTCCGATCTGGGGGTCGAACGAAAAATGTCAGAGGGATAAGACGTGTTTTCGACGTCTTTGTGTTTTCGGCTTCATGCCTGGGGAAATGGAAAAACCTCTGTGGATGGACTTAGAAGTAGTTGAAGATATTCCCCGATGATAGTGATTTATTTCAAACGTCTAGGAGACGTGTGTGTGTGTGTGTTATTAGTGCATTCTGATGGTCTATCAAGGTAAATGGACATTTTGTTATTCTCCTTGCCTATCAGTGTCACGTACCACATATATTTGTCAGCTCATTGACTTTTCCCAGGGTGGGAAAGCATCTAACAGTCTACGTGAGTAAAGCTCTTAATTTAGGCTGACTTTATTAGCTTAGGGCTTGTGTACGCCCAAGAAACATTGCATTTTGATGCATCCCGCTGTTTCAGCGGTAATATATTATAGACAATGTCTGACCCACATTGTTTGTCAGTCACAGAGGCTAGTTAAACTTATAGGCCTACTACCTTAAGGCCTGTTGCATACAAGCAACACAACTGATGAACTCATGTCAGGAAAGAGTTGGTTAACTCGTGTATCAACACCCGCGAGCAATGCGGGGTATTTTTGCTGAGGCTTGTTTGGAAGGGAACATAGATTGTGATCAACAATCGTGCTTAGGCCCAGCTTACTGACTTGTGAAAAACAGGATGCTATCCATGTACTATCGTCATGTCTACATGTTCCTGAGTCTTGTTAAATGATCATGTCCTGATGTCGTCGTACTGTTATAGCGTACTACATTAAAGTTTGTGAAAAAGTCAGTTGCTGTTCCAACCTTTACTGACTTCTACTTGTGATTGAGTGAGTACTGAGCCAGTGTTTAG
This sequence comes from Oreohelix idahoensis, assembly GCA_024509875.1. Classification (NCBI taxonomy): domain Eukaryota; kingdom Metazoa; phylum Mollusca; class Gastropoda; order Stylommatophora; family Oreohelicidae; genus Oreohelix; species Oreohelix idahoensis. Next base: position 66,303 of record JAMPIV010019201.1, on the reverse strand, counting down.
AACTGTACACCCATTCGCGTATGTCATCTCTACACTCTCACTCCATGTCAACACTGCATTTTGCCAGCGCTTCAACATAACTAAAACAGGCTGACCTACATTCTCTTGTACTGCACTGCTTGGGTTGACCTGACCTCTACACTCACATACACAGTGCTGTACCCTTTATATTGTCAACAAGTAAACAGTCATCTGCTTTATAATAAGGTATCTCAGGATGACCAGCCAATACCTTATCAGGATCCCACTACATATCTCCCCACTTTAGAACATGCTATCTGAAGCAAGTTCATAATCCGAAATACACATAGATCAAATTTGCTCCTTATGCCTTGTGAATACTCTGATCTTCGTCATAAGGGTGTCTACTCAAAAAGTCTGCACCCAGGTTTTGTGAACCAGGAATGTATTCTATAGTGAATGAATAAGGGTGTATGAGCAAAGACCATCGTAATAATCGAGCATTTCCATGCTTTGCCTGTGACAGAAATACGAGCGGCTGATGATCCGTTTGAACCACGAATGTTCTACCATAGAGTTAAATCTGGAACTTTTTGATAGCCCAGATTAAAGCCAAACAATCTTTTTCACTTGTTGAATAGTTTTGCTGCGCTTTGTTCAACTTGCGGCTAGCATAAGCAACTGGGTTTAATTCCCCAGCAAGTGAATTGGACCTTTGTAATAATGCAGCCCCTAATCCGACGTTGCTAGCGTCAGTTCTCACGACAAATTCCTGACTCAAATCAGGTAATTTCAATATCGGTTTGCTGGTGAGTTTCTCTTTTAATTCCTGATATGCTAATTCACATTGTACTTACCAAATAATGCTATCAGGTTGTCCCTTACGAGTTAAATTTGTCAGAGGAGCACATATAGAGTTAAAGTTCTTTATGTATTTCTGGTAAAAACCACACAACGACACAAAAGATCGCACATCTTTCTTTGTTTGTAGCCGCGGTGCTCTCTGCAATTGCTCCAGGTTCTTGGGGTCAGGGGTCATGCTGCCCTGATATACCGTGTGTCCCAAGAATTCCAACTCTTTACAACCCACACAACATTTGGTTGGTCTAGCAGTCAGGTTTGCCTCTCTGAGCCTATCAAATAGCATATTCAGAGAGTTAACGTGTTCTTCAAATGTTTCAGTAGCGATGAGGATTTCATCCATGAAATTCGTGATAGATGGATTATTCAGGGGATCCAACAATTTTCGCATCATCCTAGAAAACACACTCGGAGCATTTTTCAACCCAAACGGCAACATGTTGAACTCATAATGTACTTCCGAGGTGCTAAAAGCTAAATAAGGTCGAACCTCAGGATTCACTGGAATTTGATAATAGCCTTTGCTAAGATCAACCTTAGAAAAATAATTTGCCTTGTTCAACCTGGCAAACAGTTGATGTGTATCAGGTAATGGATCCAGCTGACTTTCTGTGACAGCATTCAGTGTCCTGTAATCTATACACATTCGATGTTCCCCAGATGGTTTCCTCAACAAAACCACACTAGAACTATTAGGAGATTCACTGTGAAAAATAATCCCTTCTTGTAACAAATAATCTATCTCCTCTTTCAAAGCTTTTTCTTTAGCGAAAGGAATAGAATAGGCTATCATACAGATTGGTGTTGGGTCTACAAGTTTCATATCATATTCCAACAATTTGGTGTGCCCCGGCTTATCCGTTAACACGTCTGGATGATCATCCAGAACCTTTTGAACCCTCTCCCTCTGATTTTTCGTCAAGTGTTTACTGACTTTTACCTGTGCGGCCGTTTCACTGGGTTTCAGTGGAAATTCAAAAGAGGTGAGAGGTTCATTTTTCATCTCTGTTGCTATCGACAAGGTCATTAAGTGTGATCCTTCCTGGATTTGCCTGTCCAGATATTATCTAGAAGGTTCACATGATAGATTTTATCTTTCCCCTTCTTATCTATCTTGTAATTAGTTCTAGACACCTTCTCTAGAACTGTATATGGACCTTGCCAACCAATTTGCAACTTGTTACTGCTGCCGGGTAGTAGAAGAAGCACCTTCTCCCCCACAGCTAGTTTCCTATCCTTCGCTTTTTTATTATAATAAGCAGCATGTTTCTTCCTGGCTTGTCTCAAATTATCATTAGCCAGTTTCCAGCCAGTTTTAAGACGAGTGGTCAGCTCGTTCACATATTGATATGATGAGGTAACAGTCTTTTCTGCCTTTTCATCGGTCCACGTCCTCAGTAAGGCTTCCAATGGACCTTTTATTGGCCTCCCAAATAATAGGGTTGCCGGTGCCATTCCGGTCGCATTATGTGGAACTTCCCGGTACGCAAACAACGCAGCGGGCAAATATTGGTCCCACGTATCAGGTTTTTCATGGGCCAGCTTTCTCAGGATAGAAATGATAGTCCCATTGAACCTCTCTACCTAGCCGTTCCCTTGGGGGTGATACGGACTACAGTGAAAGTGTTTGACTTGAAATAACCTAAAAACTTCTTCCGTTAGTTTCCCATTGAACTGTGAGCCGTTATCAGTCAAGATTTGATGCGGGAATCCTAACCTCGTGAATATAGTAAGTAATGCCTCTGCCACATGCTTCGAATCGATTGACGACAGGGCTCCCGCCTCTCCCCACATAGAACAGGTGTCCACCAGAGTGAGGATGTAACTGTTCCTCCTCTTGGTCCGAATGAGAGGTCCCACAGTATCCATTGCAACCCTCTCAAAAGGTGTTCCCACTATGGGCATTTCCCCTAGAGTTGCTAGAGCAGTCCAATGCTTTGGAGCTACCCGCTGACATTCTGGACAGGATTTTACATATCTCTTTATATCTTCAGTTATCCATGGCCAGAAATAATGACAAGCTATACGCTGTCATGTTGCGCTGATCCCCATATGACCACTAAAGAGTTTCGCATGCCCTAGTTCCAACACTTTCTCCCTATATGAAGTGGGAAGAACCAGCTGTCCGTGACCATTGGATCCAGTTCCAGCCTTCCTATAGATCAGTTTATTCTTCATATAGTAGTCTCCCTTAATTGGAGGTGTATGGCATTTAGGCAATTTCTTAAAACACAGCTTGAGGGATCTGTCCTCAGCCTGTGCCTTCCTTATCTCCTCTGGATGAGTATTTATAGGATTATCCTCCTCCTTCTTTGACTGTGATCTGGTCTGCACTGTTGCCATGATCACAGGTCTCTTGGGATTCCCCAAGAAGACATATCTACACCCCAATATCAAAGGGTAGATTGGTTCGTTTATCACTGCTGCTTTGATTACTCCTTCCATATAGCGAGTTTTCACAGTTATCCTTGCGATGGGAAGTGTCATGGTTGCTACGTCCTTAGTTGCCCCTTGTATCTACACTGTTTCTGTGGTATACTGATCTGGGTTTACTATGTGAGAACTCACAACAGAATCAAAATCTAATCCAGTATCATAAAGGCACCTAATGGTGACCCCATTGCATACAACATCTTCACAAACTGGAAGGTGATAAGGTTCCTGCAGTCCAGCGGGTTTGTCCTTTAATCCCTTGTTCCCCGTTTTCATAGCAGCGAAAGTAGAAGGTTTCCTTTTACAAACATTGGTGTTATGAGTATCTATCTTACACCATTTACACCATATCTTTCCTTGTTGGAAAGGTTTTCTTTCATCATATTTTCGGTCATTGAACTGTGGGTTTCTATCTCGATAATCAACTCTTGGCCTATCAAAGTTGGGTTTACCTCGGTTTCCTTGATCTTTGTTTTCAAATTTATTAGAGTTAGGTGGGGCCTTATAATTTTCTAAATGTTTCTTCTTAGTGCCAGCCACTTCTGTCTGGGCTGCCTGATACCTCTCAGCGACATTAAGTACCTCGCCCAACTTCTCTGCACCTTGTTCCATGAGAAACTTCCTCAGGTCTGGAGCCATGGACTCTCTTAATTGCTCTATCACGATCATCTCTTTAAGATCTTGGGTCTTCCCAAGAGCAGTCCATTTCTCCAAATAGGTTTCCAATCTGGCAGAGAATTGGTGGTATGTCTCCCCAGACAAAAGCTTGGCATTTCTAAATTTCTTTCTATAAAATTCTCCATTCTTCTCATATCTTAACAAAAGAGCCTGCTTTAACATATCATAATTGTCTTGGTCATCCCTGCTCATCTTGGCAAACACTTCATAAGCTGTTCCCCTAAGACCCTGGGATAACTTTAGACTCCACCTTTCTTTTTCAAACCCATAAGTTGTAGCTAATATCTCGAATCTGCTTAAAAATGATTTGATGTCATCATCTTTCTCAACAAAATGATCTAAATGGAACCCCGGCTGAGGTTGAGGCCCCCTGACTGGCAGTGGCATCGGAGGTAGAGGGGCTGTTGCAAAATTCGGGAGCATGGCCTTGTAATTCCAACTCCCTTAGTCGTAACTATTGCTCCCTCTGTAATCTCTTATCCTCTGCTTCCAATTTCTTTGCTTCTTTCTCTCCCTCCATCTTATGTTCTTCAAATTGGAGCCGTTTAATCTCAGCCTCCTTATCAGCCTCCTATGCCCTAGCCTCTTTGTCAGTCTCAATCTGTAGCCTTTTAATTTCTTTCTCAGCCTCTAATTTTCTTTCTGCTTCTAACTTCCTGTCTTCCCTATCTCGTTCAATAAATTTGTCACACTCTGAGGTTACATACTGGACCAGTTCTGACCCATCCATACCCATCTCTTTTGCAGCCAGCACAGCAGCAGATCTAAACTTGGCCAAGTCTGCCATTCTGTCTTAAGCAACTTTAATAATGTTCTAATACAAATTTTAACTCTAATAAACAAAGTACCAACTATGATTAATTAGTTAATTACTGGCCGTGACAATTCATCAACTGTTAATTTCCACCTTAATGTACTTTATATGATATTTTTAACCTCTAGGGACAATAGTGATACAAATATTGAATTTTACAATAACTGATAATTTTAAATCCCGGAGCGAGCTACCCAATATATGTGGTGGGTTTAGATGTTATGAATGTTGGTGTTGTATTGAATTTATAACCGAGTGAGGTCCAGCTGTGAAGGCCCCTGAGTCTAACACTTGATGGGGTGTGTTCTCAGGGAGCCTTTCTGCTACCACCCTAAGATCTCACTCAGTGTTACATTTTTCACTTAGAATGAATGGTGACTACGTCTAAAAGTCTAGGGGAATGTAAGTGTGGTGTGATGGTAACCCAATACACAAACACACACACACACACACACAAATATTAATGTATATGATCAACTCAATTAACACAGTGTTTTAAATTTGGTAATTAACAATCTTTTTACAATTTATTTGGTCCTTAACCTAATATTCTTTTGGTCAGGACTATCAAAATCAAATGAAATCAAATTATATATATATATAGATGTATTCAATTCAATTAAATAAAAAGGGACAATCTGTCCAAGCACATAATTGAAAATCTACAAATAGTGTAAATATGTCTATACTAATGTTTAACTGGTACTAGAAGGCGGGTTGGGGGTTTTGCATCATCCCCTGTCTTTATTCACACGTATTATGTTCACTTTATTTGGTGGAAACAGAGTTTATTATATATTTTTATTCTGATATATCATATAGTTGATGAATCGTTCCGTGCCAGGCCTTATGTACTTATCTGACACGTGAAGTTAGATGTTAAGTTTCGGTCCGGCCAACGGCCACTGTCTCAAACTTCCTGGGGCAATCTTGGTAGAGAGCTTGTATCACAACAGCAATCTCCACTTCCACACTTGTTATATTTATCAGGAAGCTGGCACTTGCTTAGTGCCAGTAACAAACCCTGCAACACGAAGGTTATGGTTTGTCTTAACATAAAATCTAATCCACCAAATTCACAATTAATAATGCATTCAAAATAAAAGAACAGGGTCAGATCTCTCTGACCAACCCAGCTCACCCAATCTAGATTGATGGACCAACTTGTACCAGTCTTCACCTCCTTCTCCTCTAATGGCTACAACACCTCTGCCATTTTCAGTGATCTTTTTCCATCAAATAAGGTGGGTGATATGATCCCTGCCGACAACTGATGTAATCTTTTGATTCTACACCACTGGTAGTTTGTTAATATGGTGGAGCAACACATAGGCTTTGCATAAGTCTGCTAGTGACTTATGTACTTACAGTAGTAAAATATCTTTCATATGGCAGTATCTCACACTCAAATTTTTAAATAAAATATTAATAATTTCGTTCTTACCACAAATTCAAGGAAATACACACAGGTACGACGATTTGGCACAAATTTAGCTGTGCCGCTGCTAGACTATGACTACTTTTCTTTAGTTATGTCTTTATTATATGGTGAAGCAAGTCAAACTTCTGGTCTATCAATCGACCTGTTTAAGGGAACGTTTTGTGTTCAAATGGCGTCCAGCCTTCCAATTTTTCATTAATATTAAATGTGTTGGCCAATGGGCTAGGGTGACTAACATTTTTGAATCGAAACTAAAAAAAACAAAATTCCCAACAACTATGTGTTACTCTGCAAAAATATACTTAGTTTTGGGCCAACCAATAACCTCTATCCCTCTTTCTACCTCCACCCAATCAAATTTTATAAACCCTCTTCCTGCCTCATTTCAACACTGCGTTCAAAAAATGTTATGTCTAAAATAAGCAGGCATGAGAGTGTGTTCGTCAGTCGGTCCTAGAATATATAGTATTATTGCAATAACTTAGTTATTAGTTGGACTACGTTGTAATTTAAAATATATTATTGATCAGGAGACCCTATTCCACAAAACTATCTACGTTTTATGGCCATATTCATTGTCGTTTGCATTTCCTTATTTTTCCTGTCAGTCGTCAATTCTTGTACTTTTCTATAAATACACCGTCTTTTCTCCGTCTCTATCGTTCTTATTCAAAATGAAGCAACCGTCTGTGTTACGTCAGAAAAATACGACTTTTTGGCAGGAAATGAAAGCTTGTCTGTGTATTTCTCACTACCGTCTCCCTATCTAAGTGGTTATACATTTAGGCTGCGCGAATGGCAAAAAGGGGGTGGGCTAGTGGTTTTGTGGCGTTTTATTCAAATATGCTACCAGCAAGGTGTCACGCGCTGTCGTTTTGCAAATCGCGATTCAAACCAACACTTGTTAATGGCCGTATTTTTCCCCGTCTCTCACTTGCATTCCTCTGTTTATTTCTTTCCCCGTTTTCTTCTTTCACTCTTTCTTGGACGAATACTCCTTGACCCTGCTAAAATGTTATATTTAATTCTCAAGGACGAATTTGGAAAAAGCTAGTACTATCGAGCGAGAGAAGGGTATCGTTTACTTGCGTTAGGCTTGTAAAACCAACAAGCTCGCGGGCGTGGGGAAAGAAGATGATCGCAACCCCACTAATTTATCTCTGCATTATTTTGACTTCCTAAACAATAGTATTATTTTTATTTGATCAATGTATTAAGGATCCCACTACAACCACCACTGGTGTAAGACAAGGTGATATCCTGTCACCTTATCTTTTCATACTCCTCATGGATGATGTTATCAAGTCATGTAAGGAGAGAACAAGAAAGTATTCAGTGGAGTACTGGAAGATGAGACAGGTATGTATTTCAGAGCTGGCATTTGCTGATAATGTTGCCCTGGTTGCTGAATCAGAGGCACGTCTCCAATCCAACCTGCAAGTCTGGTAGGAAGAGCTGGAGAAGAGAGGGATGGTCATAAGTAGCTCTAAAACAAAATCCATGGTGATATCACGAGAAGAAAGAAGACATCAGATTAAGCTGGGAGAACAGGTCCTGGAGCGGGTCGACCACTTTAAATATCTCGGAGCTATTATAGACCGAAAAAGAGGCATCAAAGAAGAGTTGGCCACTCGAAAAGCAGCAGCTGGGAGACTTTTTCAGGCCATAAATCAAGGATTCCTCAGCAAGAGAGAGGTTGGTAAGAAAACGAAGATGGCTGTATACCGCTCCACCTATGTCCCAGTCTTGACATATGGATGCGAGTCATGGGCAATGACTACAACCCCTAAAAGCCAGATCCAAACCTCAGAAATGAGGTATCTGAGGAAGGTGGTTGAAATAACAAGAAGAGACATGGTCCGCAACCAGACGATACGTCAAGGCCTAAAATCCCACCCCCTGCAGACCCAAGTAGAACAGTCCCAACTAAGATGGTTTGGCCATGTTTGCAGAATGGGAGAAGATCGGCTACCACGACAAGCATTGGAAGCAAAGAGCCAGGGATCCAGACCCCCATGACGACCCAGATTCCACTGGGAGGACAACATTAGACAATCTTTGAAGGACCGAGGACTAGAATGGAACCAGGCCAGGAGGAAGACAGCAGATAGGGTAGTCTAGCGCTCTCTCTCTTCTAAACCTCTACACCTCATGGTAGAAGGGGAACAACTAATTAAGTAAGTAAGTAACATTATAGAGCAGTGCTCAGCATGGCAGAGACAGCTGTACATTAACTTTGTTGATTTTGAAAAGGCTTTCTACAGCATACACAGGGACAGCCTATGGAAAATTCTGAGGGCTTATGGAATTCCCAACCGCATTGTTTCCATCATAAAAAGCCTCTACTCTAACTTTACGTGCAGTGTTGGATTGAGTAATGTAACTTTCGAAGTGAAAACAGGAGTACGACTGGGATGCCCCTTATCAACAACATTATTTTTGACAGCCATAGATTGGGTGATGCGCCAGACAACAGAAGGCAGTCCAAAAGGAATTAGATGGACAACGTTTTCTATACTGGAAGACCTGGAATATGCAGATGACACTGCACTACTCGCACATTCACATCAACACATTCAAGACAAAACCGATAGACTGAATAAGTATGGCCAGCAGGTTGGCCTGAACATCAATCTGAAGAAGACAGAGGTCATGAGACTAAATGTGGGCAATCCTGAGAAAATAACAGTAAGGAACCAGAAGTTAAAATAGACATACACATTTACTTAACTAGGATGCATAGTAACACCTGACGGCAGAACAAGCAAGGACATTAACAAAAGAATGAATAAAGCGAGAACAGCCTTTGCTATTCTCAACAACATTTGGAAGTCTTCCCAGTACAGCACAAACATCAAATTAAGACTATATGAGAGCTGTGTATTTTCTGTGCTTCTCTATGGTGCGGAATGTTGGAGAGTAACAGAGAAGGAAATGTCGAAACTGTCCTCCTTCCACACAATCTGCCTAAGGAAAATTCTCCGAATCTTTTGGCCAAACACCACCAGCAACCAAGAACTACTTATTTGGGGTAACCAGGAGGACATGCACACCATCATAGCTTGCAGACGCTGGAGTTGGGTTGGTCACGTCCTCAGAAGGGACCCTGATACCATCACAAGAACAGCTGTGCTATGGACCCCCGAAGGAAAGCGAAAGAGAGGCCGACCAACAACAACTTGGCGGAGAACTGTGGAAGCTGAGATGCAAAAAATAAACCAGGGTTGGGGCACTGTACGAAGGATGGCCGCCGACCGAGCAAAGTGGAATCAATTTGTTGCTGCCCTACAAGACGCCACCAGGCGTGATGGCCGCTGACTGCTTTGGCGGTTGGCGGTTAAGGATCAAAGAAAAAGAGGAAGAAGTTCTTATTAAAGGAAACAGCAAAAGGACACATTTTTTTATAAATCCTCAACCCCTGAATTAGTGAAGACACTTTTTATATACATGTAAAATTCCCCATCTTTCCATCATTATTTTAAAATGTTAAAAACAAATTGATTATTAAATTTGTTACTTGTTATTCTAAAACTAAAAAAAATCATTGTTTATTCAGTTATTATAGGTATGAAAGCATACGTATGAGCAAGACTATTTAATATATAAACATCTAGCCATATATTTACATCTATATAGCAAATACGTATAAAATAATTTCGCTTTCTTTACACCAGCGGGGGGCTTGAATGGGCTAAAACCATTGCTTATTTCTTCACAAAAGGCGACAGATCAGATGTAAGTTATTAGTGCTCTGCCCTATGCAGCATTGTGCTTGACTTTTGAAAACATCTTTTCAACTCTACCTTGAGATAGAAGCGTCATTATCCTTCTATCAACAACTCTGCCAAGAGTAATCTTGTGCGTAGGTATACACCTTTGAAGACCCATAGCAGATACTCTTGAGTGCTGGCCACTGGTGGATCACTACTGCAGAGTATATATATATATATATATATATATATATATATATATATATATATATATATATATATATATATATATATATATATATATATATATATATATATATATATATATATATATCAGACAAATATCACCGCGTGGAAACATGGCAGAGGCAGAAACAACGATTAAGCGGTGACCAAGGTTAAAATATATTCAAAGAGGAAGAGTGGAGTAATTCAGATGAGAACTAGATTAACTATCAGCAAGTTAATTGTCAACCTTAGTAGAGAGTGTAGAACTTGGAGCAGTTGGAAAGCGGAACTGAAAATTAATCAACTGATACATGATCATGCCGGGATAATGATGCCTGTGTTTATACTGATGGGTCTGTGATCCGTGGTGAAAAATCATGGTTGGACTTCTCTTCTATAGTAAAGGGCAGAATCGTTGCCGAACATAGCGGGGTGCACAAGATAACAACTTCCAGTATGAGAATGAATGCAGAGGCATTAAGGTGGCTAACTGTGACATAAAAATCGAGCCCCCTGATCAGTCCACTTTCACCGGGGGCCCTCATTCTCTCTTGTCAAACAACTCGATTTCACGTGGGTTTTCCTCGCTTCCTAATTAAGCATGCAAGTTAAGTACGTGCAAGCCAGGCCTCTCCCGCTATCCACATCACTTTCAGTTAGCCACGCCTACCTGTCTTCTTTTCATGAGCTATCTAAGAAAATACTAAGATTCATAAACTGTCATTCCTTCATAAGAGGGGGCGGGCTAATGCCGAAGGCTGGCTGTCAGATTTCTCACGTACGGCATTTTATCCGAAATCTGAAAACCTTTTGTAGTTGATTAGCACTAGGAAACTGAGCGGACAGAGAACCGGGATCAAAGACGACTGCTTACGTGCAAAAAGTCTCTGTGGTCGGCGAACGTGCGAGAAATAATTTTCATTCACGAATCGGTCGCAGATTTTGCCCAGAAACGGACAGAAGTGCTAAATTTCGCACAAAGTAACGATGCTTTTACTCATTTATTACATATATATCCAGCTCTTAAAATTCAGTTATCAGTAGAGCCAGAGATTTTTGAAGAAAAGTACCCAGCTCGCATATGAGAGCCATACTGCGATTTTTGGATCACATATACGTAGAGATTAATTCATTTTTCTGTGCTGCGGTAATAATATATTAGAGTTTTGAGTGATTTAATTGTTAAAGTGTTTCCATTATATTTCACTGGGTTTTTGGTCTGTGTTAATTAAATAACGTTTAGCAAAGTTTACCAGCTATAAACGAAAAATTAATTACTCGCTATTTCCTAAGTAAGAGATGCTTTAAATTAATTAATAGACGCTAGGCGGTGAATAATTTAGAGAACGCGATTTATTTTCTATTTCATCTTGTGTAAATTTTTAAGTGACTATTGTTCATATCTCATGTTAGGAGCGATGAGATTAGCTAGACATTTGTGGGGTTTAAATTTAATTTAATACTAGAGTGCTTAACGAGTCATACCTAAAGTGTGTTAAATTAGGATATTGATAATATTGTTAAAGCGTTTATATTTTTCTTCCTAACTAATCCACGCTGATTAAAACCTTGCGGTCCAGCGATTTTACATTCTGATGTTCCTATCAGCATGCTGAAAATTATTATTATAGCCATCTTCATGTTGTGACCCCTGTGCGGTCCAATTTCTCTATTTATGACGAGAAGTCTAATCAAGAAAAAGAACAATAATAGATAAAGTTTAACTGGTACTGAACATTCCCAGAAAACAATTTTTTTTCATATCAAAATATATATTCAGTCTGCTGAGGCAGAAAGTCAGTACTTTTCATCTGACCCATGACATGAGTTTTTCCATCGGATTTATTCAAGAGAACTCACTGTTCATACTCGGCTCCCACCTCAACAAACAGCAGATTATGATCATTTAACATTTTTGTCTCATCACGTCACAGAAGGTCATAGCCACCTGAGAATAGACCGCACTGGAACATATTTTACCCTATTAATTTCCAGGGCAGTGCCACCACAATAGAAACACTTATCCAAAGCAAATACTTGCAGTGAAAAGGAATAATATCCAGGCAAAAATACTAACGCATCCATTGCAACGACTCCCCGAAAAATAGCAGTCAGCTCATCGGATAGTCTGGGGCTGCAAATTGACCCCTCAATATGACGGCTTAGTTTTTAATAACTGCTAGTGTTTAGATTCGAAGGAATGTATGCAGCTTCAACATTTGGTAAGCATATCTGTCAGTGGCCACTGTGTCTGTGTGTGTGGTGACTGAACGGAAAGAAATAAACTTATTTCTTATATTACTACTAATATACAATTCTCTTTTATTTATCTCCCACTAATCTGAGTGTTCTCGGGATAGGTTAAATTAAGGTCTTAGTCTTTACTCGTCCTGACTATTCACTACTCCCATTGTTAATTAATTTGATCTTTTTGTGTTAATCACCTCTGTTGGGATCTTCCCTAGTTTTCCTATACACGAGGGAGGGCCTATTAGATTATATGTTTCGTTTCTTTGTCTGTAAACTATAATTGATTGATGTAATGATAATGCTTTTCTTGATGTTGTGATATTTCTAACAAAAAATAAACTTAATAAACCTTAAGCTATAGTTTATTTTGGTTAAACCCTTGTCCTGCCCATATTTATATGTTATCCATAGTTTGTTTTTACGTCTGTACGTATTTCTGTAACCTTACTGTGTGTACGTGAGTGTTGTGTAACTTGTATTTTGTAAAAGGAGAGAAAGTGCGTCTGTAGTTAAATAGAATCGTGAAAAGATAGGCTGGATAAGAGCAATTACTCAATCCAAGACTGTGTTTTTCTCTTACACTATCACCACCTCGTGAAACAGAAACTATTTCTTACACCTTCCTTTCACATAGCTGTCACTATTACCTCTGCTCGTACTGGATCATAAATATCTCAGTCCTATCTTCTCAAAATTTACGACATAATGGGTCAGCTCGTCCCGGATTGAACTTCATTCTTGTACAACTAAGTCATAAACGTCTAAATATGGTACTAAATCAGAAGTTTTATCTAGATAGAGTGTGCTGTGAGCTGTCTTGTGAATAAGGAATATTAAATAATTTTCCCCTAGACATCGCTTTTATGTTACGAGGCGTTTGACCACACACACACATATAGGATTGTTTTTCCACAGAATTAAAGAGTATCATATCAGTAAGGAAAAAGCAATTGGTACAGACAGATACCTTCACATACCTATGAAGCATAGTAACACCAGACGGCGGGGCAGGCAAAGACATCAACATCAGAATGAATAAGGCAAGAACAGCCTTCTTTAGCCTAAACAACATCTGGAAGTCCTCCCAATACAGCACAAGCACAAAAGTAAGATTATATCAGAGCTGTGTGCTTTCTGTGCTTCTCTATGGTGCGGAATGCTGGAGAGTTACAGAGAAGGAAATGTCGAAATTGTCCTCTTTTCACACAACATGCCTAAGAAAAATTACTGAATCTTTTGGCCGAATACCATCACTAACCAAGATCTGCTTACTCGTAGCAAGCAAGAGGACATGCACACCATCATAGCTGGCAGACGCTGGAACTGGGTTGGCCATGTCCTCAGAAGAGACCCCGATGCCATCACAATAACAGCTATGCTTTGGACCCCTGAAGGAAAACGAAAGAGAGGCCGACCAAAAACAACCTGGTGGAGGACTGTGGAGGCTGAGATGCAAAGAATGAACCAGAGTTGGGACACTGTACGAAGGATGGCCACCGACCGAGCAAAGTGGAATCAATTTGTTGTTGCCCTACAAGACGCCACTAGGCGTGATGGCCACTGACTGCTTTGACGGTCGGCGGCTAAGGATCAAAGAAGAAGAAGATATTGTTATTTGATGGTAATCTAGGACAGATATATGACATATGATAATTTTGAGAAATCTTTGGATTGCGTGATTGTTTAACAATCACAATAAGTTTTTTTAAGTTAGCAGAGTTGAGCTAAACTAAGGACCGCGTTCTGACTTTATAGTCAAGTTAATAACGTCCCTTTTCTTAAATGACTTCAGGTTACTCGAGTTTTGGGGGGAGTTTCTTTTCTGAAATTTGGTTTTCTCCTTAAAATTTTTTTTTATATTAAATTTTTTTTCTCACTATTAGTAATAGTAGATTGTGTTCAGTTAGCTGATCTACCATTTATTTGGCTTAGTCGTCTGCATTAGAAGCACTACGCCAGTTAATAACAGCGATAGATTGGGAAACTGATAACAGGAGGAGGTATCTTAGGTAACATAATCTTAAAATTTATTGGGGGTTTTTTCTCGTAAGCGGCGTAGGTCACGGTTTTATTTTCTCCTTCTTTTCTTCTTCTTTCCTCGGCTTAGTGGCATTAAGTTCTTTGACATGGCTGAACGTGTTAAACGTAGAGCAATGTTAAGAGAGGAGGCAAGGGAAAACGGATTGCAAGGAAAAGAAATAACAGCTTTTGTCAATGAAGAGCTCGAAAGGTATGACGCGGAGGAGAAGGCAGCAGCAGCTAGAGAGAACGTACCCCGAGATAGAGAGGATAAGAAGGAAGCACAAGATAGAGCTGAGATTAAGAAGCGGAAGATCGTCAATTGGAGCAGAAGAAAATTGAGGCAGAGATGGAAGCCCGAAGAGAACGAAAGAGAGGGAGAGACAGCACGAATTGTCACTTAAGGCCTTAGAGGTACAAAGTCGGAGGGCTTTGTCTTTTTCCAGCAATGGAGAGTCTCCCTCCAGTCTCAGTCAACTGATCTCTCCAGCACTCAATCTTCTCAACTAACGGCGATGTCTTTTGCCCTGGAATCCTTCCCAAGCCCCAATGAAATAAATGACTCGTTTTTAGAGAAATTTGAGAGAATGGCAAATCTGTATGGGTTAGAGAGTTCCCGGTGGTGCCTAAAGCTTTCACATGCTCTGAAACGTACCGCTTATGACTTTTACGTAAAACTGGGAAACAGCCAGGACAACTACGACATGTTAAAGAAGGCTTTACTGGAGCGTTTCCAAATGAAAGCTCGCACATTTCTGCAAATATTCAGAAACAGCCGAAAGGAGAGCACTGAGACATATCAACAGTTCTATTCACGCCTGACGGGCTATTTGACAAAGTGTATGAAGCTTTCCGAGCTCACTCTCACATATGAAGGACTTCTGGAATTTGTTCTTACAGAACAAATAAAAAGCACTTTGTCGAACGAAACCCGTTGATTTCTGGCTGAACAAGGCGAAGTGAAGTTGGATGACATCTTCAATAAGGCGAAACGTTACGTAACCGCGTTGGCCGAGCTTCCCAGCACAAAACGCAAACCAACAGATGGGCCTTCTCGGAAAAATAATCTAGAGCAGTCTTCCCATTCTTCCAATTCTTCCCAGCACTATAACCAGCAAGAAACTGTACCCCAGAGACCTCCCCAGGAAAAATCTAAATTCTAAAAAAAACAGATATTCCACCAACAACAACAATCCTGATCAACCCAAACGTCCTGCATGGCAGCGCGGCCATAGTAGTCAAGATAAGAAAAAGACCCCTACGCAAGGAACGTCTGATCAGGGCAAGCACACCGGGCCTAATTGCATCGGATGCTTGTAAACAGCCTCGCAAGGAAGAATTAGTGTCAGTGATTCTCAACCTGAAAGAGAGAGTTGCACTCAACGCGAGGAACTGTTTATTTGAATGGTACTTCTACATCGTGTCTTTTTGACCCGGGGTTATCTTTTGACTGTATTGTCGCAAGGTACCTGGTCAAACCCGGTCAAGAGACAGAAGACACCTTCAAACTATGTGGAGTTTTTAAGAGTGATGCACCCAGGACGCTTCCCATCGCATTGGTGGAAATACACTTTGATTTTGTCAGATGTGTTATCAAAGCGGCCAATATGGATGATCATATCTACCCTGTCATACTTGGATGTAGATACGTGTTTATTGGGAGATCGAAAGAGCCTATTGTGGCAGCATTAACCTCAACAGGGCAAGCCCAGAAGGAACGGGAGCCTACGCCTAATATGTTATTGACGGAACTAAAAGAGGCGCAACAAAAGGACCCTACTCTGGAGCCCTGCTTTAGAAAACGTCCCATGGCTAAGGACCACCAGACACAACGGAGACATCTTCTGTAAGGATGGGGTATTGTATCGTAGAACGGGCGACCCTGATCAAGGGCATAATTAGCTCCTAGTACCGACGCAGTACAGAAACCAGATCTTAGAGGGGCACTCTGTTCCCGTTAGCGGACATATGGGACAAAACGCCAATATTCAGCGAATATCGACTCCATTTTGGTGGCCAGGAATGAATCCTGATATTATCAGATACGTGAAATCCTGCGCCCAGTGCCAACGTGTGGCACCCAAGCATTGGACACCCCCTGTTCCTAAGGGTGAAATGCCAATAGTGGGGACTCCATTTGAACGGGTTGCTGTCGACTTTTAGGACCCCTAGAAAAGAATAAAAGAAGAAATAGGTTTATCATGACCTTAGTCGACACATGTACTATGTGGGCAGAAGCTGCACCGCAAACATGCATAAATTCCAAACATGTCGCAGAAACCCTCGTGCAAATTTTTACACGGTTGGGATTCCCTCATCACGTTTTGACGGATAACAAATTCCCATACCGTAGCCTGTTAATGGTGGAGATCTTTAAGATCTTGAGGAACTAGCACATCTACACAAATCCCTGTAATCCGGCCGGAAGTGGGTTAGTAGAACGTGTTAACGGAAGCCTCACCATGATGCTACGTAAGCTGGGACAAGAGAAACTTGAAGATTGGGACCTTTTCATTCCTGCAGCCTTATTCGCCTACACGGAAGTTCCCCAGGCCTCTACAGGATTTCCAACAGCTACACTTTTATTCGGCAGACCCATAAAGAGCCGCTAGAAGTCTTACTTCGGTCCCTGACAGACTAGAAGACTGATGAGACAGTCGTCTCAGCAAGCAAATATGTATCGGAGGTCAAGGAAAGGTTACAACTAGGATGGGACCTAACAACCAACCTTAAGAAAGCACGCGGAAAGCACGCTCAACGATATAATAAAACAGCGAAGGAGAGAGAGCTCCAACCAGGGGAGAAAGTTTTGTTGTTACTGCCAACCGGAAGCAAAAAGCTACGTATCGGATGGCAAGGGCCGTTTACCGTCCTCAAAAAGATCTCCCGCACTAACTACAAGATCTCGATTAAAGGAAAGGAGAAGATTTACCACGTAAATCTTTTAAAGAAATACTTGGAAAGACCGGTGCCGCCCTCCGATCATCTCCTGGCGATCGCCATAGCAACGGAAGATGACGATAGTTGCATGGAGTATCCATTGCAACAAACGGAATCTTTTAATGATGTCAAATTTGGCGACAATCTCTCGGAAGCACAACAGACAAAAACCAGGGCGCTACTGAAACAGTACACTGCAGTCTTACCGAATGTACCTGGTCGAACAAATCTCATAGAATTCTATATGAAATTGACGAACGAGATCCCTGTTCGAACCAGAGTTTACCCCATTCCGTACTCTAATGCTGATACACTACGCGGAGAAATAGACAAGCTACGTCAAGCAGGAATTATCAGTGAGTCTACCTCCCCGCACAGCTCGAGTGTAGTACTGTTACAGAAGCCCAATAAGGAAGTTAATCTGGGCATAGAATACCGTTTACTTAACACTGTAACTGAATTCCAGCCTGAACTTCTACAGAGCGCTTCTGAGCTGTTCACTAAGCTTAGTAAGGCAAACATTTTCTCCAAGATTGACCTGAGTTAATGTTATTATCAAATACCAGCCAAGGAGGAAATTAAACCCTTATTAGCTTTTAGCACCAGTGAAGGACACTACACCTTCAACGTGATGCCGTTCGGATTGCACAACGCACCAGCAGTCTTCACCAGAATGAGGAAAAAGCTTTTAGAACCCTTGCAAAGACCCTATATCCATAATTTCATGGATGACATATTAATTGCATGGGACTACTACGACGAACATATTGATACGGTTACTACGCTCCTCAGGAGACTACAGGAAACTGGTCTGACAGCCAGACCTAGCAAATGTCTCATCGGATTCGAAAATCTAGACTTCCTGGGGCATACAATTTCTCAAGGCTCCATGTGGCCTGTTACCAAGAATATTGAGAAAATATTTGCAGCAAAAAGGCCCCGAACGAAGAAAGACACCCGCTCATTCTTATCACTGTATGCATACTATCAGAAATTTATTAAAAATTTCAACGGGCTAACGGCACCCCTTACCGACCTTACCAAAAAAGGGCGACCAGACAAAGTTATTTGATATTCCAAATGCAAACAAGCATACGTCACTTTAAAAAGACAATTGTCCGGATACCCCATTTTGAGACTACCTGACCTCAAGAAACTTTTTATATTGCGGGTCGACACATCGGGTCAAGGCATCGGGTCAACCCTGCACCAAGCAGATGACAATGATCCGAATCTGTTATTTTCAGTTGCGTGTGGCAGTCGTAAACTGAATACTGCAGAACGTAACTATTCCACAGTTGAAAGAGAGTGTCTAGCACTTGTTCATGGCTGATAAAGTTAGGTCGACATTGGACGTATCACTGTTAAAGTACTATATTGTTAATACGCTACACGGGCTAATTATAAATATGTGCTGCTGTATATAGAAAGTTGGTGGGTGTGTGAATTCACTGACCAGGACAAGTCAGTATGGTCGGGCTTACGTATGGCCGACATGTGTGTACTGTGTATACATCAAGATAGGCGAATGCGTGGTAGATTCATAGATTAAGCATCCATAGCACACACACTCACCCATAGCAACATTGGGTCAGGAAACAAGTGGAACTCGTTCTGACACATGCAGATAGTTTATTCACTACACAACACAGTCACGTTCACATAGTCGAAATACAGTTTACAGCAAAATATGTGGTATCGGATAAATGAATCCGTAAAGCTCAAACACCCCATAGAGCTCAGTTACAGCGCATATAAGTGTTGCAGGCGTGTGCTCTATTAATTTGGGTCATTTTTTATTGAACAATGTTCCATGTAATATGACTACAGCAATTATAAGTTTCTGGTCATTGTATTGCTTTTGATATGTTAGTCTTTCATTCAGTTCTAGTGCATCGTGCCTTTCGATGGAAATTAGCGAATGCGTGGTGGAAGATTTCAAACAATACTTGAACTTTGCAATTCGATTGACTGGATAAGTCAATTCATTTAGTCCACACATCTTAATGTACAGTTTTACACGTCAAAGACAATCCACACATGTTGGTCATAAAAAGTACATATTTCAATAGATTGAATAGATATACATGTATATCAGTCCTTGTCCAATAAAACGACTTACTGTAGGCAGAACGTCATAACTATATGTACGTGCGGTTGGGGCTTCCAACGGCCGACAGTGAGATTATGCGCCTGACAATACACATTATTATGGACTGTTAATTTATCCTTCCCTGAATTCAATTACGTACTAACCTTACTCATATTATCTCTTCACCATAACCATGGACTGACCCATGTCCGTACTTGAATAAAATATAACTGTGCGGCAATACTATGCCCAATACTGGAAGGAGGAAGGACACGTCTTTACAGCTTGACGGTCAACACAAAAAGGGTCCCGTATCTTAGTCACCGAGAGTGACCTATCAACGCTACCACGTCATAATTCGCTCGAGTGTATAGCGTTCAATAGACCAAGAATTATTTACCTTAGATTATATTAAATGCTGTAACCCCTAAAATTGCACGCTGACAACCTCTAGCAGACGACTGCAATGGAACTACCGTAACAATTCCCTGCCAACCGGGGAAAAAATCTATTAGATAGATTTTTTCAAAACCTATCTTAATGAATAATCTCAAAAATTTAACAAAAACCCGACATATGGCCAACGATGTTCTGTCTAGAACAGTGTCGTGGTCATGTCGACTAATTAACAGTCATGTAATATACTAATAATCAAGTTATACATATGTGTTATATTAACTAAAAGACAATGTCAAATATTAATACCTAATTATTTACTTAGAGTCTGTCGTAATGAAATGTGATGTCAAGATTAATCTAACTAAATAAGATTAAATCATAGTAAGTGTGTATTAAGAATGAAGTTATTAAACATCTAATTAAAGACAATGAAAGAAAATGTTATAAGAAAAGAAAAAATGAGAAGTACAGACAAGTAACGTAAAGTAAAAAAAAATATCAATTAATATAGTTATGTGTGTTTAAAATTACTTATCTGTGTTGAGTAGTTCCTAACTATCTAACTTAACTAACCAAGGAATAAAATAGTATGTAATATGTCAACAAAGTTATCAAATATACAATATAATTATGCCATCCATAATTAGATCTATGAATATTGTCTCAGAACTGTGTGAGCTTTCTTTTCTTTCTTTCATTTTTTTCATATTTCATTTTTTTATCTTTCTCTCACATTTCATTTTAATTTCTTTATTAATTCAACTAATAACTAGAAATTAATTAATTTAGTGTATGACGATCCAAACGTAGTTATTATCCTTGTGAATTTCCATAGGAAAAAAGAATGTTCAAATGTTTTTAATTCGGAAGAAATGTAGATCTTCATCACGTCATAATCAGTAATGTCACGTAACGAATTTTGTCCAATTTGACTTCAAGTATTATTTCCGAATTTGTTGCATTTAGTTGTAGCATGAATGGACACTAACCGAAGTCCCAGTGTAAATACGAACACAATGTTTTTTGCTTTCATTCATTTCGTATGACGCATGTCTCTAATAGCCTAATCATATATTTGACTTGTAGTCGACGTTTCATTCACAGATCGAGAGTTTAACGATAGGATTCTGTCTCTTGTTATAAGTACTTTCGTTAATTCATTCAAAGAGTATAAATGTTACTCAATCGACATCCAACGGGTTCCTAGATAGAACGTCAGCAACGATATTCTCTGTGCCTGATATGTATTAAATTGTAAACTCGAACAGCTGAAGGAGAATGGCGAATCTTTTCATCTTAGGGCTTTTATGATTAGCACGACGTAGCGATGCCACCGCCTTCTGATCGGTCTGGATCACGAAAGGTGCACCCAAGAGGAACTTCTGTAGTTTGCTAATCGCCCAGACAACAGTCAGCAACTCCTTATCTACCGTAGAGTACTTGGTTTCTGCCGTCTTGAGCTTTCGTGAGACATATAAAATCGGATGGAGGACATCGTTGTGATACTGGAGCAAACAAGCGCCAATTCCGTAATTACTAGCATCTGTACAGAGGATAAACTTTTTAGAAGCATCTGGTAGTTTCAAAATAGGTGGATGTGAAAAAATATCAAGTATTTTCCGAAACATTCTATCACAGTCATCGGTCCATGTCACCCTTAAAGGCATATTCTTTTTTAACAATGATGACAAGACAGCCGTAATAGATGACAAGTTGGGTACAAATCTGCTGTAGTATTGGACTAATCCTAATAAGCTTCTAACTTGCTTCTTCGTATGAGGAACTGATAAGTTTAAAATTTTGGAAACCGTATTAGGAACTGTTTGGATATATCCCGCTCCAATAATATGTCCCAAAAAAGTTATTTCCTGAAAAGCGATTTGTATTTTTGATGGTTTAGCAGTTAAATGATTCTCTCTTAGTATTTCCAAAACATATTTAAGTCCCGAAAAATGTTCCTCAAATGACGAATTAAACAAACATATGTCGTCGATGGATGTAATGATGTCTGGTCTATTTGACAAAATCCTTCGCATCATGCGAATAAAGGTGGCTGGAGCGTTAACAAACCCAAAAGGCATCACATTCCACTGGTATAGACCTTGTGGAGTGGAAAACGCTGTGTAGTATGTTGCCTTTTCGGTTAGTGGTATTTGCCAATAACCTTTAGTTAAGTCTTTCTTAGTGAATATTGTTGCGTTGGATAGACGTGGAAGTAAATCGTCAATAAGTGGATGTGGTTGGCTATCAACTACAGTTTGAGCATTTAGCTTCCTATAGTCCACGCATAGTCTAATGTTGTTGTCCTTCTTTCTGACTATGACTAATGGAGACGAAAATGGAGAGTTAATAGGCTCAATAATCCCTAAAGACAACATCTGCTCAAGTTCTTTAGTAGTTTTAGTAAGAAAGTGTAGTGGAACTGAATAAGGATGTACACGAATTGGTGTATCATCATTAAGGTTAATGTCATGACTAATTACCGATGTGCGACCCGGTAAGTCAGTCAACACGTCTGGATAAGATTGTAAAAGATCAGCAATCTGATGATGCTGTTGCGGTGTAACCGAAGAAGAGATGGTTACGTCCCGCCAAGATTCAGTAGGTTGTACTATAGGTACAGGTAACGCCATCTGTACCTCAGGAAAAGAAGATTCTTCTTCCTGAAAAACTGACAGATTAGAATAGTGAAATGTAGGTACCAATGTGTCATCTAGGTCGTGAAAAATAGCCTGTATATGTTCTGGACGAGTATGAAATTGTTTGAGCATATTTATATGGTATATTTTGTTATGTCCCTTAATATCTAGGACATAGTCGACATCAGAAATCTTATCAATAACTTGGTAAGGACCATTCCATGAGATAAGTAATTTATTGTCGTTATGTTGCAGTAAGACATAAGCTTGATCTCCTGGAAATAATTGACGTAGTCGTCTAGTTCTATTTTGTAAAGTTCTAGCTTTTGATTTAGCAGCCTCACATGACGCTGTTGCCATTCGGCAAGATTCAGTAATGTTATTCCGGAGATTAACTACATACTCATAGGATGACTGGGTATCCTGAGTCATCTCGGAGTCAATCAATAAATCTTTTATTAGTCCCATAGAACCTCTTGGTGGAGCACCGAAGACTAGATGAAATGGAGAGAAGCCAGTTTGTTCATGTGGCACCTCTCGATATGCGAACAAAACAGCTGGGAGGACTCTGTACCAGTCCTGTGGATGTTCAACCGTAACCTTATGTAACATTTGTTTAAGTGTACGATTAAGTCTTTCTACTGCACCATTACTCATGGGATGATAAATGCTACTGAGATTCCTATCTATATTCCAAGTCTTCATTACCTCTGTCATTGTATCAGATATGACTTGGGATCCATGGTCTGATAACTACTTTCTAGGAAAACCTACTCTAGAAAAGATAAGATGTAGTGCATCAGCTACATCTGTGGTAGTGGTGGTCTTCAATGGTATGGCTTCAGGCCATCGTGTGCATAAATCAATGCACGTGAGAACAAATCTATGTCCTCTTGCTGATGGTAAAAGTGGATCAATAATATCAATGGCCATTTTGTCAAAAGGTCTCACTGATATGTCAAAGCCTGAATAGGCGCCGTGTGAAAAGCTCCACGTGCTTTCACTTCCTGGCATATAGTACATGAGCGTACGTACTGTGAAATATCTCGTGAAACTCCCGGCCAAAAAATGAAGATAATACTCGAGAACGTGTCCGAGTATATCCCATGTGACCTGCGCACTTAGAATCATGTGCATGTTGAAGGATGTACCGTCTAAAAGGAAAAGGTACCATGACTTGTTGTTTTACTTGTGTCTTATCCATAACACATCTAACTAATATGTCCTTTTTAATAATAAACCAATGAGTAATCTTATTGTTTAAAGTAAGATTGTCAACATTGTTGACCAGAGCAAAAAAAATTTTTAATGATCTGTCTTCTTTCTGTTTTTCAGCAAAGGACGCTCGGTCAACCGAAGAATGAACATCAATATGTCCCTGGTTTTCTGGTTCCTTCTTATTAGTGTCGATAGTCTCTAATATTTTAGTTTGAGCTCTTGTTGTCACAGCATTTCCAATGCATAGATTATTTTTCTCCCATTCAATAATCTCCTCTGGTGTACAATCCTTGCTGCCATGTATGCGACCCACCATAAGATCTGCAATTGGGTTCCTTAACATGCATACTTTAACATTACCTGAAAAGAAAGGTGTGTTAACATGTATTATGGCAGTGGGATAAAATTATATTGTCCCACCAAAAGTCATACACCTGACATGTTCCCCTGTTGCACAACTGGGATGAACAAGTGACTGCCGGACTCCGATAGTGGTCTATCCTGAATCTCTCAACACTGAAACGAGAGATCCATTTACAATCCCTCTGTTGAATATTAAGGAGCCTGTTCCATCATTGGCTGCAAGACCTACCTCTGGTAGAATATGTCCGCAGTTCAATACTGTCTCCTTTGCTTTCTGAAAAACAAGATTACATTCTGGGCAACTATTTGTCACGTTATAATTAATTGCGTAACATGTAGAAGAAGACTGTATTACTGTATCGTTTTGCGGAACATTTGGTGTTGTATTATTAGTAATTGCTGCCCCTGCATGATGATGCTGATGAGACGATCTACGAGACTGAGATCGATGACGAGAATGATTATTGGAATTATCCCGTTGTCCCCTGTGGTAACTGTTATCTCGATGTCTCGAGCCATGATTATTGGGTACTTGTGTGATATTTCACCGCTAAAATAAAATTTTCCAAATTTATTACCAAAACTGACAACCGTACTCTTTCCTTACAATTTTTTCTTTTTTTCCGCCTGCGCGGTTTTTTTTCCGCCTGCGCGGGATTAGTCCATTTAACAGGTAGGGGTTGTGGGTTAGTATTATATAACCTCTGCTACAGTTTTCAGGGCCTCTGCCTCTGCTCTGAAGTTGTTGGAGAATCGTCCTGTCGCCACTGACAGCATTTTTTCTGCACCAGTGCTTAAGGTCAGAAAGACGCCCCCACCTCCATTTTCTGTTGCATTTGTTTCTGATCCATCTGTGTATGCATGGGTCCAGGTGTTGCGTGGATAATGTTTCTCTATGTATTTTGTAAACGACTGTGACGGACGAAGGAATCCAAATACATCATTCAACTTTTGATAAGCTCTCTGGCGTTTTGACAAGGTAGCAAGCTATCAATAAGGACAAGAAATGTTCGGCTTTTAAACTGCTGAGAAGGCGTTTGAGATTCATCAATTCTGCTGGAACCACTGAAATCATCATACTCTCGATTTCGTTTGTGTTTCCTTCGAGTTGGTTCTTGATAATGTTCACACTCAGTCACATCCTTGGCCTTTTGCTCTATGTCTGCAAAAGTAGACCGCATAGTTTGTCACATTTTTGCCACCCCCTTACGCGAACGTCACAAATCTCTTACCCACCCCGTCCCCTTTTTTGTCCTTATTTTTTGTAATTCTGAAAAAATACAACTTACTCGAATGTTTTTTTTTTTAAAGTTTTGTCTCGTTTTGGCGAGGCGCGTCCCGTTCAATCTAATCGGTTATATTAGGGCGCATGTCCAAATATAAAAGACCCTTAAGTCTAGGGAATTGCTAGTCATCGTAATCATCATCATCATCATCAGCTTTCAAGTCCCTATCAGAGTCAGGTACCCATTTACAGCTGGTTAGACTGATGCGTGACACCTGTTCCCGTCCTCGTTGCTGTTGCCTTCTCTAACTCAAGATCAGAGTCAGGTACCCATTTACAGCTGGTTAGACTGATGCGTGACACCTGTTCCCGTCCTCGTTGCTGTTGCCTTCTCTAATTCAAGATCAGAGTCAGGTACCCATTTACAGCTGGTTTGACTCTACCAAGCTTTGAACCAGAAACCCGGTAACTTATCGCGGTAGAGGATCACTGTTGACGCATCTTAGGTCCCAATTCAATACCGTTTTATTGCTTATAAACTTAAAATACCGGGGGGGGTGGGTTGAGTTTGGGTCTGTCGTACGCGTGTCAACTATGAATGCACGACGAACTTGCCCTCCCAAATCACAATGTGAAATCAACCTTTTCCAGTCAAGAAAAAGTACGGTTGTCAGTTTTGGTTATAAATTTGGAAAATTTTATTTTAGCGGTGAAATATCACACAAGTACCGATTATTGTTATTCCAATTGTTACTAGTGTTATAGTTATTTGATTGATTATGATTTGCGTTATGTTGACTATTATTGTATCTCGACTGAGGTGAATAATTTCTATTATGCGGTCTACCTCTATTAAAGTCACTCTTATTGTTGAAATTATTATGTCCTTTATGGAAATTAACTTTATAATTTCCCTTGAAGCGACTTCTGTCTACGCTGTGTGTTCTTGGTTTGTAATGACTGTTGTATGACATATTAGAGGCCACAGGTAGAGGTTCCCTAATTAGCGAGTTAGAAATGCTCGCACTCGGATGAGCAGTGCAATAGTTTATTGAAATTTTTTCTAACTCATCGATAGTAGATGGTTTATGTTCTTGCAAATAGGCAAAGAACGGTGGGCTGACAGAGGATAACACTTTATCTCTCAGTAACAAATCAACTAACTTGTCATATGATTTGTTGACACCTGCCAGTTCCACCCATCTGTTAAAGGTATTGCGTATGTTCGCAATAAAACCTGTGAAGTCTTTACTATTATCTGGAAAAATACTCTTAAGACGTAATCTGCAACCCTCTTCGTCCAAATGGAAACGACGTAGTAATAAGGCTTTAATGGCATCATAGTCATTAGCTATTGTTGAGTCAACATTCCGAACTGCACTTAATGGTTCCCCGTCCAACAATTCACTAAGCTTTAAAGCCCATGTTTGTCTTGGTAGGTTATGTGTTAAACATACCTGTTCAAAACGTGATAAATACGATCCAAGGTCGTCGAAATTCAATTTGAAAGGTGGTAATTTAAAATTGTAAAAAGGTTTATATTGGTTGGATGAAGATCCATTTTGTGTATCAGTATCATTATTATTATTTCCAACTGAAGCTACTTGAGCTTTTAAGGTTAATTCAGCTATACGCATCTGTATTAACCTTTCCTCTGCTTCTCTTTCTTGTTTAGCAATTTCTCTTAATCTATTTTCTTTTTCAATTTCTTTCATCTCATGTTCTGCTTCTTCCTTCTTCAAAGCAGCTTTTTTCTGAATCTCTTTTTGTTCAAGCTCTTCTAAATCTGCTTTATATTTCGCAAGTTCAGTTGTCGCAAATTCTAGGAGTGCATCTCCCTTTTTATTACAATCTTTTCCAATTTTAATGAAATGATCCAAGGTAAGCATTCTTGACGTTAATTTGTAAGTAATTACTAGTCTATCGTAATCACCAATAGAATTTATGTACTTATTTGTACTTACTCAACGTATGGATACTCAATGTAAATAATTATAATATTCTTGTATTATTAGTTGTAAGCTCCACAACTATTTAATATTTTGTAATAATATTATGTGTACCTAATAATATATATATCATAAATAGTTAAGCTATTTATTTATTTAAGATGCTGAATTTATATCATACACCTAAATTTTAATATTTAATAATTATGGGTATTATCCTTCCATAATTATGTTATTTAATCTATAATAGTTGATAAGTCCACACTGTAGTACTATGAAAATGTACTAATTATTATCTTATAAGTTTGTCCTATTCAAGGCAAACTATAAATTTATAATAGTTAATCAGTATATATTATGCTATTGTGCCTTAGTCATAATATATAAAATTGCATCACTAGGGTCTTGGACCACTGCTGCAAATTGATGCAATCTCCGAAGTCATTATCAAATTTCATAAAAATTAATTAAATTCATTTATAATCTTATTATTAATCAAATTATAATACTATTATTATATTATAAATGTATGAGATGGACAAAACAATACAATTCATCAACCAAAGATTTACAAAACAGTAGTAAGATAACAGAAGTGACATTTCACAAATAAAATGATTTTATGAACTAAGTATACTAACCGGAAATGCAGAAAGGTCAAAGAGAACTAAGGCAAGATAAAATATGTACACTCAGAATAATTACGTCACAGGACTCATCTGACGATTATTACAATTATATAAATGAACCTAAATATAGCAAGGTCACGAGTAACGAGATAGATTACCAACAATGATACAAAACTAAATAAAATGAAACTGAATACACTAGAATACACCAGTTATTCACGGAACTAGACACCTAACGTGCAAGGTCAATTAATGGCAAATACGAATGAACAAGTCATCGGCAAAGTCATCGATGGGTTCTTCGCTAAATGCAATTAATTAACGGCCTTATCGATCGATTAAAACCAGTTCGGACATCCAGGGAGCCATGAAATTGGTTTTAATTCTCCACGCCAACCACCCACTAATTAGTAACAAAAACAAACAGTGGAAGACAAATATAACATGTATACATGAAAATGAATAGACATGTCTGTGTATAAGGCGAAATGGACTCAGCACTGTGTTTTCTAACCGACAAAGGTCACAACTAGACTTATCTTTTTGTGCTCGATTATTTTCCACGGGCCATGCTAGTATGCATCCACGGTGTAGCCAAGTATCGTAAGCTTCTTTTCAACATGATTGACTATCGGTTGACAAAGGGTTTCATCTTAATTTAGTTTCGTTTGTCGAAGATGCTGTTTCACCGTCTGTCACTCTGGCTTTAGGCTGGAACTCAAAAAACGATGACGTAGGGTTGACCTTTAGTAGTAACTATGCGTAATAGGTCATACTTGAGCACATCACGTGATAGTCTTTTGAAAGTAAACAGTTATTGTCCGAATGAATGAAATTTCAATCGGTTTTTTCCAGAAAAATTTTTTTCGATCCCCAGACAATGGACACCACTGTTGCAGGCGTTTGCTCTATTAATCTGGGCCATTATTTATTGAATAATGTTCCATGTAATATGACTACAGTAATTATAAGTTTCTGGCCATTGTATTGCTTTTGATATGTTAGTCTTTCATTCAGTTCTAGTGCATCGTGCCTTTCGATGGAAATTAGCGAATGCGGGGTGGAAGATTTCAAACAATACTTGAACTTTGCAATTCGATTGACTGGATAAGTCAATTCATTGAGTCCACACATTTTAATGTACAGTTTTACACGTCAAAGACAATCCACACATGTTGGTCATAAAAAGTGTATATTTCAATAGATTGAATAGATATACCTGTATATCAGTCCTTGTCCAATAAAACGACTTACTGTAGGCAGAACGTCATAACTATATGTACGTGCGGTTGGGGCTTCCAACGGCCGACAGTGAGATTATGCGCCTGACAATACACATTATTATGGACTGTTAATTTATCCTTCACTGAATTCAATTACGTACTAACCTTACTCATATTATCTCTTCACCATAACCATGGACTGACCCATGTCCATACTTGAAAAAATATAACTGTGCGGCAATACTATGCCCAACACTGGAAGGAGAAAGGACACGTCTTTACAGATTGACGGTCAACACAAAAGGGGTCCCGTATCTTAGTCACCGAGCGTGACCTATCAACGCTACCACGTCATAATTCGCTCGATTGTATAGTGTTCAATAGACCAAGAATTATTTACCTTAGATTATATTAAATGCTGTAACCCCTAAAATTGCACGCTGCCAACCTCTGACAGACGACTGCAATGGAACTACCGTAACAATAAGATGCACATTAACTAAATTCCTCAAAAGGACTGCGTCCACTGCAGTTTATAAAAATATGGCCTGCACAAATCCTGGCCTCATAATAGCTTCACACAATATCCACACTGCAGTTTACAAAATATGGCCTGCACAACTCCTGGCTCCATAATAGCTTCACAAAATATCCACACTGCAGTTTACAAAATATGGCCTATACAAATCCTGGACTCATAATAGCTTCACAAAATATCCACACTGCAGTTTACAAAATATGGCCTATACAAATCCTTGCCTCATAATAGATTCAAAAAATATCCACACTTCAGTTTACAAAATATGGCCTGCAAAACTTCTGGCCTCATAATAGCTTCACAAAATATCCACACTGCAGTTTACAAAATATGGCCTGCACAACTCCTGGCCTCATAATAGCTTCACAAAATATCCACACTGCAGTTTACAAAATATGGCCTATACAAATCCTGGCCTCATAATAGCTTCACAAAATATCCACACAGCAGTTTACAAAATATGGCCTATACAAATCCTGGCCTCATAATAGCTTCACAAAATATCCACACTGCAGTTTACAAAATATGGCTTGCAAAACTCCTGGCCTCATAATAGCTTCACAAAATATCCACACTGCAGTTTACAAAATATGGCCTATACAAATCCTGGACTCATAATAGCTTCACAAAATATCCACACTGCAGTTTACAAAATATATCCTATACAAATCCTGGCCTCATAATAGATTCACAAAATATCCACACTTCAGTTTACAAAATATGGCCTGCAAAACTTCTGGCCTCATAATAGCTTCACAAAATATCAACACTGCAGTTTACAAAATATGGCCTATACAACTCCTGGCCTCATAATAGCTTCACAAAATATCCACACTGCAGTTTACAAAATATGGCCTATACAAATCCTGGCCTCATAATAGCTTCACAAAATATCCACACTGCAGTTTACAAAATATGGCCTATACAAATCCTGGCCTCATAATAGATTCACAAAATATCCACACTTCAGTTTACAAAATATGGCCTGCAAAACTCCTGGCCTCATAATAGCTTCACAAAATATCCACACTGCAGTTTACAAAATATGGCCTATACAAATCCTGGCCTCATAATAATTAATATCACCATATCCACTCTTCAGTTTACAAAATATGGCCTGCAAAACTCCTGGCCTCATAATAGCTTCACAAAATATCCACACTGCAGTTTACAAAATATGGCCTATACAAATCCTGGCCTCATAATAATTAATATCACCATATCCACTCGTACACACTGCGAAAAACCTCCTAAACATCTTCCCCGTACACTGCTCAGGGACACACACTTACGAAATTATTCTTCCCCAGTACACCCCCGCCAATTAACACATGCGCGGGGCTAACCGCGAGAGACTATCGCTCACCGCTCAAAACAGCTCAAAAACAGCTCAAAAATAGCTCAGTCAAATTCATCTCACACGGTAACTCGCCGCTGTGAGTAGCGATCATAAGCTTTCTACCTCTTTCTGAATCTTCGAGAATATTCGAGTAAATTCACAATGCATTTTTTAAAACAAATTAACAGTTAGTCAAAAACGCTGTTCAAGCGAGATAACCCAAATCCGACCTGTACTGCAAGTATTTTAACGATTAATTCCCGTTGACCAACACAGGACTAAGACATGACTTTAACAATGGCATAAGGAGATACCATGAATATCTTTACGGAGTATTATTCACGGTGCAGACAGACCATGCTCCGCAAGCTTTTCTCGGCGCGAACAAGGATTTCAACGCAAGGGTCATGCGCTGGTCGTTGCTATTAAGCGCTGTGATGGAATACATTGATACAGCGATAAAATCCTCCATTTATAAAGATAAAAGTTAAAATAAAATGTAGGGATAAAATATAGTTAAGATACGCTACTACTTTTTCGCCCACGCCACAAGCGCGTTGATTTTGGTAGACCGTACCATCGTTTTCTAGTGTCATTGAGAAAAACTATTTATAACATGAGGACACGAACGGCCTATTCGTTCAGACGGGGTAAGAACAGGAGGGAAGAAAAAAATGATGCCGTCTGCACGCGTTAGAACCTAAACTAGCATACGCGCGAACTTGTAGCTAGTGGTTTGAAATACGATGTAAAAAGTAAGAACATGTAGTTAATTGGTCTCGAAAACAGGTTTAGCTCTTGTCTAGAATGACGTAATTCCCACGTACTACGGGAGAATCACGTATTTAGCTCGAAAGTACTGCAAAAAGACATGAATAGGTGAATATTATATAAAAAATATGGAATTCCTTAATAATAGGTTTAGAATAATAAAAGTTAGCTAGTTTGATAGCCTATCTTTTCCTGACAAATAATATGCTTTCAAATAAAAGGACGAACAGATGAATCAGAAGTTATTGACAAAAGACGGATTTGTTCGATGCAGACTCGCAAACACATGTTAGTTTGCAGCCACTATAAGTTACATTTTGACGCGTCCTTGAGACGAAGGCAGAAGAAATTACATGTGGACAAGGGGGAGACAAGGCGGATAGAATCTAAAAATAACTTAGCATAGAAATCTTAGAAGTGAGTGAGACAAAATGTGTGTAGTTTTTTTTTGTAGTTGGTCCAAAACCAAGTGCAATTTTGGGAAAACCCAAGTTCGGACCGACCGACAGACAGAAATACACTAAACACTAGACCAAAACTGGACCCAAATTGGACATTTATGTTTGAAATTTTAAACTGTAGAGGGGAAGTACTCTCATTGGATGAAATAGTTAATGTTATTGAAAAAAATTGCCGGCAAGTTGCCATTGTGTTGAAGACTGTCCATACAAGCAGATCGTTGAGGCTAAGAAGTTTGTCGTCCATTGAATATATATGTTAATAGTAGTGGGACGCCCTAGTCTAGCAAGCAGCTCAGCTGAGTTTGTGCTAATTCAACGTTTCTGTGTATTTCATTGAATTTTGTGGTAAGATTGAACTTTGTCAGAACAACAATCTATAGATGCTGTTCTGACATCTGGGGCGCTCTTGTCCGGTAAGTAAGAGGCCATGAGGCCAGTGATTTTCTATTAATTCGCTCATATTTATTGCGGACTATTCTTTGGGTCATGAGTCCTGTATGTTATAGCGTTATTTCCCAGCTAGCTGACATTTTGACCCAGTATTATTATTGCCATTAAATGTTTGTACACACACAGTGTCAGAAGGCTAGTAACGCCACTGTGTTGGCGCCTTCATATTTTCCTAAACTCACGGGTGTGAGTTGTTTTCGTTTTTTTTCCCAGTGTTCAGTGAAAGGGTATGCGTATGTCAGTTTGCTACGGTATTGTTTGCGGTCGCGTGACCTGACCTCGTTCTCAAGCGCTGACCTACGTGTAGCATCGCAGTTCGTTATGGCTATTTTCTGTACGTTTTCAGTTTATCGCAGGTGGAATAGTGTGTAGTTAAGTTTCAAGTTGTTTGTTATGGCACTGTTACAGTGTTGTTTACAGTTGTTGAAGTGTTAAGCTGTTGTTACAGTGTGTGTCAAACGGGTCAGTTTGACACATTTCTGAGTCTTTTGCTTGTTGCGACAGTGATCCAGCCAGAGCAGCGGAGTGACAGGTGTTGTTAGAGGGGTTATGTAGGATGTAGAGGAAACCAGTTTGGCTATTTTCTTTAGTGTAGTTGGGCCCGAGTGATAGACTGTGGTGTCATCAGGAGAGAGATTTTGTCAATATTGGTGTGCTCAGGGCCCGAGTGATAGACTGTGGTGTTATCAGGAGGGAGCTTTTGTCGTTATAGACCAGTGTTCCTGAAATTGATGTCATCATCATACTACTTAGATGTACCCACCCAGGAGTGAAAAGCTCGTGCATTGACCTCCCTAAGTCGACGCCAGTGTCATTGCCTAACAACACAGAATGGCCTGACCAGGGGCGTATTTCATCATACAGGGTGTCTTACTGACGGGTCGAGGTCCAGTGGATATTACCTTACAGTCTGCTGGGAGCCTTCGATCATCCAACGTCCTTATAGACTGGTCGTGTGATACATATGTGACAGTACCAAGGATCTTACACGTGTACCTGTTGGGTAGACTATTGATAATAACTGGGTAGCTGAACTTTGGAGAAGTGAACATTTCCAGTGATAGTATAGACAGTGCTGTGTTAGTACCGTAGTGTACCGTGACACTCAGTCTTGACAGTGTACTTATTCCTGGACTATATTCGTTTGGATTACGTATTTTCAAGTGTGGAGTCTTGTTTGTTCTGTTCATCATCTTCGTCAGTGCTGAGGATTCTGCGTACTCAAGCGCCGTTGGAGCTTCAGATAAGTTATTGTTTGTATGTTTATGTATTATGTCATATATTGATATTTTCTTGTTTTTTCTGAGTATTTAATCTTCTTGGCTGCCTTTCTTACTGATTCTATTTATCAGTTACTTTGATTTGTGTATAGTATAGTGCTATTTTCTTCATCTGCTTCTTAATTTGTTGTTGTTTTCTCTCCTTTTGTTTTGTTTTTTCTCATTGTAGCAGTAGGACTTAGTTTGTTTGATTGTATGTTGATTGTTGGTTAATTTGATCTTGCTCTGTATTCTTTGTAGTTTGGAGTTATTGTATGATATATTTTGGTACATTATAATATAAGTGTATTGATACTTTGCTTAGTTTATTATTACTGAAGAGAAGACAGTGCTTGGTGCAAGAGTTAGCTTCTAGCACCTCATTGTTGATTGTGGCTTTCGTAATGTCTTTGGTGTTATAGTGTTTTGGTGTGTGAGTGTAATCCAGTTTTGGCCTTTCGCAAGAAAGGATTGGATTAGACCAATTCTATTAAGTTGTAGCTGTGTTTGTTCTGTGGTGGAGTCTGGCAGACGAATTTCCTGCGACTGCCCTGCACTACATTCCGAGCTCTGTTGGTGTTAGTGGTATTTGTGGGGTGTTTATTTATAGTGTCGTGTACATTTAGTATTTCTTGTGTTCTGTTTAAATGGTGTTTTCTCTTGTTCTATCTTACTATCTTGTAAATACGTTTACAGGTATCCCTTGTTTTCGTTCGTGCTCAGTCACGCATTGTAGATATTAATCTATCTCTGCTCTTGGTGTTCTATCGTCCTGTTCCTCGTGACTGGAATTTTGTTTTCGTCGTGTGGTGTGTGTGTTTCCTTCATCTGTTTAGTCCTCATTTGTGTTCATTTTGCCACAGATAGTACTTGGATAACAGAGATTATTGATTATAATAATAAGAGGAGTGTTATTGGATCATAGCACCAGTGTGGGTGCTAGTAGAGAAATGTGGAAGTAATACCTATTTTGAACCAAGTTTACATTATTGTCAAAGTATCAGAAAGTTGTGATTATACAACTACTGATTATCGTAAGTTGATGCAGTGTTGTCGAGGTATTAGGAAGTTGTTATTAGACAGCTATTGACTATAGAATAAGGGGTCAGAAAGACCTAATTCTTCACAAGTGGTGATAACATAGCCAAGAGGCTAAGTGTGACTTTATTGATATTATACGAAGTAAAGGGTGATGATATATTTACACTGAGAGTTGAGGTGTCATATACTTACACGCAGGTATATAGATATATATATATATTGAGAAGTGATATTCATATTTATTATATTTACTACACCATTGTTACCAGAGAGTTATCTAATGATATAAGTGAAGAGTTTGCAGTACATACAACTGAGTGATTTGATAGTAAACCTTTTGTAAGAAATAATACTGAGCATTCTAAGTGTACATCATGGACATTGATACTTGCATGCGGATAGGCCAGGCAGCCGGGTACACAGGAAAAGAATTAGTGGAGTTTGCTAAGGCAGAATTCAATTCTGTAGAGAATCAAAAAGTTTTGAAAGAGAAAGCAGCAAAGGAGGAAATGGACAGGAAAGAAAAGGAAGAGAGGGAGAGAATTGAGAAACAAAGTGCTCTAAGAGATGCTCGAGCTGAACAGTTAGAGCTAAAAAGAAAAGATAAGGAATTACAAGAAAGGAAGATGAAAGAAGATAAGGAGTTACAAGAAAGGAAGATGAAAGAAGAAAGTGAGTGGAAACAGAGGGAATTCGAGTTTCAAGAAAAGAAGATGAAAGAAGAGAGAGAGTTACAAGAAAAGAAGATTAAAGAAGAGAGAGAGTTACAAGAAAAGAAGATGAAAGAAGAGAGAGAGTTACAAGAAAAGAAGATGAAAGAAGAGAGAGAGTTACAAGAAAGGAAGGTGAAAGAAGAAATTGAGTGGAAACAATGAGAATTTGAGTTACAAGAAAAGAAGATGAAGGAAGATAGAGTTACAGTTGGAGAAGGAGAGAATGAGAATAGCTCTGGAAGAGAAAATGATGGAGATGGAGATACAATTAAAGAAGTTAGAAGTGGGTGCGAGTGGCCAGAACTCAACTTCTGGTGGGGCTCATCGTCCTTTTAGACTGCGGCTACCAAATTTCAATGAGAAAATTGATAGTTTAGACTTCCTCTTGGAAAGATTTGAGGCCATATGTGTGGCCTACAAGGCTGAGAAGGAACAGTGGACATCTCTTTTATCAACACTGCTAGTGGGGCCCGCGATGGAGACTTTTTATAGCCTCCCTGTAGAGGAACGGGCCGATTATGACAAAGTGAAGGAGAGATTGCTCCGGAGGTTCCGTCTGGCTGCTGACGGCTACCGGACGCGTTTTAAAAACGCGATGCCGAGTTCAGACCAGGACTTTGAGGATTTTATCTCAAAGATCAAACTTCTGCTGAGTAGATGGATTGAAATGGAAGGGATAACAAAGGACTTTAATGGCTTGCTAGACTTAGTATTACGTGACAAAGTGTTGTCCTCATGCTCCAGTGAGTTGGTTGCGTTTTTCCAAGAACGTCAACCAAAGGACATCGAGTCTATGGCCCAATTGGGGCACCATTATGTCCTGGCTCATCCGGGCAAACCTATTCAGAAGTCGGGTCTGACAGAAGACGTAGTTGCCAATGTTGGCAAAGTTCAACGCCAGCATAGGCGAAATCAGTCAGATAAGGCAGACAGAGGTCAAGAGCAGAGTTATCAGAGGCCCTCCAGTCCTTATCGACCATATAGAGGTACTTATGCGAATTTTCGTTCCCATAGGAACAGTCAGTCGAGGTGGCAGAGCCAATGTTATGATAGTTATAGCGACAGAGGGGATCGTCAAGCGCGAAAGCAGGTACGATTCGAGGACTCGCGTGACGAAGACCGATTTTGGTATAAAACCAAACATCATAAGCAGAGGAGTGTGTCCTCAGAGAGTCGGTCTTCTGACTCTGATGCGGGGTCTTCGTCATCGAAGGGCTCCAGCAAAGGTACACGCGAGGAAAGGAAGAAAGAGCGTCTGTGTACCAATTGTGGTGGCAAGGGTCATTGTGCTGATGTATGCACTACCCCTATAGAACACGCGAACTCCGCGTTTGTGCTAGATACGATCAACAGTGAGGACTGTGCAGGGTGTCGCCCTCTATTCCATGCGAATGAGAGGTTGGTTCTTCAATGCTGGCACGCGGCACCATGTCTGTCAGCAGTCCATGAGACTGGCAAGGTTGATCTCCACAAAGGCATGGTGGAGAGGAAACCAGTCTTCGTGTTGAGGGACACAGGGTGCACGACAATTGGGGTGCATCGATCGTGCATCGACGACTCCTGCCTGACAGGCAAAACTGTAAAGTGCACCACGTTCGGGGGCAAAGTAGAGTCTTACCCCCAAGCATGTATCAATCTGGACACGCCGTTTATAGCAGGTAGAGTGAACTCGTTCGTTCTCGATAATCCCATTGCCGATTTAATCGTTGGCAATGTACGGGGAGTTCATAAAGCAAAGGGTGTGGCTGGAGCAGAGGCTCACCATCACCAAACTCCCAAGGGGGATGACCACAAGGTATATCAGAGAAGTGATAAGCGACAGGTGCCAATTGACCAAAGTAGGAGCAGTAAGTACTTACATGAGGGTCTGAAAGCTAATAATTGCACAGTTTGGGTGCGCAACATTCCCCGGAATACTAGTTGGCGCACTCTCAGGAGAGTTTTCGTTGAGGTCGCGCCGGTTAGGTTTGTAGAGGTAGTGTCGTTACGCGATAACACCAAAATAGCACGGGTGATTTTTGCAAATAGTTGGGGTGCGCGTAAGGCAGTTAGGCAGAAGCATATGTCTTTGCTTCACAACCATCTGTTAATAGTCCAACAATAGCTAGGGTTAGATTTCGGATTCGTGTTTAGTAAGATCTTTCGGTTGACGCGAACCGAACCTGATAGGCTCTGACCCGCGCCCCCAGTTCCACTATTATATCAATATGAGGATGTTGTAAATGTAGTAGAAGATGTCTTGTCCAGGTTGTCAAATAATTGAACAGTTATAGTTTCTGTGAAAACATACATCTGAAAAGAGAGTATTTATTGGAATTGTTTTAAGTAAGGCAGTATGACTATTTCAATTGATTTTTCATGATGATGTAGTTTAATATTCAATGTATTGTATATGCTGCCATAAAGGCAAGATCTAGTAAGTGTACTCTATGTGTGGATATACCATATTATATTATGCCTATAACTATGTTGTGACAGGATGATTGTGTTACGTGAACTTAAGGTTTGATTGGTGACAATCAGGTATTTGGATTTTGTGTAACATGCATGAGGTGTAGACTACTCCAGGATTAGTCAGTCGTTGTTATTTTTCACGACTGTCAGTACCTGGTGTAGATTGGTACATATTTCTTTGTATTGAGTCTAGTAAGTGAAAAGGCATGTACGACGAGGGTATAGCACAACTCTGGCATTCCTTATTTGCATAAGGAGGTGCTATCTCGGCATTTGTTCGTCCATACTCCAAAGGAGGGCTGGGCGTGACTCCTCCAGTAGAAGAAAACTTCGTTTTCTTTCTTAAGGGGAAAGGGGGGGGGGTGGATGTCACGACATAGACTTTTGCTACATTTTATTTTGGTCACACTGGAGAGCAACAACACTGGTTCGTCTCTTGTAGAAACCTGCTCGGCCAGTTTTCGATTAGAATGAAAGCCGGAAGGGACCTTTTGGCTCGAAGGGGATTCTTGCGATGTCCGCCGGCCTATGAAGGTCGTAGATGGTTTTGTCAGCAGCTTTTTGCTGGGAAATTATTGGATACCACTGTGGTTCAGTGCTTGCCGATTTTTCATATGTTCAGGAATATTTGATGGGTGCTAGATTGTGCGTAGAAAATTCTAGTGGTTTTTCCCTTCCTGATTATTAATTGTGATACGTTGGGTGCAATTGTATATTGCTTTAACCTAGTATTAGGTGCCGCCTTTGAGCGACAGTTCAGTGCTTTCACTGATACGTTTATGTCGGTAACCATTTTGGGTTCTTATGTTGAACTATAGTGTTCGCTAGGATATGTCGCAGTTTTCAGCATATTGTGATGTGCATTTTTGCTATTAGGAGAGTTGGCATTATTCTCGCAAGTAAGTTAGCTTAAATGTTCATTATCTTATGTATTGCAGTTTTCATGCATAGTGATTGATGTGTGTACTTCTCATTAAAGGGATATTACTGTATCAGAGGCGTTATTCTATTACTCATGTCAGCTATTGTGTGCTGTGGTTCTATTTTATAGACAACGAGCCGTGAGTTAAATCCACAGTACAAATAGGGTTAAATCCAACAGCATCTATAGATTGTTGTTTATTAACCTTTTAATTAACATTTTAGGGGGGAGAGATACTGCCATATAATGAAAAATGATTACGACAAGTAAGTACATATTCTAGGTCCCCAGCCAAGTCTACATGGCCTAGAGGCGGATGAATAATATGAAAAAAAAATCCAAAAAAATGTAGAATACAGATCTTTATTTCAGGAGATCAGTAGGAACATATCACCCACCTTATTGTATAGAAGAAAGAGATTAATGATAATATTTCAGATGCAGTGCAGCCTTTGGAGGAGAGGAATGGGAACTAGTGTTACCTGTTACATCATTGATGTAGATGTTCTGGATTGGTCAGAGACATCTGACTCATGTCTTCATTTCATGCCATTGTTGTTTATAATTACGGTGGAATAGGTATTATGCTGAGACTAGCTTAATTATGTGGTTGCAGGGGTTCTTCTCTGGTACTGAGCTGGTGCCAGGTCTCCCAAGAGGTCAACACTGTTTGTAGAACTGCCTGCCTTTTGTAACTCTGAGCCAAGGTGGAGAGAGCTGGAGTTTCATCTATCGTCCCAAGCCAGATAAGTGATTTTGG
This sequence comes from Oreohelix idahoensis, assembly GCA_024509875.1. Taxonomy (NCBI): domain Eukaryota; kingdom Metazoa; phylum Mollusca; class Gastropoda; order Stylommatophora; family Oreohelicidae; genus Oreohelix; species Oreohelix idahoensis. The sequence goes on along the minus strand of JAMPIV010019201.1, from coordinate 26,523 downwards.
CCTGGCTTGCGTGGATTCATCAATCTAGTGTATAATTAAATAACCACATTGTGAACAAGCTAACTATTCCACCTATAAACTGTAAAACAACACCCATAAACTTGATAGGTGGGACATGAGGATGATGTAAATACCCGACCAGACATCGAGAACTATAGAAGAAAGACTCTAGCTTTAAAATCAGTATTAGTGAATTTTAAAGTATATGTATAACTATTGCTTCTGTTGTTAATTGATTACTTGTAAATATAATATCATTGATTGTTTTGAGTTGAACGTCCTGGCTAGAAAATGCTAGGTCAGGACAAAATAAATTTTGGAAAAAATTGTATAATACTACACTTTAGCTAGAGTGTTTGTCAATTTAATCATAAGAAGTAATATTTGTGTTTGTGGTTGTGTTAGTGTAATAAATTGCCTACACACCATACTTTCATTACCCTAGACATTAGACGTAGCTATCAGACATACTAGTCAAGAATAAGCCTGATTGAGGTCGTAGGTGGTAGTAGCAAGGTACTCTGTAAACTCACCAAAACTGTTATCCTCAGGGACCTTCACAACTGACCTCATTCAGTACACTAAGTCCCCCATATAACATCAAAACCCACCACATATATTGGGGTCTCCTGTTCTGGGATTAGAACTATTAAATTATAAATTTGTATAAATTTATCATTGTCCATAAAAAAAAATATTCATAATAAAATATTTAAAGTGGAGAGTAAGAGTTGATGAGTCCTTGCAGCCAGAGTTAATTAAGTAATTAGAGTATTACCTTGTTAATTAGAAGTTGTCAATTGTCTTAGACCTTGTTAGAATTTGTGTGAAATAGAATGGCTGACCTAGCCAAATTCAGATCGGCTGCTGTGCTGACTGCGAAAGAAATGAACATGGAAGGGCAGGTTTTGATTCACTATGTAACGTCAGAATGCGACAAGTATATTGAAAAAGAAGATAGGAGGTTAGCTGAAGAGAAGAGGTTACAAATTGAGGCTGACAAAGAACTTAAGAGGCTGCAGATTGAGGCTGACAAAGAGGCTAAGGCATTGGAGGCAGATAGGGAGGCGGAGATTAAGCGGCTCCAATTGGAAGAGAAGAAATTAGAAGCAGAGGAAAAGAGACAAGCTGCTGAAAGGGAAAAGAAGAGGATGCAGATAGAAAGAGAGGAAAAGAGATAGGCTGCTAAAAGGGAAGCAGAAGATAGGAGATTACAAAGAGAGCACGAGTTAAGACTAAGGGAGTTGGAAGTACAAGGCCATGCTCCTGAAAATGGTGCCAGCCCCTTTCCCTCCGATGCCACTGCTAGTCATGGAGCCTCAACCTCAGCTATGGGTTTTCATTTAGACCATTTTGTTGAGAAAGACGATGCCATAGAAGGGTACTTGAGTAGGTTTTAACTTTTGGCTACCAAGTATGGGTTAAAGAGAGAGGGGTAGAGCCTCAAGTTATCCCAGGGGCTTAGGGGAACCTCTTATGAAGTTTTTGCCAAAATGAATAGAGAATACCAGGACAATTATGACATGCTAAAGCAGGCTCTGTTATTAAGATATGAAAAGAATGGTGAATTTTATCGTAAGAAGTTTAGAAATGCCAAGCTTTTGTCTGGGGAGACATACCACCAATTCTCTTCCAGACTGGAAACCTATTTGGAGAAATGGATAGCTCTGAGGAAGACCCAAGATCTTAAAGAAATGATCATGATAGAGCAATTAAGAGAGTCCATGGCTCCAGACCTGAGAAAGTTTCTCATGGAACAAGGTGCAGAGAGGTTGGGTGAGGTATTGAATGTCGCTGAGAGGTATCACGCAGCCCAAGCAGAGGTAGCGGGCACTAAAAAGAAAAATATAGAGAATTTTAAGGCCACACAGAACTTTAATAAATTTGATAACAAGGAACAAGGTAACAAAGGAAAGGCACATTTTGATAGCCCACGTAATGATTATCGTGATAGAACCCCACAGTTCAATGACCAAAAATATAATGAGAGAAAACCTTTTAACCAAGGAAAGAGGTGGTGTAAATGGTGTAAGAAAGACAACCATAACACCGAAGTTTGTAAAAGGAAACCTCCTAACTTTGCTGCAATGAAATCGGGGAACCAGAGATTAAAGGTTAAACCTATTGGACAGCAGGAACGTTATCACCCCCCAGTTTGTGAGGATGTTGTTTGTAACGAAGTCACCATAAGGGGCTTGTACGATACAGGTTTGGATTTTGATTCAGTTGTGAGGGCTAGACTAGTGAAACCAGGTCAGTATACCACAGAAACAGTGGAGATACAAGGGGCGACTAAGGACATACTACTCATGACACTTCCCATCGCCAGGATAACTTAAAAACTCGCTATGTGGAAGGAGAAATCAGAGCAGCAGTCATAGATAAACCAATCTACCCTCTGATATTGGGGTGTAGATATGTCTTCTTGGGGAATCCCAAAAGTCCTGTGATCATGGCGACAGTGCAGACCAGGTCACAGTCAAAGGAAGAAGGAGGGATCCTATAAATGCTCATCCAGAGGAGATGAGGAAGGCGCAGGCTGAGGATAGGACACTCAAGCCATGTTTTAAAAAATTGTCCAAATGTCACACACCTCCAAGCAAGGGAGATTATTATACGAAGAACAAATTGTTATACAGGAAGGCCGGAACTGGAACAAATGGTCACAGCCAGCTGGTTCTTCCCACTTCATATAGGGAGAAAGTGATGGAACTAGGGCTTTCGATTCCCTTCAGTGGTCACATGGGGATCAGCGCCACAGGACAGCGTATAGCTTGTCATTACTTCTGGCCAGGGATAACGGAAGATATAAAAAGATATGTAAAATCCTGTCCAGAATGTCAAAGGGTAGCTCCAAAGCATTGGACTGCTCATGCAACTCTAGGGGAGATGCCCATAGTGGGAACGCCTTTTGAGAGGGTTGCAGTGGATATTGTGGGACCTTTCACGCGGACCAAGAGGAGGAACAGTTACATCCTTACTCTGGTGGACACTTGTTCTATGTGGGGAGAGGCGGTAGCTATGTCGTCAATCGATTCGAAACATGTGGCAGAGGCATTACTTACAATATTCACAAGATTAGGATTCCCGCATCAAATCTTGACTGATAATGGCTCATAGTTCAAGGGGAAACTAAAGGAAGAGGTTTTTAAGATATTTCAAGCCAGACACTTTCAATGTAGCCCGTACCATCCACAGGGAAACGGCCAGGTAGAGAGGTTCAATGGGACTCTCATTTCTATCTTGAGAAAGCTGGCACATGAGAAACCTGATATGTGGGACCAATTTTTGCCCGCTGCGTTGTTTGCGTACCGGGAAGTTCCACATAGTTCAACCGGGATGGCACCCGCAACCCTGTTTTTTGGGAGGCCAATCAAAGGTCCATTAAAAGCGTTGTTGAGGACCTGGACAGATGAGAAGGCAGAAGAGACTGTTACCTCATCATATCAATATGTGAACGAGCTGACCATTCGTCTGAAAGCTGGATGGAAAGTGGCAAATGATAATTTGAGACAAGCCATGAAGAAACATGCAGCTTATTTCAATAAGAAAGCAAAGGACAGAGAATTAGCTGTGGGAGAGAAAGTACTTCTTCTACTACCCGGCAGCAATAACAAGTTGCAAATTGGATGGCAAGGTCCATATACGGTTCTAGAGAAGGTGTCTAGAACAAATTATAAAATTGACAAAATGGGGAAGGAGAAAATATATCATGTGAACCTTTTAAAGAAGTATCTGGACAGACAAATCCAGTAGGCACCCTTGTGATCAGATCTAGAGTATTCAGCAGGAGTAAGGAGTTAATTTTATCTATGTGTATCACTGGTTTCGGAACTTGCATTAGTGCGTGTTCTCAAGTGGGGAGATGTGTGATGGAATACATTGATACAGCGATAAAATCCTCCATTTATAAAGATAAAAGTTAAAATAAAATGTAGGGATAAAATATAGTTAAGATACGCTACTACTTTTTCGCCCACGCCACAAGCGCGTTGATTTTGGTAGACCGTACCATCGTTTTCTAGTGTCATTGAGAAAAACAATTTATAATATGAGGACACGAAAGGCCTATTCGTTCAGACGGGGTAAGAACAGGAGGGAAGAAAAACATGACGCCGTCTGCACGCGTTAGAACCTAAACTAGCATACGCGCGAACTTGTAGCTAGTGGTTTGAAATACGATGTAAAAAGTAAGAACATGTAGTTAATTGGTCTTGAAAACAGGTTTAGCTCTTGTCTAGAATGACGTAATTCCCACGTACTACGGAAGAATCACGTATTTAGCTCGAAAGTACTGCAAAAAGACATGAATAGGTTATAATTATATAAAAAATATGGAATTCCTTAATAATAGGTTTAGAATAATAAAAGTTAGCTAGTTTGATAGCCTATCTTTTCCTGACAAATAATATGCTTTCAAATAAAAGGACGAACAGATGAATCAGAAGTTATTGACAAAAGACTGATTTGTTCGATGCAGACTCGCAAACACATGTTAGTTTGCAGCCACTATAAGTTACATTTTGACGCGTCCTTGAGACGAAGGCAGAAAAAATTACATGTGGACAAGGGGGAGACAAGGCGGATAGAATCTAAAAATAACTTAGCATAGAAATCTTAGAAGTGAGTGAGACAAAATTTGTGTAGTTTTTTTGGTAGTTGGTCCAAAACTAGTGCAATTTTGGGAAAACCCAAGTTCGGACCGACCGACAGACAGAAATACACTACACACTAGACCGAAACTGGACCCAAATTGGACATTTATGTTTGAAATTTTAAACTGTAGAGGGGAAGTACTCTCATTGGACGAAATAGTTAATGTTATTGAAAAAATTTGCCGGCAAGTTGCCATTGTGTTGAAGACTGTCCATACAAGCAGATCGTTGAGGCTAAGAAGTTTGTCGTCCATTGAATATATATGTTAATAGTAGTGGGACACCCTAGTCTAGCCAGCAGCTCAACTGAATTTGTGCTAATTCAACGTTTCTGTGTATTTCATTGAATTTTTTAGTAAGATTGAACTTATTAACCTTTTATTTAACAGTTTAAGGGAGAGATACTGCCATATAATGAAAAATGATTACGACAAGTAAATACATATTCTAGGTCCCCAGCCAAGTCTACATGGCCTAGAGCGGATGAATAATATGAAAAAAATATCCAAAAAAATGTAGAATACAGATCTTTATTTCAGGAGATCAGTAGGAACATATCACCCACCTTATTGTATAGAAGAAAGAGATTAATGATAATATTTCAGATGCAGTGCAGCCTTTGGAGGAGAGGAATGGGAACTAGTGTTACCTGTTACATCATTGATGTAGATGTTCTGGATTGGTCAGAAAGATCTGACTCATGTCTTTATTTCATGCCATTGTTGTTTATAATTACGGTGGAATAGGTATTATGCTGAGACTAGCTTAATTATGTGGTTGCAGGGGTTCTTGTCTGGTACTGAGCTGGTGCCAGGTCTCCCAAGTGGTCAACACGGTTTGTAGAACTGCATGCCTTTTGTAACTCTGAGCCAAGGTGGAGAGTGCTGGAGTTTCATCTATCGTCCCAAGCCAGATAAGTGATTTTGGCCTGGCTTGCGTGGATTCATCAATCTAGTGTATAATTAAATAACCACATTGTGAACAAGCTAACTATTCCACCTATAAACTGTACAACAACACCCATAAACTTGATAGGTGGGACATGAGGATGATGTAAATACCCGACCAGACATCGAGAACTATAGAAGAAAGACTCTAGATTTAAAAATCAGTATTAGTGAATTTTGAAGTATATGTATAACCATTGCTTCTGTTGTTAATTGATTACTTGTAAATATAATATCATTGATTGTTTTGAGTTGAAAGTCCTGGCTAGAAAATGCTAGGTCAGGACAAAATAAATTTTGGAAAAAATTGTATAATACTATACTTTACACAGAGTGTTAGTCAATTTAATCATAAGAAGTAATATTTGTGTTTGTGGTTGTGTTAGTGTAATAAATTGCCTACACACCCTACTTTCATTACCCTAGACATTAGACGTAGCTATCAGAAATACTAGTCAAGAATAAGCCTGATTGAGGTCGTAGGTGGTAGTAGCAAGGTACTCTGTAAACTCACCAAAACTGTTATCCTCAGGGACCTTCACAACTGACCTCATTCAGTACACTAAGTCCCCCATATAACATCAAAACCCACCACAAGAGTGTACTCTTTCGAAGTGGAATACATACCGGGAAAACAGAACGTAGGAGCAGATTTAATCAGTAGAAACTGGAGCACGGAAGAGGAGAATCAAATTGAACACAACAACCATTCAGAAGCTACAGATCAAGGCAGCTCCATTGTCATAAAAAAACATGAAAAATGGTTTCATGTCTTCAGGCGGGGACGACTGTGACATGAAAATCGAGCACCCTGGTCGGTCCTCTTTAATCTCACCGGGGGTCCTCAATCTGTCTTGTCAAACAATTCGATTTCACGTGGATTTTCCTCGCTTCCTAATTAAGCATGCAAGTTAAGTACGTGTAAGCCAGGCCTCTCTCGCTATCCGCATCACTTTCAGTTAGCCACGCCTACCAGCTTCTTTTCACGCGCTATCTAAGAAGATATTGAGATTCATAAACTGTCATTCCTTAATAAGAGGGGGCGGGCTAATGGCGAAGGCCGGCTGTCAGATTACTCACGTCCGGCATTTTCACCGAGATCTGAAAACCTTTTGTAGTTGATTAGCACTAGGAAACTGGGCGGACAGAGAACCGGGATCAAAGACGACTGCTCACGAGCAAAACGTCTTTGCGGTCGGCGAACGTACGAGAAATAAGTTTCATTCACGAATCGAAAGCAGATTTTGCCCAGAAACTGACAGAAGGGCTAAATCTCGCACTAAGTAACGTTTTTTTTTTTACTAATTTAATATATATATCCAGCTCTTAAAATTCAGTTATCAGTAGAGCCAGAAATTTTTGAAGAAAGGTACCTAGCTCGTATGTGAGAGCCATACTACAATTTTTGGATCACATATACGCAGAGATTAATTCATTTTTCTGTGCTGCGGTAATAACATATTAGAGTTTTGAGTGATTTAATTGTTAAAGTGTTTCCATTATATTTCACTGAGTTTTTGGTCTGTGTTAATTAAATAACGTATAGCAAAGTTTACCAGCTATAAACGAAAAATTAATTACTTGCTATTCCCTAAGTAAGAGATCCTTAAAATGAATTAATAGACGCTATGCGGTGGATAATTTAGAAAACGCGATTTATTTTATATTTCATCTTGTGTAAATGTTTAATTATCTAGTGTTCATAACTCATGTTAGGAGCGATGAGATTAGCTAGACATTTGTGGGGTTTAAATTTAATTTAATACCAGAGTGCTTGACGAGTCACACCTAATGTGTGTTAGATTATGATATTGATAATATTGTTAAAGCGTTTAAATTTTTCTTCCTAATTAATCCACGCTGATCAAAACCTTGCGATCCAGCGATTTTACATTCTGATGTTCCTATCAGCATCCTGAAAATTATTATTAAAACCATCTTCATGTTGTGACCCCTGTGCGGTCCAATTTCTCTATTTATGACGAGAAGTCAAATCAAGAAAAACAACGATAATAGATAAAGTTTAATTTGTGCGGAACATTCCCAGAAAACAATTTTTTTCTTATCATAATTTATTTTCAGTCTTCTGAGGCAGAAAGTTAGTACCTTTCATCTGACCCATGACAGGAGCTTTTCCATCTGATTTATTCAAGAGAACTCACTGTTAATACTCGGCTCCCACCTCAACGAACAGCAGATTATGATCATTTAACATTTTTTTCCCATCACGTCACAGAAGGTCATAGCCACCTGAGGCTTGGCAGCACTGGAACATATTTTACCCTATTAATTTCCAGGACAGTGCCACCACAATAGAAACATTTATCCAAAGTAAATACCTGCAGTGAAAAGGAATAATATCCAGGCAAAAATACTAACGCATCCATTGCAGCGAGTCCCCGAAAAATAGCGGTCAGCTCATCGGATAGTCTGGGGCTGCAAATTGACCCCTGAATATGACGGCTTACTTCTTAATAACGTTTAGTGTTTAAATTCGAAGGAATGTATGCAGCTTCAACATTGGGTAAGCATATCTGTCAGTGGCCACTGTGTCTGTGTGTGTGGTGAGTGAACGGAAAGAAAGAAACTTATTTCTTATGTTACTACTAATATACCGTTCTGTTTTATTTATCTCTCACTAATTTGAGTGTTCTCGGAATAGGTTAAATTAAGGACTTAGTGTTTACCCGTCCTGACTATTCACTACTCCCATTGTTAATTAATTTGATCTTTTTGTGTTAATCACCTCTTTTGGGATCTTCCCTAGGTTTCCTATACACGAGGGAGGGCCTATTAGATTATATGTTTTTTTCTTTGTCTGTAAACTACTGTATAATTCAGTGATGTAATGATAATGCTTTTCTTGATGTAATATTTCTAGCAAAAAATAAACTTAATAAACCTTATGCTATAGTTTTCTTTTTGGCCAAACCCCTGTCCTGCTATATTTAAATGTTATCCATAGTTTGTTTTCACGTCTGTACGTATTTCTGTAACCATACTGTGTGTACGTGAGGGTTCTGTAACTTGTATTTTGTACAAGGAGAGAAAGTGCGTCTGTAGTTAAATAGAGTCGTGAAAAGATAGGCTGGATTAGAGCAATTACTTAATCCAAGACTGTGTTTTTCTCTTACACTATCACCACCTCGTGAAACAGAAACTATTTCTTACACCTTCCTTTCACATAGCTGTCACCATCACCTCTGCTCGTACGGGATCATAAATATCTCAGTCCTATCTTCTCCATATTTACGACATTAACTGAAACTTCGGTGACATTGGGAAGGGGTGCTCCTAATGCTTTCTAAGGAAGAATAGAAATCACTTTTAGAATGAGAAGCAATGGGGTCTAGCATTATAACATGCAAAAAATAGATAAACTGTTAATAATAATAACACGAAAAGAGTCTACTTTGCATTTACAGAAGTTTATTTAATTTGTTTACATGTCTTGATCGTAAACGTCCGTAGTGCCTTCATGACAATCGCTGCTTTGTCTTTCATTATTTCAATTCTGAGGCGCACCTCTCCCAGTTATGATAGATTGGTATGAAAATAAAAATCGACAAAAGGTGATTCGTCTTAATAAAGACAATTTTTCCTCGTAAGAGGAATCACCTTTTTTCAATTTTTTTTTCATACCCATCCTTTGTACTCCACGTCTGACCGTAGTTCCCCTCATTTTCCTCCATCAACGATAGCAGGAGCAACTGCATCAACGATAGTAGGATCAGCTGCATCAACGATAGCAGGAGCAACTGCATCAACGATAGCAGGAGCAACTGCATCAACGGTAGCAAGATCAACTGCATCATCGGTAGCAGGAGCAACTGCATCAACGATAGCAGCAGCAACAGCTCCACCAATGGAAAGAACCTGTTTTGTCTTTTCTTTAATTTTTTCTTGTTTTTCTTTTTGTTTTTCTTGTTTTTCTTTTTGTTTTTCTTTTTTTTCTTTTTTTTTTTCTTCTTTTTCTTTTTGTTTTTCTTTTCTTTCTTTTTCTTTTTCTTCTTTTTCTTTTTTTTTTTCTTTTTTTTTTTCTTCTTTTTCTTTTTTTTTTTCTTTTTTTTTTTCTTCTTTTTCTTTTTCTTTAATTTTTTTAATTTTTTCCATCTGTTCACTTAATTTGCGTTTGAGCACCAGTTCACGTTTCTCACTTTCTGAAAACAGAGCCTGACAAGAAAAATGTTTATCAGTTTTGTTTTGTTGACAGCTTCATAATAAAAACACTTAGTAAAGCCTATTATCTACTAAAAACAATTTATTGTTACTTATCCACACATTACTACATTGATAAAGTAAATTGCCCTTTACGAACAATGGAAAGGGTATGGCGGCTTGCCCAGCGCTATGCCAGCGGGAGTTTTACTCCTGGAAGGTTCTACCAAGCTGGACAGGTTTGCGCGGGCAGGGGTCAGACGAAAGCAGACACCCTGGTCCTCTAGGTTGGGATTTTAGCATAGGGCTGACACCCCTGTCTATGTAAAAAAAAAAAAAAAATTGAAGTTACGGAAACGATAACAAATAAACAAACTTTGCAGCGGGACGGACATCCGGAGTCTGAGGCTCGTATGACTGTCAGTGGTGAAAGCCGAAAGGAAGCCACTGACATGAGAACGGACGTCCTGACCGCAAAACATGATACAAGAATAGGATTGTGAAATGTCAGGACAATGAATGAGACGGGTAAACTAAAACAGGTCACGGCAGAAATGAGAAACTATAGGTTACACATTTTAGGGATAAGCGAGAGCAGATGGACAGGGGCAGGAAAAGTTAAAACAGCAACAGGAGAAACAGTACTTTACTCTGGAAGAGAGGATGGACAGCACAACGAAGGCGTAGCCATTATTTTTCAGAAAGGAATAGAAAAGACATTACTGGAATGGAAACCCATCAACAACAGACTGATAAGATTAAGATTGAGAGGTAGATTCACCAATACAATAATACAATGCTACGCACCAACGAATGACAGCGATGAAGAGGCCAAGGATGAATTCTATCAACAACTACAGAAAGAAATGGAAGACACACCTAGATATGATCTTATTATAGTAATGGAAGACCTCAATGCGAAAGTTGGTACACACAATACATATTCTTCTTCTTCTTCTTCGTTCGTCCTGAAAAGGACGGTGGTTGCGTTGTGTCTGTTTACGCCTAAGCTGTGATATCTGCACCTTTCGGTCGACACATCCGACTTCTGCACGGCATTTTTTAGGACCGGGTTTGCCTTCCAATTTCGATCCACACTCGCTCAGCCAGACTGCACAGCTGCAGACTGTTTCCAGGACCACCACGTGGAGGTGGAGTGCGGTCTTGATCAGCTCTGGTTCGCTGGTCCTGACGCAGGCAGTCAAGCTACTAGTCGCTGACTGCGGTCTCTATTGCTGCGTCTTGAGGTCCCACACAATACATATAATAAAAGAGTAATGGGGAAATGCGGCAGCGGAACAGCGAATGAAAATGGGGATAAATTAATAAATTTCTGTAATATTAAACCCTGGTCATTGGAGGAACACTCTTCCCACATAAAGAAATTCACAAATTAACATGGGAATCACCAAATGGTCGGGACAGAAACCAGATAGACCACATCATGATTAACGGTAGATGGAGACATGCATTACAAGATGTGAAGGTGTCGTGGAATATTCTAATCCACATATATAAATTATTAGGTAAATATAAAGCCTAATAAATACATATAATAAATAAAGGAAGAAGAATGGTAAAGAACAGTGCTGTCACAATGACAGTACTCGAAATCCCCTTGTTTTCTGCTTCATCTGCAAATTGTAACGCTTTCACGTTGATAGTAAAAGCCTACTATATTATTACCCGCGTTCTTCAATGAAACGTGTGCTGTATTTCTTGGAAAAACATTGAGATACCCAGCGGATCAATGACCTAATTTAAATATTTCATTCATTCCATTTTATACACGGCGGAACGAACGAACAGATGGACTAAAGGATAAAGAGAGAGGGAGGGCTGAAAATCAGGAACGCATGCAACACGCGTCGCGCGATACACAAATGCTGCCATCACGCGTGTAAGACTACATGCACTAACTTTTTTTCAGACGGACAGTGATAAAATACATTACCCATCCCAGAGTTAGGTTTATAAATCCTGAAAAACTCTTATTAGAAAAGATAACATTAGATGGGTTTACGGTTGAAAACATAACAGTACCCAGACAGCACATCTTCGAAACAGGAGGTAGAAAATACATATTTTGAACGCAGCCACGTAGCTCTTTTAAATTTGGATATTTGGGTTCCTTAGGGCTTGCTGACAAAGAATATGTAAAACGTTACGCAAATAGTCCAGGAATTAATAAATTATACCCAAAATAAAATAGTGGGGATGCCTGACAGCATGGAATCATTTCTGCTCATAAAATTTTTTATAACGTGTTTGAAAAAATCTTACGTTACAGAATTAGCCTACCATGTAAACTCCAAATTGATTGGAGCGCAACAAATGAAAGACTAACCACGATTGGTCGGGCTATAAATACTATCTTGTTGTTAGGGGAGACGGGAAAGGTAACATTTTTTCAAACACTTGTCGAAACGGGGCCTCATTGGCTAGACTCGCTGATATAATCACTTAGGAGCGTTAGTTCGAAACCACTTGTTTAAATAAGCTTGATAAAGCATCAGTGCGTTGAAGCCAGCTCATATTTGTGTTAAATAAAAGCCTGGAACATAAGCAGATGGGAATTTGTGCCAGTAATTGTGCCAGAATTCATTGCTAATCAACGTATCTGTGTTTATTTCCATGAAATTGTGGTAAGCTTGAACCATTCAGTACCTTTTAATGAAAATTGAATGTAAATTGTTAATTTATGCCTGTATATATATGTGTAGTTCAGTGGCAAACAGGAGATAAAGCCTATAATGCTCCAGCCTGAACAGAGGGTGTCGGAGGGAAGTAAAACGGCATGGAATGGCCAAATAGTACACTGACACCTGGATGATTGATTAGACAGAAATAATGCTGGAAGTGCAGAGGCGTGGTAACCATTAAGGAGGTAAATACTGGTATAAAGTATTTCAGATGAAGCTGACAGTTGGCCTAACGCTCTGAACTCAATGTTTGTGTTGTATTGTGCTCAGTGTAGAACTAGAGTATCAATTAGTTATGAAGTAGAAGGTACATCCTTCTTGTTTTCAGGGACCGTGGTCTTGATGGTACTGAGCAGCACCTGGTCAGAGCTTTGCTGAATCCAGAGTCGGACAGCATACTCCTTGGTCCATTTAGCTATCAGTGAGGTGTCTCCAGAGCCCAGAGGAGAATTCGAGCCGAGGAGTCTTTCCCTGCCGCCATCACGCAAGATAAGCTGATTTGGCCAGCTGAGCTCAACATTATGTCCCCTCATCTTGAAATGACTTTGTAAAAATAACATTCAGAGGGGAATTTAATTGTCTTAATATCAGGAACTGAGAACATCTCCAATACTAGTCCCAAAAGACAAACTCTTGAAGTCATGATGACAAATACCAACAGAGCTTGAACAAAACAAAACCAGTATTACCTCATATTACCACTACACAACTGACACACATAGGATAGTTTTAATAATATATGTCACTACAATATTCATATTGATAAAGTCTGTACATATACTTGTAATTAAAATTGATTGTGATTCCTGGTTCCTTTGTATTTGAATCAGGACACATATACCTTTATGATAACCATGAATACATATTGTTATTTGAAAAGTTATCAGTGACTCCTTAAGATATTCTCATAGAGTGTTATATGTATGTGAGTGTCACAGTGTTGTCAAGAGTAGTGGATTAAATTAAATTGTTTATCTGTCTGTTGTTGTGACTTACACTTCATCATACACATACCCTAGACACATAACGTAGTCATCACACTATTCCAGAATAATTCTGACTGAGATATATAGATATGTGGTAGCAAGTAAGGTTATCTATAATACACTACTCTTAATAGATATAGATACCTTCACAGCTGATCTCAGTCAGTACACTAAGTCCCCTATAAATATTTATAACATCCCACTTCACCACAGAAGGTAAGAAGAGGTGCAGATGTGGGAAGTGATCACCATTTAGTAATAGCAAAACTGAAAGTGAAACTAAGAAGGGCTGGACCAATTATAACTACACAGAAAAGGTTTGACATCAGCAAATTGAAGGACCCACTTACCAGAAAAACTTTTGCGGCTGACATAAAGAAACGATATCAATTTGCCAAAAGTCAGGAAAAGACATTGACAGATGATATAGACCAGAAATTCAACACCATTTCAACAATATATAAGGAAAGCAGCAAATCATGCTTGGGATTCCAGGAAAGGAAGAAGCAAGACTGGATAACACGAGAAACATTAAACATCATAACACTGAGAAAGGAAATGAAAAGAAAGAAAACAGAAGCAAAGTCCCCCAGGTTAAAGCAACTATATAGCGAACAGTACAGTCAGCTGGACAAGGAAGTTAAACGCCAAACCCGAGCCAACAAAAGGAATTTCCTAGACAATCTTGCAAGACAGGCAGAAGAGGCAGCACTGAGAAATGAACAAAGCACATTATACAAAATAACTAAATTCATCAGCGGAAAACGAGGTGCAATCAATATTACATTAGTAAGAGATAAGCAAGGAAATCTCATCACGACAGCAGAGGGACAGGAAACAAGATGGGCAGAGCCAGAGAAACTCTGAACAGGGAACCAACAGAGACACAATTGAATGTTCCTGAGGCTGAAAACGATCTAGATGTAAATACAGACATTCCACGAAAAGAAGAAATCATCACAGCAATCAAAGGGTTAAAGAACGGAAAAGCTCCTGGCCATGATAACTTAAATGCAGAGCTATTTAAAACAAACCCTGAGCTAGCAGCAGAACTATTAGAACCACTATTTGCACAAGTGTGGAAAACGGGGACAACACCATCAGAGTGGAACAAAGGAATAATTGTCAAATTGCACAAGAAGGGAGATCTTGCAGACTGCAATAATTGGAGAGGAATCACTCTTCTCTCAGTTCGCAGCAAAATACTAGGCAGGATAATTATACAGAGAATTTCAAAAGCAGTAGACCACAAACTGAGGAAAGAACAAGCAGGATTTAGAAAGAACAGAAGATGTGTAGATCATATATTCACTCTCAGGAACATTATAGAGCAGTGCTCAGAATGGCAAAGACAGCTGTACATTAATTTCGTTGATTTTGAAAAGGCTTTTGACAGCATACATAGGGACAGTTTATGGAAAATACTGAGGGCTTATGGAATTCCAAGCTGCATAGTGTCAATCATAAAAAGCCTCTATGCCAACTTTACGTGTAGTGTTGGGCAGAGCAACCTAACCTTTGAGGTGAAGACAGGAGTACGACAGGGATGCCCCTTATCAACCACTCTATTTTTAACAGTCATAGACTGGGTGATGCGCCAGACAACAGAGGGCAGTCCAAGAGGAATAAGATGGACTACATTTTCTACATTGGAAGATCTGGAATATGCAGATGACATTGCACTACTAGCACATTCACATCAACACATCCAGGAAAAAACGGATAGACTTAATAAGTTTAGCCAGCAGGTGGGCTTGAACATCAATTTAAAGAAGTCTGAGGTCATGACGCTCAACGTGAGCAATCCTCAGCCCATATCAGTAAGGAATCAGCAACTGGTACAGACAGACACCTTCACATACCTAGGATGCATAGTAACACCAGACGGCGGGCAGGCAAAGACATCAACATCAGAATGAATAAGGCAAGAACAGCCTTTTTTAGCCTAAACAACATCTGGAAGTCCTCTCAATACAGCACAAGCACAAAAA
Organism: Oreohelix idahoensis; assembly: GCA_024509875.1. Lineage (NCBI taxonomy): Eukaryota > Metazoa > Mollusca > Gastropoda > Stylommatophora > Oreohelicidae > Oreohelix > Oreohelix idahoensis. The sequence goes on along the minus strand of JAMPIV010019201.1, from coordinate 11,084 downwards.
TAAGATTATATCAGAGCTGTGTGCTTTCTGTGCTTCTCTATGGTGCGGAATGCTGGAGAGTTACAGAGAAGGAAATGTCGAAATTGTCCTCTTTTCACACAACATGCCTAAGAAAAATTCACCGAATCTTTTGGCCGAATACCATCACCAACCAAGATCTGCTTACTCGGAGCAAGCAAGAGGACATGCACACCATCATAGCTGGCAGACGCTGGAGCTGGGTTGGTCATGTCCTCAGAAGAGACCCCGATGCCATCACAAGAACAGCTATGCTTTGGACCCCTGAAGGAAAACGAAAGAGAGGCCGACCAAAAACAACCTGGCGGAGGACTGTGGAGGCTGAGATGCAAAGAATGAACCAGAGTTGGGGCACTGTACGAAGGATGGCCGCCGACCGAGCAAAGTGGAATCAATTTGTTGTTGCCCTACAAGAAGCCACTAGGCGTGATGGCCACTGACTGCTTTGACGGTCGGCGGCTAAGGATCAAAGAAGAAGAAAAGAAGAAGAACGGTGGAAAAAACCGCGTCTTCTATTCTCGAAAATACAGAAACGGCCGGGCATTGTCTCCTGAAAACTAAATTGAACGAACACTAAAAGAGAGCGCAGACCTTGCATTTTCGGGAAAGTACGGAAACGGCGTGCATTGCACAGTTTGATATCTTTCTTGATTCCCTCTAAAGTACTTCTATTCATGTCAGTTCGCTTTATAATGTTCTTTCTAGTTATAACAACTGGACACCACCAGAGAAAATAACTTTGACTGGTAAAGACTTCTTACGGTATTCTACGTCTCAAAGAATTCAGAAAAAATAAAAACAAGTTTCTAGCAAGCTGTTGCAGCCGCATGTGAAGCACAGGCGATTAATTAGATGACGAATATAAAGAGAACATCAAGCGATAAAATAAGTAGCATTAGTTAGGTTATGTTAAATAAAAGTATTAGGGAAGTAACGGAAATTCAGAACAGATCACAATGACCAGACAGTTATATTAAACGACAAATTATCAAGGTCAATTAGATTTTGGTTCGAATAAAACTATGAGACGAGATGACCGCGCGAAGAAAATAGATCACATGACACAACATGTGACAAAACCGACAACAGAATGATTGCATAAGCAGCAGTTTTAAAATTATATAAGAAAAGTCCATAACTAAGTTAGAAGACCAGATCATTATGACCAGACATGTGAGTCGCATCACCAGTGGTTCTCAAATTATATGAGGAAAGTCCCCAACTAAGTTTAATGTTAATCACTATAATAGGTTTAGAATCGTTCACACGCACTTGAAATAATAAAATGTCAGCACGGTTTGACACGAGACAAAGTCGGCCAGCCGGCAGAAAGTGCGTGGGAACGGTTGAAAAACAAGAAGGGGTATAAAAGATGCAGATAGGGCAGACAGGGAAGAGCTCGAAGACAACCATGTAGAAGTATACTGCAGAGAGACGTTAAGACGGTAGTGCTACTCTATCGGAAGAAAGAACTTCAAAATTCATAGATAAAAGTAAGTGTATTGAGGTCTCCCCAAAAGACTTCCAGTCTCCAACAACCACGCACTACGTTTTTCGGTTCATGGTTTTTCCAAACTTAGAAAAATCAACGAATCTATATACTTTTGAATTGATACCAGCTCAAACAGAACGCTGGAACATAAGTGAAAGTATAGAGAAACATTTATCTTCGTCAAATCGAGAAACGTTAAAAATGGCTGTTACCAGAGCATTAGCCTAGATAAAATATGCTACCAGAGAAATTGACAATTTAAGTTACCTGGGATTTCAAATAGATCAGAACCGCTGCTGTTGCATTTCTGAAAGTGATACAGAAACCCAACCTTTCGTTGCTAGTAAATATGGTAGATGTCAAATGGAAGAAGACAGACAAGACTGAATCACTGCTTATTAATCGTATGAGAAATGTGTAGGAACTGTATGATTTTGCTGAATATTTGAATCATGTTGTTTAAAAGCAAAATCCATATGAAATAGCGGCACGTGATTGGCCTCATCAGCTAAATAAACATCACTAGAAAACCTTTTTTTGGATCTTATTTGAAACCTTGTCCATGTAACTTTCGTGACGTCACAGTATTCCATGTCGTAGAGTCTACATTATCATAACCTGTATTGGTGCGCGTCCATGTTTGGTGACAATCATTCATTTAAAACAAAACTAGTCATTAGCAGGCTACTCAGTAGAACCTGGGAAATTAAGTTTCCATCAGCCTCAATCTCTCAAGACAAATAACAACTCAACACCACTATACGACCCTTCAATTAAAGACAAGTAGCCTAACCTGATATAATCCAGCATGCTTACATTTTGAGAACCATCGACAAAAGAAATTCTCTGCTTTGTTATTGAAGAGAAAATATGTCTTCAACAGAAAGAATAATACCTGACAGACTAACAAACACACCGGATGGACTAATCTTCCATTCTACTAAAACGAACATTCAACAAATACTAACGCTAACACACAAACGAACAGACAGATGAAACAACTAACAGTTGCACGGCCACACTGGTTTTGTCAACGTTTTTTCGTTCAGCATTAGACACTAGTACAATTCACAATTTAATCTCATATTTTACATATTCTACCCACCATGTGACATGGCCTCGCTACCGTAATTAATATCACTTGGATAGATTTCCCTGTTTTTCCAGTATGAGTACTATAAATTCGGTCTACCTGGTGGTGAGTTCTTTCTGTCCTTGAAAAGTAAACAGTATCATCTCCCACGTGTCATGATTTCTGCTAAGCTGGAAATTTACGAACTACACATCTTTATTTTTCGTTGGATAATGGATGGAGTCTCCGATCAGTTTACTAAACAGTGAATTAGAATTTATTTTTATATTCTGTCTGCACTATCTCCGTACTCTAGAGGAACACAACTGGTCAAACGCCCTGATTAGTCTTCCGACTCATGACATGTTCTAATCTCTCCGACACATACAAATTAATGATTCTCATTGCCACTTGCCAAAAACCAAAGCGTATATACTCCTCTCTTCCCATTGCTCTCCGTATTAACTCCACGAGTCTTGATTATTCGTTTTTATTTTTTGCCAGTAATTGTATCGCCAAGGAGCCAGATTAATGCAAACCTTGATGACACAAGAGTAATGCTCATGAAACTATGTCAACAATTCAAAAGGGGTGTGATAAAGTCCTCTATTTATTCCAGTTAGTGATATCCACCAAAAGATAAATATAAGTGGATGGAAGCACACATCATCATCATCATCAGTTGATAAGATCTCTATGGTGTTGTTTGCTCCACTGTAGTGTATGGAATGTCAACTTGACCTACGCAGTGGTGTGTAGACATGGATTGAGTGTATAATGTGCGAATGATAATAAGGGTTCGTGGTGTTGACAAATGTTCTTTTCTCACACTCATGTATGGCTGGAAGTCATCGACACCAACGACTGTGTACCTTTCTACAGTTTAATTGGACGTACACACTCTTTTTCACAGATAGAGACAAATCACAGGTTGGCATAATACATCATAGTACAGTGGATAAATGGTCTTGCAATGTTACATGGGCACTCATGTAGAATAATTGTATAATGGACTGTCAGTAGCCAAGCACTCAGTATCGCCCATACATATATATCATCTGACTTCACTGACTGAGCACGTCAGCTTATAAACAATATTTCAGATGGCTTCTAAACCTAATCTCGTCTAGCGACGAGTCTTCAACATAATGTTCAGCACATATTTTTCCATATAATAATATTGAACCGCTAGCAATGGGTTCTCATGTGTAGCAGTGATCTCTGGACTAATCAGCGATAATACGGGCATCCCTTTTCTCTTCTTGAAAGTCACTACATGTTTTGGTTCCAAGATGGCTTCACTCGTGAGCTGTCACTCACGTTTGGATACAGATAATGAATCTGTCCTAAAGTTAGTCATTCATAAAACATTTCATTGCTCTGTAGATTTGATCATGAACAATTGACTGCATTCTACAGGATATAGTGCTGCTAGGAATCGAAGTCGTTTTCATCGAGTCAAATATATTCTCTTAGACATTCAAATCGTAACTATCGAAAATGGTGGCTTCGATCGAGAGTTCATAAGAGTATCTTTGATTACCTTGGTATAGGAAATATGAAACTGCCATTCCTTGGCAATACGCATAAACACTGGGGTAAAGCATACACGATAGGTCTAGACGACTATCACTCTCCCCACCAATACTGAGATCACTTTTTCCCGGCGACAAGCCGACATAGAAAACACAGTCCCTATCGAGACGAAGCCAAATCACACCACACTCTAGCGGCACATCCGCCGAATAGCCTTTGACCTCTCTAGAGACAACAGAACATATAGTTCGACTTAGATATGTAAAGATATACAGATATAAGACAGACTCGTCCTACTCAGACAAACAATACACATAAATTCAGGCCATAGATATTCTGAAGCAAGAACAATCTATTATTACCCAAACAACGAATAAATCGCAGTAAAATGGATTTATCCGCGGAGTTCGATCGAAAGAGCCGACACAACTTTCAAGGGAAGTAACTCAATAATGACTTTCCCTTAAGCACTATTTTGTTTACAAAATATTTGCGAACATAACAAGTATACCAATGTATAATATTGTAAGATATCAAAGACTGCACGTAACAGTCTTACCACACCTCCCGGGAAAAAAAAATGGAACATTTTTTTTTTTTTGAAATACATCTAGGAGCAACGTACAATAGGCTCACAACGCATGAATAATGCGCAGATGAAAATATCAGGAATACCTATAACGCCTAATATGAGGCTAAGTCGACTTATGGAGCGACTGGTGAGAATGTGTCTCATAAACTGAGAGAAATTATTTCTCTACAAGTATATTTTTCCAGGAAGGTGTCATCAAAGTATAATACAATTCTGGCAATTACACAATGCCTAAAAAATTCATATCATCATTTCGTATTAGATATCTTAAATTTATGATTTATGAAGAAAAAATCATCAAAGCACAGCGGTGAATAAACATCAATGAACCGCTATGTAGTGATACAATCATTATATTATTAAATTACAAATGTGTATCTATCATGATATAGAAAAGGAACTACTATAGAACTAGACATATCAAGAAGTCTAAGCCCTAATAGTTATGTGGAATCATGTGGGCATCTTGACAGAATGTCTGCCATCACATTATCTGATCCACGAATAGCTCGCACAGAGAAATGAAAAGGTTGAAGAGCAATTGCATATCGAGTAGACCTCGAGCTCTTCAAATTCTTACTCTGTATAGCAGTAAGAGCTTTTTGGTCGGTTTCTACTATGAAATGTGCGCCTAGAAGGAATCTCTGTAGTTTGAGGATCGACCAAACCATAGCTAATAGCTCACGGTCTAAAACCGAATAATTCCTTTCTGCCGCATTAAGTTTTCTGGAAATATACATTACAGGATGCAGAGTTCCAGAGTACTCTTGCATTAGTGCCGCTCCAATCCCAGTGGATGAAGCGTCACTACGAAGAACGAATGTCTTATCTTTAGTGGGTAGCACTAAAATAGGTGGTGTTGAAAACAATGTTTTAATCTTATCCAGAGAGCATTGGCATTCCTGAGACCAGTGGACCACATTAGGCGAACCTTTCTTTAGAAGTGTTGAGAGAGGTGCCATGATAGAGGATAGATTCTGAATGAATCTGCCATAAAATTGAATAAGACCTAACAGACTTCTCACCTGTTTTTTAGTCTTAGGGATTGAGATGTTAAGTATCTTACTAGTATTATGGTCCTCTGTCTTTAGGAAACCATGACCAACTCGGTGGCCTAGGAAAGAAATTTCGCTAAAACCAATATAGGCTTTAGAGGGTTTCGCTGTCAGGTTGTGCTCACGCAAAGTAGACAGCAATTCATCTAACCCTGAATAGTGATCTTCCCAAGTATCGCTGAAAAGACAGATGTCGTCTAGATATGCAATGACATCTGACCGATAAGATAGGATTCGGCGCATCATGCGTACGAATGTAGCTGGTGCGTTCATAAGACCGAAAGGCATAAAATTCCATTGGAACAAACCTCTAGGTGTTGAAAAAGCCGTGAGAGGTTTGGCGCGTTCAGATAAAGGAACTTGCCAATATCCTTTAGACAAATCAAGTTTAGTGAAAAAATGAGATTTGGAGAGTCGAGTAAGTAGCTCTTCCAGTAAAGGCATAGGTTCGGCATCGAACTTCGTTACTTGATTCAATTTTCGATAGTCAACGCAAAGACGTATGTTATTGTCTTTTTTACGCACAATAACCATCGGCGAAGAATATGCAGAGGTGGATGGTTCGATTATTTTCAAATCTATCATCTCATCCAACTCTTTCTCGACCTGTGCTTGAAAATGTATAGGTATAGGATAAGGTCTAACCCTAATAGGAGTATGGTCAGTTAGAACAATGTCATGTTGAATGACATTCGTTTGTCCAGGGATGTCAGTGAGTACATCCTGAAATGTTTGCAACATAGTTGAAACTTGTCGCTGTTCTCCTAGAGACAAATCAGGAGAGACAGTAACGTTCTTCCATGATTCACTGGAATGAAGTGGGATCATTGGAAGAGGAAGATTTACATCTGAAAAACTTGTTTCCTCATCCTGTATCACGGACAGTGATGAGTAATGACCATGTTGTACTGGAGAATTGTCCGTTGCTTGGAAAATGGGTTGCAAATAATCCGGACGTTCATGGAATTCAGTAAGCATATTGATGTGGAAGGTTTTATGCTTCCCATCAATATCGACAATATAGTCGACATCGGAAATTTTCGATATTATATCGTACGGACCTTTCCAAGAAATAAGTAATCTGTTTTCCCTACAAGGTAGTAATACAAATGCTTTGTCACCAGGACAAAGTTGTCGTAAGCATCTCTTCTTATTGGCAAATTGCCTTGCCTTCTGTTTCGCAAATTCAGAAGAAGAAGTTGCTAATTTGCATGCTTCGATAATCTTTTGTCTCAACGCGATGACATATTCGTAGGATGACTTTGTGTCATCGTCAATATTGTCAGATGTTATGAGATCGTGAAGCAACGACATAGGGCCACGCGGACGCGCGCCAAAGACGAGTTCAAAGGGAGAAAATCCCGTATGTTCATTGGGTACCTCTCTGTAAGCGAAGAGGGCCGCAGGTAAAACTCTGTCCCAGTCTTGAGGATGATCCTCAGTTATCTTCCCCAGTAAGTTTTTAAGTGTTCTATTAAGGCGTTCGACCATACCATTAGACATTGGATGGTAGATACTACTTAAAGATCTATCTATCTGCAGAGTAGACATTACTTGAGACATGGTATCTGATATTAGTTGGGTGCCATGGTCTGACAATATCTCTCCGGGGAACCCCAGACGAGAAAATATAAGCCAAAGAGCATCTGCAATATCAGCAGTAGTAATGCTCTTCAGAGGAATAGCCTCTGGCCAACGTGTGCACATATCAACACACGTCAAGATAAACTGATGTCCTCTGGCAGACTTGATCTTAAATGGACCAATAATGTCTATGGCCATTTTTTGAAACGGCCGAATAGGAATGTCCGCCGCCTGAATGGGTGCAGCATGCCGTGGACCTTTGGATTTAACTTCCTGACATACTTTACAAGATCGACAATAAATCCGTATGTCCTTGTTTACCAATGGCCAAAAGAAAGCCGCAAGGACTCTTGACTTAGTACGGGAAAAACCCATGTGTCCAGCACACTGAGAGTCGTGAGCGTGCTGCAAAATTTTAACTCTCAAATTCTTGGGAACCAGGATTTGAGAATGACTTGACGTAATGGAGTCTTGAACCATACGTACAAGTACGCCATTCTTCTTTGTAATCCACGATTTACGACTTGTGTCTTTATTCGGATCACCTTTAGTTGCAAGAATGAAGAATTTCTTCAGAGTGGGATCATCTTCTTGCTGTTTTATAAACGAGTCACGAGAAATTACCAAGGGATTATCTTGGTTATGCACTTCATTATCTTCAGTAGATGAAGTTTGAGGCATATTAAGAGCCTGAGCTCTAGTGACTACAGCGTTAGCAATCTGCATGTTTTGCCTTTCCCACGTGGAAATTTGTTGCGGAGTGCATTCCTTGACTCCATGAATGCGACCGATGATGAGGTCAGCGATCGGATTCGGAAGAAGACATGCGTGTACATCTCCTGTAAAGAAAGGAGTAGCAATCCTAATGATAGCAGTAGAGTATTTCTCTAATGTGCCGCCAAATGTTACACATTTGACTACTTGTCCAGTGGCACGGGAAGGATCTACGAGTGACTGCCTAACACCAATTGTGGTGCATCCAGAATCAAATAGCACAGAGACTGGATTGTTATTCACTAAACCCTTATGTAAGACAAGAGAACCTCTTCCATCATGCGCGACTGATGCCGGAAGAGCAGGAAGAGGATGGCCACAGCTTAAAGTAGACACTGTGGTTGGCTCAAATAACGTTTTGCATTGGGGGCACTGAGATGCTCTCCCAAAATCAAAAGCGGCACATGCCATATTACTAGCATCATTATTATCTTTACTCTGTTTATAGGCTTCATGGGACTCTTGTTGTGCAGAGTTTGCCTGAAAATGTGGTTTATGTCTTTTGTTTTGAGATCTACCTCGGTTATTATCACCTCTGTAGTTATTGTTACCTCTATTGTAACCCCTATTTGGGTTTGAGTCATAGTTCCCTTGGTTACCATTATCATATTCATTATAATGAGTATCTCTGTAATTATGATCTTGTTGACTCCAAGACGGATAACCCTGATAGTTTCTATAATTACTTCCTCTACGGAAATTCCTATAATTATGACCACCCCTGTGTCGAGAGCTATCAGGTCGTCTCCAGTTCTTTGAAGAAGAACCCTGAAATGATTGGTTACCTTGGTTTTGATAACTATTATGGTTACCTTTTTTATCAAATCTGTTTTGAGGTCCCTGAAATCTGTGTGAATAATTGGGATTGTATGGTGTTGCTGAAGCAACTGGCATACTCTCCTTAATCTTAGTGTTGCCAAAAGTCACGTCGGGGTGTGCAGTGACATATTGGGAACAATATTCTTCCATTTCTTTTAGAGATTTGGGTTTACGCTCATGTATAAATTCAAGGAAAGGTTTGTTCACACATGACATAATCTTATCTCTGAGCAACAAATCCATAAGTCCTTCATACGTTTTTTCTGTTTTGGAAAGCTCAATCCAACGATCAACTGTGAGACGTGCCTTTGCAGTGAATTCTGAGAATTCTACACCCGTCTCAGGTACCATCGTTTTAAATAAAAGGCGATAGCCTTCCTCACTTAGCTGATATTTTTTTATCAAAGCCGCCCTAATGACATCATAATTATCCTTATCTGCTTCTCCTACAAGGCATAATCTAGTCAAAGATTCACCTTTCAAGTTTTCTGATAATTGATTAGCGTATTGTGATTTATCCACATTATGTGTACGACAAGAACGTTCAAATCTATCCAGCCAGAATGTAATATCGTCACTGGACTGATTGAACGGTGGAACCTTAACCTTGTAAGTAGAAGGTTTACCATTACCACTAGATGCCTGATTAACATTACTCATACTTGTCAATCTCAATTTCTCCAACTCAAATTCATGTTCTCTTATTGCTTTTTTCTCTTCAGCCTTTTTTGTTCTCCCTGTCTAATCTTTTTTGTTCAGCTTCTAAATCTGTCTTTTTCCTTCAGCTGCAGCTTCTGTCTAATTTTTTTTGTTCAGCAGCAGCCTCAGCTTCTCTTTCTAATCTTTTCTCTTCCGCCATAGCTTTTCTTTCTTCTGCAGCTAATCTTTTCTCTTCTGCCATAGCTCTTTTCTCTTCTGCAGCTAATGCTTTGTCATATTGAGCAACTGCCCATTGTTCTAATTGTTGACCAGTCTTATCAAGGGCTTTCCCTTGTGTAATGAAGTATTCTAATGTAGCCATGATGTCTAACAATAATACTAATCACCTGAATCAATAATAATACCACAAGTTCTCAATGACTTGATAAATCAGTATACTATCCCAATATCTGTGGGTCACAAGCCTTAATAAGGTCTTGTATAATAGTAATAATAATCAGGTACTGGTTTATACCATAATCCAAGTGCAGTGCACAGGCAATTGTGTCTTATGAAATATACCTATATAAAACATATGTCAACCAACAGAATACATAAAGTACAAATAGGACTGACAATACAAGAACGTTTGCAGAAATCAAAATAAATCAAATAGGGAAATCAATGAAAATAATCACTGAATCTGCAAAGAATAACAACACAAATGACGTCACAATATATGAATATAAATTGTGAATAGAACTGAAAGATAGAAAAGGTTAGACCAACAAATTACAAACAAATCAAAACAAAACTAAAGAACAAAGAAATATTACAAAAATAACAATAATTACAGACTTCACAGCTAACACAAAAGCAACAGTTGTCGCAGCAAATTTTCAATCAAGAAAATTGCACCTATAGAAAACGCCCACAACGGACCCTCTATGACGTGGGATATTCTGTTGTGAGGACGCCGCCCAACCTTAAACACAACCCGCTGACATAGAAACTAACATACTATACAAACAAATAACATGTAAACATAAATATATATAAATTATGTGTATGATAGTATGTGTTGCAAAATAGGCTCAGTTTTACAGTAATGGCAAAGTTATTTTTATGAAAATAAACAAACTGCCACTTTATTCAATTAAACATTCTGGCCTTAAATATTAAAGTTCATATATGGAAAACAAGAAGATCCATCGATGAAAATAGGACTTCTTAGTTCACAAATACTGTCTTCCTGTTAACATTGACAAGAATTGATCCAACTGTTCTGTGAAACTCTGTAATGTCTAATGTAAAAATGTCAACAACGCTGACCTACATACTGCATTCACTTGACAGGTCACGTGACGAAGTGTTGACAAAGAGCAAACCAATACTGCAAGTGTGTCGTATCAGCCACAGGAAACGGTCTGGTATCGGTAATCTGTTGACTTCTGAACTTCTGCGAGGTCAAACCCAGAAAGCTGGTCCACCAGTTGATAAAAA